>OZ023233.1:32116515-32685515 GCA_964006365.1 Trididemnum miniatum
CTTATTAAAAACTAAATGAGACAGTTGCAATCCATAGATCAGTGATAACATTTGGACTGTTGTCTCGTACCAGATGCCGTAAATCTCAACCTTAGTCTAATTTGGCTTTCGAAGTAAAGTAAAGTAAAGCTTATAGTAGGCCTACGACTGAGTCGGTTTAAAGTCCATTGTTGGTTTCGATTTTTTCGTTTAAGCTACAGCAGCATTCAGGGCCGGCGCTAAGGGGGGGCGGCTCCCCCAATCAGCAACCCTTGGCCCTCCTAATCTAATAGTTACTGAGTCGAGTTAAACGTTACATTTGCGGCATAGGCGTGGGAAGTGGGTGGCTGGCAGGGGCTGAAGCCCCCCCATCTTTTTTGTCAGCCCCCCCCCTAAAAACTTTGAGCCCTCCCTCGGCCCCCCTTATAGTGAAGATTTTCAGCGTGAAAAAACCTGTAACAATAGGTTATCGGTGTATTTTGTTTCTGCAACGTAGCCTATTTTACGACATAATGGTTATATTTTGATATTTCATTGTTGTGTATCATTTGTGTTTTAACTTTGACGTCACAGTTGAATTGCCTCGCACTATTTGAAAGAGGCATTTTTGCTGACCTCGTGGAACAGAAGTTCTGTAGCCATCTGCATTTTGATATCGAGCTGGTATGGTATGTGATTATGAAGAGTGAGGAAAGTATTGTAAAATGAGAATAGACAACAGTCCTAGTTCAAAATAATGGGGGCAGGTTTGAGATTATTTTGTTGAAAACCAAACGTGGGCCGAGTTAAAAGTCGCGGCCTTTTCTAGCCCACTTTCATTGCGCGTTTCTATGTCCAAAATGCTAAGAGTGGGCTTTGAATGCAGAACTAAATTACCGGTAGAGGCGCATAGTGAAACAGCCTAGCAACGATGTAACATAATTTTTCATGGCATGATTAGCTTCAGTAATGCCAAAGCTATCGTCTTTTATCGTACCAAAATTAAAAGCTGTTTAGTAAGGGTGGTTAAACAATGCATCTTCGAAACTTACTCCTCCGTTTCAAGGCGCTTGGCCTATTTCCACCTAATCTGTTTCTCACTAACTCAGAACTTACGCATTAGATCATCCCAACTTGAAGCAGAAGCCCAAACCACGCCCAAATGATCCCCACTCGGATTTGTACTTAGTTAAGAGCTGATAAAATGCTTTTACATTTTTTACAAGGGATCAGCAGTAAATGAGCTGCTGGTTAGTATACGTACCAGTAGTTAACACTGATCTCGGCAGCGTGGCGCAGTTGTTTGGAGCGTCGTTTTTACGACGACCATGATCGCAAGGTTAATATTTCAACTCCCAACCTAGCCTCGTTGTTGCGTCCTTGGATAAGATGCTTCACGATGATTATCGCTGCTTGGTGGAATCCGGCAAGCAGCGAATTGAAGAAGTCAGAAGCAAAATTCAACCGGAAAACTTGAAAACAAAGGCAACTCCTAAGCGAGTCTGGATTCGTCCTACGCATAGCGCCTCCACGGCTTTCTCGTAACAAGAGGATAAAGATAAATCTCAAAGGCCAGATTTAAAGCAGTACCGGTGGCCTTTTTTTGGGAGAGATCTACTGCCTGGACGAGGTGCACCCAGCCAATGAGCTTGCAACTAAAATAAAGATCACTCTTGGTGCCCACAGCTGCTTGCCAAGGTCGTATACCAATTGTCAACTTCGTCAATGTTATATTGCTCAAACTAAAGATTTTCGCGTCTTATATATCACTTCGCCGTTTGTTATTTTCACATCGATGTAAATAATACCACTCTACTCAGGGGAGCAACTAAAGACCGAGCTAGCTACCCCCCTTAAGAGAACGAATTTCCGATTAAAACAAAAACATATATAGTAAGAGAGTGAAAATTTTGGCCAGTTTGTAAAAACGCTTCGCCTAAAACTCATCCCTTTCCGTGACAATTGCAAAAACGTTTTTGAACCAAAGTAGCTGCAACTACCCATTGCCAACCTATAAATCAAAAGGTTGATCGTCACAAGCCGGCCTATACAAGCCAAAAAATGCAGTCTTAAGCACGCTGAACTTCATAGCTGAAAGCGAGTCATGAGTACATAAACGTTAAACGTGGTTCAGAAAACAATAAAATTATTTGTTTAACTTAAGGCTGTCTCAGGTAAGTCTAAGCTCTGGGCGAGGTGCTGCGCATGCCGGTATGAAAAATGATGCGCAACAATTTAAAGAATAAAAATCCACAAGTACATAACTGCTAGAAATGCCTTTTATTTTGCTGCGTCAACTTTTGAGTACCGGCAATAATAACGTGACGAAAATAAATCGGGGCGGCACGAGCAAACTCAAGGAAAAAGCAATAATGTAAGTTGTTAATTGTTAGCAACGACTGTAAGCATGGGCGTGCCTGAAGGAGGCTAGGGGGAAGCACGCTGTAGGGTTGGAAGCTCTTTAAAAACCCCTCTTGACGTTTTTCAGAGGACGCCTTGAGGCAACGTTCTCAAAAACTCGCGCTGCAGAAAAGTTCACAAGTATGGTCCACAATTATCACGCCGAAATAATAAGCAGCAAATTCAACTGGATCATTGCTAACAAAATTTTCTCGGTGATATTATAACCAAAACAATCTCTACACCAAAGACATTGCATGAATTACTCAAGAAACAAATCTGCAGATTTTATCAAATCAGTTGCACTGGGAGTTACTACTCCAAGCGTATTTTAACGTTATGGTCACGACCTCGAGATGGAGGTGTACGAAAATCCGAGCAGAATATGTTTTATTTTAATTCGAATTTTTATCCTTCCATTGGGAAAAAGCGATGGGGCGCTATTAACGAGCTTAATCAAAAGATGCATAGAACTTTTTTGCAATTCAAAACGTGGGAAATAATGTTACATGGGAACGCCACAAATAACCTTTTTAATATCATGTAGGGAGCAATAAATACCAATTCCTGGTTTTGCCCGACTTGTAATTGAACTTACGTGTACGGCGCCAGAGGCAGTCGATCTATGCATTTGGCCATTTAAAAGGCTTAAAGTTTATAAGAGCTGGTTCACAATCTTTATGCTTGAACACCTAGTAATTTAAATGCTTAAAACAAGCTGCTTGCGTAATCTGGTGGAAAGCAAGCCTTGTGCTTAGATGCAACTTCAATTGCCAGCAGGCAAATCAGAACAGAAAAAATTATTTTAGCATTGCGTTTAAAGAATCCATATCAGGCTACGTAATAGTCCTGTCTAGAAGATATTTTTGTTCAGAGTCAGCCATGTAACATCATGTCGGTCTTTACTGCTTCCACTTTCAGCTTTTTGCGATGAACGATCCTTCAGCAAAGCTTATGCTGGGAAATCCCGCTTCAAAAAAGAATAAGGTAACCATGAAGTTTTCCATCAATTTCTTACATTGGGTTCATTTTAGTTAGGAGCAAGCCAGTTCATTCGCATTTTGCTAGTAGCATTCACGTGAGCATCTTGGTCATTGCATATGCGTTTCTTTTACAAACAGCTGTTGACAAAATCCATCTCACTGGCACTAAAATGCAAAATAATAAGATGTAAGTTTGCATCGTAGGCTACGGGCATAATCTTGCTGATAGTTTGGTTCTTTGAAGCAGTAAAGCAATTTCAAAAACAGCATATCTCGCTCTTAGATCAAATCTTTCTTCAGTTCCAAAAATTGAGAAGAATTACAATCAAGACTTTGCGATAGGCTTCTAAAATGTTACAGCT
This sequence comes from Trididemnum miniatum, assembly GCA_964006365.1. Lineage (NCBI taxonomy): Eukaryota > Metazoa > Chordata > Ascidiacea > Aplousobranchia > Didemnidae > Trididemnum > Trididemnum miniatum. Next base: position 32,120,219 of record OZ023233.1, read on the forward strand.
TAGTAGTGGTTACTTAGTGCATATTTATCATCCCATCTTGAGAACATGAAAATTACAAAAAACTTGCCCAAACATTTAACGAATGTAATTCAAGGTCTGGAATAATCTTTGATTAATATAAGAGTTTCTATGGGTAAAACACTTTCATTTGACACAAAAAAGCTTGAGCACTTTCAACGAGTTTGGTTTAAATCATTATAGCAATGTGCAAAAATTGAAAAGTTTTGCCCAAAATTTCTCATTTTTCTCAAATACGCAATTTAGAGGGAACACTAACAGCTCAGATGGCCGAGTGGTATAGACCGTCTATCTCTTGAGCTGTAGATTCGGGTTTGATTCCGAGTCGGGTCAAACCAATGACTTTAAAATTGGTATTCACAGCTTCCCTGCTTGACGCTCAGCATTAAAGGGACAGTGTGGAGAACAAGCCGGCACGTGTACTTGTTGTGCCGTTGGGAAAGGCACTTAGCGGGATTCCCCCATCTTGGTGTGGTAGACAGATGGCTGGCAACTCCTAAGCGAGCTCGTATAGCGCATTGATCGCTTTCTCGTGATAGGAGGATAAATATGTAACTAACTAACTAACTGGTCTGCACTCTGTACCTGCTGCAATTTACGACTGAAAATATAGCTTGGTACATCATAGTTGTTGCTGATGATGATGATATCAAAGCTCTTGCAGAGCAATACACTATGTATATACAATTATTATTCACTACGACTGCAAAATAGTGCAACTTACACTACATACAGATGTTGTAAAGCCAAACACAACAAAATTGCATTTACCAAGAGTGAAAGCAGCTCTCATGCACAAACATCAAAGTCTGCTCAAAAATTTATTTCACTGATAATTCCACTGGATCAAACCAGCAGCAAATTTCACACTGCAGTTTGCATGTAACACATGTACAAGATAATAAGCAAAGCTTTATAAAATACTAACCAAGATTTGTTGCATTTTTTTATCCTGATAAGAATATAAGACCAACATTTCAATCCACTTTTAAAACAAGTGAATCAAAAACTTCTCTTGCTGGCTTCCGTAACATGTTTTCAAGAATTTCAACAAGCAATCAGGAAGTTTTCTAGTTTCTGAAACATACTAGTAGCATCAAATGATCTGAAATGGAAAGATTAAGGAGATAACCTATTCAAATACCATTAATATAGCATATGCGTTAAATTATTTTCATTTATTTCTGCAATGACATCATGTTGAAAATAACAATTCTTAACATAAGTAAGGTACCAGTGAGGTTTATTCTTCAATATTAATGTCTTTGCATAGTGGCTTCCACTGACAAAAATTCAAAACTAAAGCCCTTAAAATTGCATAAAATACTAAGCCCTTCGGAAAAATATATGAAAATAGAGCGCACGTGCTGACCCAGCTACAAAATGATTAACATTATTTAGTTGGTGTTTAACTTGTGGCTATTTATGCTATTTGTCAGGGTGTGGTCTATTGCTAGCTTGTGTCAGTAACACAAGTGAACGATAACAATTAAAATATTATTTAAGCAAATAAATGCAAGCATGCAGTTTCCATGTTTTAGCGTGAAAGGGATAAGAGTTTATGAAATGACTAACAGACTAATCAACACTTTTTAACAACTAGCTTTCGTAAATAGCCGAATTTTCATTAATAGAAAAAACCCAAGTCTCTAATCAGGGGGTCAAAAAATCAGCAGATGAAATTCTACAACCTCGCCCAACCAACTAGGTTTAAACACAGTGTAGAATGTAGAATTTCACCTGCGAGGTTGTAGAATTTCACCTGCTGATTTTTTGACCCCTTCATTAGAGACTTGGGTTTTTTCTATTAATGAAAATTCGGCTATTTACGAAAGCTAGTTCTATCCACGAAATCCTTGAGCATTTTATAGATTATTAATCAATTTTTCAGAGAATTGTATCCCGCTGATGGATCCTGATTTTGTTGAGAGGAATGCTTGACAGGATCTACCACAATTCTAATTTCCCTCCTACATTCAGTTTCTTCGGAATTATTTTCTTTGGATTTTTGTTCTTCATACTGACCCTTTAATGCTGAGCGTCAAGCAGGGAAGCTGTGAATACCAATGTTAAAGTGATTGGTTTGACCCGACTCGGAAACAAACTCCATTCTCACGAAAATTTCTTTTATTCGGTATTGAAAAATCGCAACTACTTTCTAACTGTTTGAACCATAGACGTAGCATATATGGTTTGATCTAACTTCATTTTCTTACTTATTGCGCCAGGAATGCAACCACAATTTTGTCTAAGGGGAAGGGGGGCTAACTGAAATCCTGTTTTATTTCAGCCACGTTTTATTCGCAGTGACACACCACCATGAGTTTGGGGGAGATTCACACCACCCCACCACCATGAGTTTGGGGGAGAAAGACTGTAGTGGTTTCTAGCAGTGAGAGTGATGGCAGTCACAGTAGACACTAAAAAATACTGTATTAGCCTAGGCTATGTCTAGAAACAGAAACTTGACTAAAACAAACGGAAGGAGGTTGAACAATTGGCGCATTGGATTGGATGAGGAAGGATGATGATGAATTTTCCATAATCTATAAAACGGCCAGGGTCAAGGGGCACGGTACCGTGCCTACCCTGCGTTTGCTCATAGTCCTATACCGGTTGTGTCGAAATGGTTTAAGTAAACCTGGGCTCGCTTATGAGCTACCGGGAGACGAGTTGAAAACCCTCTCAAAGAGAAGAGTTTGACGCTTTCTTTATTGCAAGCTCATCGCGATTGGTGGTATTTACAGCGACAAAATTTTTACAACATTCAAACGCCCATTTAACAACAAGTACCGGTACTCTTATTCAACTTATAGAAGATCGCACATGAACAACTTGCAAAGAAAAATATAGATTAGTCTCAACTGACATTTTAAATCTCTAAAATGTACAGTATATACCATCTACAATTCTACCCTAAGCATCTGTAAATGTGGGGCTATCGTAACCAGCGACTAATCTACCTTATAAAATTATTATCAAAGTTCAGATCCACCAATTCTGACCTTTGATATTTTCAGTTCCGACTTTGTCATAGAGCCCTCTCTGCTGAAGAAGCTACTGGTCGCCAGATGTAGCTAATAATTAAATATTTTATTTCACCTAGGTTCATTGCAGCTAGCTATCACAAATTCTTAATAAAATTATATCGACAGCCATTTAGGCGATCCTGAGATAAAACGAAACAGTTACAGAATGGCAAAAGACCCCAGTTGGCGATTTACGATAGTGAATTGTGATTTATCAAATTGATCAAAACGCGAAAAGGAAATAGAGGATAAAAGTTCAACAATTCGTTTCACTGTTAAATTTTAACCCTAAAAGAAGTAATCATAAGCGACATGCTGAGCAAATTGACAAGCTGTAACCTACAGTTACATTTTACGATTTCCGTGACTTATGAAATAAACTCAATAACAAAAGATGGCGTCCAGTTGGCGTAATGGTTATAGACATCGCTTCTGGTGCGGGAGGTCACGGGTTCTCTCCCTGGGCCAGTCAAATCGAATACAGTCGCGAACCGCTCGTTACAGCCGCGATAATTCTTCAGAACCGTGTTAGCACCAAGCAGCGGAGTTGGGCCCCTCCACGCATCACACGCTTTGCCGTATTACGACGAGCATAATGCAAGTTCGATTTTTTTTTAAGATAAAAAGACCAGACATAGTCTCATGATTTCACAGGTCCTTAGCGGAATTTTCGGTCTTGGTGTGGTTGTGGTATTATGCCTGCAATTTATTAGCAAGCGCGCTATAGCGTTTTGATCGCTTTCGCGTAAATACAACAAAAACGCCCTCAGAGCCGGTGTCAGAGCAGTAAACTTAGGGGGGCCGAAAGTTTATCAGGGGGGACCAAAGTTTGGATCAATGTTTTAAATTATGAAAACACTTCAAAAGCTATCATGTGCAAGCTTATTTATCAACGAGAACTTTACAACGAACTGACATTCTTCTGAATTATAAGATGTCGAATTTATTAACCTTACAAAAATATGAACAACGAAGAACAACGCGCCGTGTGCCCCCAAAAAGGTTATTGGGTGAGCCCCCAGAAAGAAAAAAAGTCTATCCACATAATTGTAGCCTAAATCAAATACAAAAGCACGTTAATTTAATGAATGGATGATTACGAATTCAATTCAGTGGCAAATAGTGGCGTTGGAAGTCCTTTTAAGTAGGGGGGGCTGAAATCTGTGTAACCATATCAACGTCTGGGGGGCTTCGCCCCCCACACCCCCCAACAACATAGTAACATTAGTAGCCGCAGTCGTACACAGCAAAATTGATGCAGGACTGGAATCCTAGTTGAGCGAAAAATTGAAAAAAGTTATGTACACTAAAGATCGGGTTTGTAGACGTATTGGCAAAAATTGTTTTGCAGATTATGACTAAAATTCTGATTTCTAACAAGAACCCGTTCAAATTATCATTCCAGCGTAGGCAAAAAAATGAATTTACAATACACCGAAGACGCCTTTTCGTTCAGAGGTGTTATTGATAAAAGACTTCATCAAGTCTGTGATGTTTATTTTATCCAGTTCATTTTGATGCACATGCATAAGGGACACGTGGGTGAGTCGTTCCTGCGTCATCGAGCTTCGCAACCAAGTCTTTAGACGCCTCAAGGCAGAAAAAGAGCGCTCAGAAGATGCTGCCGATATCGGTAGGCACAGACATAGCTCAGCATATTTAGTTACTTCTTTAAACAAGTTTCTGGTCTGAGCGTTCAAGCTGATTAAGAAAGTAGCAAGCTGTTGAACAGATGTGATATTTAAATCCGCCGTGTAATCGCGGATCAAGGCCAATTCCATTTTAAGACGAGCTTTGTCCATCGTGTTGGGCAGAGGCAAGAAGTCTAGATCAGGCACATCCATGCTATTCGTGGTAGTAGCACCAAGTCCAATACTGTTGACTAAATATGTTTCTCTTGCGGCGGCAGTAAGCAAATCGGTTTGTTGAAATCTGCTGTCTATTGCAGACAGGATAAGATCTAAAACTTCAAAGTACTGCTGTCTCCAAAGCAGCCTCTCCGAATCAGAGAGTTTATTTGTCTCTTCCAAGTTTGACGGATGTCGCCGTGAAACGCAGTAGCTAAAGTGATTGGCTGATGCATATGTATCAACTTTTTCAATTTGCTCCGCAAATGACCGATCTTCTCTCAGTTTCAGGGATTTCACTTTTAAAAACGCAATGGATTCAAGAGTAGAACGAGCTGAAGCGTTTTTGTCCTGTAGGCCGCGCGCTACGATTTCTGCTGGTCCAAATATTGCCTTACTGCACAGCAATCCAAATACAATTCGTGGCGTTTTTGCTTGCTTTAACAAACCATGAATTTTAGCTCGTGTGTCTCCTTTTACAGAATTATCATGAACAAGACTATTTAAACACGCCAGCAGTTCAGAATAACAACTTAACACACGAGATATTGCGGAAGCGCGAACACACCACCGAGTCGGGCATACACTTAAAAGATTACAAACAGCATCCTCTCTACCAAATAGCGATCGGAATAATGATTTTCTCTTGGCAGATTGCGCAAAAACAACTGACACACCTTGCACAAAGTGTAAAGTGTCTGCAATAAATCGCACTTTTTTAGCAGCTTCCTGCAGAATAAGATCGAGTGCGTGATTGCTGCAATGAATGTACAAAGAATCAGCGCATAAATCTTTCAACTTTGCTCTAACCCCATTGAATTGCCCTGACATATTCGCTGCCCCATCAAAGCAGTATCCTTGCAAACGTTCAATAGGTAAATCAACACGTATGAATATGTCCTTTATAGACAAAAACAGCGTGTTGGCAGAAACGTCAGGTGCATTATAAAATCCTAAAAACGTATTCCGCACAACTAAGGTCAAATCAACAAACTGTAGACTGCATGAAAATTGCTCTTTTCCAGAAATGTCGGTTGTGCCATCAGCAGTAAGCCCGAAGAAATGACAATTTTTAGCCTCTGATACTATTTGCTGTTGAATTGCATGGCCAAACATTCGAAGAATCTCATTTTGAACAACGTTAGACATCCAATTATCTCGTCTCAATAACCATTGGCGGGCTTCTGGAAGCGAATGTGTTCTCTCCAGCATAAGTTGCCAGAGCGTACCGTCTCAGTTTTCGTGTCCCCTTAACGCTATCCCTTGTCGACCCAAAAATTTTATTGATTTAAACAGCAGCTCTAAAACCGTTCTAGCAAGGTTTTGTTGCTTGCTGGCGACGTCGGAAAGCACTGCGTTAATTGGCTGGGTTTGTTCAGTGCTTAAAACATGCAAAGATTCACTGTGCAAACCTGAAGATTCGTGCAATTTAAACTTTTCTCGGGCATTCTTCCAGTTTGAAAATCCTTCTTCTACAAAAGTACTTCCTTTAACTAACCTGCTTAGACTGACAGGGAGTAAATTAGCAGTGGAAGCTTTACTGCACACATGGCAGGTAACGCTACACTTGTCTTTATCGTAGCATAACCAAGGCCAGTTTTTCTGCCAGGCTGGCTGAAATGACCTTCTATACTTCTTTGTTCCAGTAACTGCAGTTGATGCAGGTGCTGACTCTTTCTCTGTGGATGTCACAAGAACTACGCTTTCAGTGTCTTCTTCATTTAAGTTAGAACGTTCTCTGTCATTATCGGGACAAGGGCAAGGAAAAGCAGATGTGGTGTGGGTTGTTGTATTTGCTTCTGCTTCTTTTTCGACAACTTTTCTTTTTCTAATTACAAACTTATCCATTTAAAATGCTCACTTCAAAACATAGAAATCACTCGTAAGCGTAACTAGTTACTACATTCTATCTAAACAAACTACCTGTGCACGAATTAATGAAAAATGAAATATCTGGCTATCTGCAGTCGCAGTGATGATAAATTAGGGTGTTGTGGTGCGAATTATACGGGTCTACGACAATTCGGCTCCAAGATCCTAACGCCAAGAAAATTAAACACTAAGCCCAAATTTACCCTAGGCCTAAATCTTACCTAACCTTAACCCTGAGCGTATCAGAAGCTCGCGCCGAATTGTCCTGGTCCGAATTATACAACTGCCTTTGTTAGTTTCGTAGTATCAGCCGCTTTGGTAGTCTGGAAATTACGAATTTGCTGGCAGTCTTCGTAACCACGCTTGCCAGCACCGTCTAGTAGCTCTTCCAACTCCAAAAATGAAGGCCATCTCGGTTTCACTGGTTTTCAACAAAATAATCTCAAACCTGCCCCCATTATTTTGAACTAGGACTGTTGTCTATTCTCATTTTACAATACTTTCCTCACTCTTCATAATCACATACCATACCAGCTCGATATCAAAATGCAGATGGCTACAGAACTTCTGTTCCACGAGGTCAGCAAAAATGCCTCTTTCAAATAGTGCGAGGCAATTCAACTGTGACGTCAAAGTTAAAACACAAATGATACACAACAATGAAATATCAAAATATAACCATTATGTCGTAAAATAGGCTACGTTGCAGAAACAAAATACACCGATAACCTATTGTTACAGGTTTTTTCACGCTGAAAATCTTCACTATAAGGGGGGCCGAGGGAGGGCTCAAAGTTTTTAGGGGGGGGGCTGACAAAAAAGATGGGGGGGCTTCAGCCCCTGCCAGCCACCCACTTCCCACGCCTATGCCGCAAATGTAACGTTTAACTCGACTCAGTAACTATTAGATTAGGAGGGCCAAGGGTTGCTGATTGGGGGAGCCGCCCCCCCTTAGCGCCGGCCCTGAATGCTGCTGTAGCTTAAACGAAAAAATCGAAACCAACAATGGACTTTAAACCGACTCAGTCGTAGGCCTACTATAAGCTTTACTTTACTTTACTTCGAAAGCCAAATTAGACTAAGGTTGAGATTTACGGCATCTGGTACGAGACAACAGTCCAAATGTTATCACTGATCTATGGATTGCAACTTTAAAAGTGGGTTATCGTCGCCAAAAATCGACACTTCCATCCTTCTCCTTGATGATGACCTCATTTTCGCTAACGCTACTTTTTGAATCAGGCTGGTACCGCACCGACAATAGCTAGCCAACTTTTTTAAATTTCCCGGATAATTTTACACTTCCATCCTTCTTGATGCACTACCTTTTCAAAGTATATACGATTTATCGCCGACAGATCAAACTGTGGGTAGGCCTAAGTTACCTTTAAATTTTACCTGATTAATTTCAGCACTCACCATACTTTCTACTCTATTTCAAGTAGTTTTAACCTTTACTTACCATTAGTATTGTTTTATCATAATCCTACCTATTGTACACTCCCTATTGTCATGGAAATAATTTCCCATTACAACGTCTGCTCGACGTTGCTTACGCTCAGCCATCGACGTGAGCAACGCAAGCAACGTCGTGCGTCAATAGACACAGAAGTGGGAACGGATCATGCGTTTAAACATTATCCTCCCTTCCGAACCAAAGCCAAATATCCGAACCGAATCCACCGAAGCGTAACGTCCTAACCGAAACCACCAAAGTGAAACGAAGTCGAGACGAGAACTGAACCCAAAACTAGTGCAGCGCTTCCCACCGGTGGCTGCGCCCACAGTCACTGCGCCACAGGAAAGTCGTTGTGATATTGCGAATAATGGCGGTTATAAACCCACGCTTGGTCCATTTCCATTCGCGAGGAAAAAAAACACCGCGAGTGTTCCATTCGCCAAGTCCATTAATACCTAGACAACCGGGATGCGAAACTGCGTTTGTCCGCTTAACAACAGTAGGGCTACTTACAAAACAGCGCTGAAAAGCAGGGAGTCGAACCGAACCCGAACCTGAACCGCGAACCGCTAAAAACCGCTTTTTTTGGTCAACCCGAACCGAACCTGAACCGTTAAATTTGAAATCATTGAATCTGAACCGAACCCAAACCTTTAATACTTCAAATCTGTAAACGTGAACCAAACCCGAACCTCTAACATTTCAAATCTGTAAACCTGAACCGAACCCGAACCTTTAAAATTTTATGCAAGTGAACCCGAACCGAAACCGAACCTATAATATTTTGCGTACATAAACCTAAACAGAAATCGTTTAGCAACAATGTTTGAACCTGAGCTGATTCTTAAAAAATATTAATAAAAATCTCTAGACATGTGCTGCGATGCATAATATTTTTTCTGCTTTTCAAAATTTAATGAATTTTTACATTTTTATTTAACCTTAATTGATACGGGCATGCAATTTATATTTCGTTATTTTAATGATATAAGACCCTAATTTAGTTTTTGGTCAAATTAAAGATTTTGAAGTGAACCCGAACCTGAACCGCGAACCGGTAACAACCGCTTTTTTTCGGTGAACCCGAACCGAACCCAAACCTTTAAAATTTGGATTTAGTGAACCTGAACCGAACCTGAACCTTAAAAAAATTTGGTTTCGATGGACCCGAACTTTTAAATTTTGGTGCAACTACACTCGAACCGAACCTGAACCCAAATTTTTGAAAAGTCTTGAACCTAAACCGGAACTGAACCGTCAAAAATAAAATTTCTTGAACCTGAACCGGAGCGATATTTTAAACGGTTCGACTCCCTGCTGAAAAGCGATATTTCATGTGTTACGTTCACTAGATAATGATTTTGTCACTTATTCTATCAAGAGAAAGCGACGGAGGCGCTATACATAGGAGGAATCTAGACTCTCTTAGAAGTCTTTAATCCGAGTCTTACGGTTCAGTTTTCCTTCTTAGGCTACGTAATTTGCTGCTTGTTATATTCCACCAAACAGAGATAATTATTGTGAAGCATCTTATTCTAGGACGCAACAACGAGACTTAGATGGGTGTTGAACCATCAACCTTGCGATCATGCTTGTCGTTAAAATGACGCTACGAGTCCAAACCACTACGCCACGCTGCCGACAAAGCGATGCTCGAAACTTGGCAGTTGTTAGGTTTACACCGCCTTATCAAAGGTAAAATATTATTATATGAAAACGCTATCAAAGGCTCGGAGTGGTAAACATGCCGTGATGATCCTAAAGCATGCGAAAAACAAAACATTCTACATCAGAACTAATAATCCATAGAAACATCATTCACATTAGAAAATTGATTTTAATACAACCGTTCAAGGCGAAAATGAAACACAAAATATACCTACAGAAACACACACAATTACAAATATAAGCCTACAGGACCAATAATTTTAAGGCAAAACAAAACCGCACAAGTGAATATCAAGAAACAAAATTGTAACCCACGAATAAATGACAGCTTACGAAGCAGTGTTACTAGAACTCCCGCTGGTTAATTTTCTAATCTTTCGGGCCATCATGGGTGAAGCTTCAGTTTTGGGAGCATTTAACCTTTTCAGCTCGTTTTTAGCAAAGCAGTTATCCACCACTGCTAAAAACAATTCAAAATTACAATGTCCTGCATTACATGCATGACGCAACATGCCACAATACTGAGTTGATTCCTTAACAATGTTTTTCACTGCTGCTACAAAGACTGAACGCTGACAAGATGCTGACATCAATGTGTGTTTTACACTTTCGTCAAATATTATTGCGGCATAACATTGAACAGCTAGGGCGGTCATTGCAAAGGAATATTCTGAAGGAACTGACAAGCCTCCCCGGTCAGCCATTTCAAATAATCTTTTATGGTCTTCGGAGTCACAAGTGGGAGGTGGAGGCGCACTGTCACTCTTAATAAGCAGCTCTTTGCAGCAAGAACATTTACGTCGGCGTGTAATGCTGCGTGCGATGTACCCACTCACATAAAACGCTACTTTTGAATCATTCTCTGACAACTCTTCAAATCCAAACACCGCAACAGTCAGCAAATGTTCGGTCAAGGTTTGCACAACTGCGTCACTTGAGACCGCATTCCGTGATGAAATATCTTCATCACCACTCAAACGTGAAGCTTTCAAGATACCATGCTTCTGAAAAAGGCTTAATGCACGGATTTTCTTTTGTGCCTCAAGTAGCTGCTTGATCGACATGAAGAAGTTTCCTCCATTAGCCTGGCGATACCACCCAAATCGCCCCTCGATTGGATCGAAGGTAAACTTTCCAGGTAACACGTACTTTAATTTCAACTTCTCATGTAAGAACTGAGCTAGTTTTGGCACAGCAGTCATTGTTTGAATGCACGCTAAAAATGTCTGATTAGTCAGTCCTGAACATCCCGACTCCTTCCATTTGACAAACACGTCAGTTGCAGCAGATAGGTACTGCAAGTTGGTTTAGTCCGCTTCGTCTCCGAAACTCATCGGTTTGCAGAAACTATCTCTTTTTTCAAAGCCTGAAAATATGGTAACAGCATGAAGCTACCAAATGTATGTCATAGCACACTATAGCATTTAAAACTTTTTCACAAGGCAATTAATAGTCAGTAGATATACTCCACATAAAAAATCATCTACCTTTTATTTTGCAAACAAGATATAAACCTAGCTTGCTGGTATAATATCACTGATACAGTCCATCTAATGCCGATTTACCAACAGAACTAACAAGTGTTTCAGATGGTCAAGCAAACCACACTTTTTTTAAGTAGACTTACCCTTATTCGGCGTTCTCACGGTCATAATCTTCCATATATTGCAAACAAACTTAACGTATTTCGCAGTATCCTTAAAGCCTGGATATGCATCTGAAAATAGTTCCAGGGCATTGGGTGTCGCTTCACTGAAAACACCGGTAACAACATACAAAAGATCATTGCGCATATTTCTTCTTGTACAACCACAAGCGTTCTTCACAAAAGAAGTGACTCCGGAAACGTCCACTTGAATGAATTTATAAATTTTTGGCACAATTTACTGAATAAAACCAACCTAAACAATGGTAATGAGCAATATCTGCTAAAATGTTACATAAACAGAAACCATTAGTTGGTTAAAACACTAAGCTAATACCGAAAATTATTTCACTATACCGTAAGTCGACTGAAACCACTTACTTAGCGCATGTTGTGGTGAAGTGCGAGCAATATTGCTTGGATTCAGCGAAGCTTTTTTAAAGAATGAGCCACTTGGAGAGGCTTATGCTCCTCTATCGCATACAGCTGCTTCAAATATGAGAACTGTGCCACACACTTTCCTCCAAACACGTTGCCGTCAGGGATTTCAGAATTATGCATTACTTTCCTCCTCACAAAGTTATTGAAAATATTCTTCATATTGTGCGTAAAATCGAAGAGCAAAAATAAAATCTCATTAGGCTTGGTAGGGTGCGCCACACTGCTTGTTAAATTGTTGCTTCCACATAATTCCATGTACAGTTTCCTAAACAATATATCAAATAAAAAACGAATATGAAATGAATTATCAGTGACGTTATGCATATACATTTCGAGAATTAATTTTTGACTTTTAGTAGCTCAGTCCATTGCTTGATTCATGCATGCTTTAACGTATATCGTTTTGCCGCGTTAACCTTTTTTCAGCCATTGCTTCAGCTTCTTGTTCTTGCTTTGAGTTATTGTGATCGCTAAATAGAAATGAACTACTACTACCGCTGAAAAAGCCTGCATGAGATTAATAATTGAGCACAAAACAAGCTTACCTGTTGCAAATATGGTTATCCAGAGACACAGCAACAACAAAAAAAATCTCATCTAGAGCATGCATAACAATGTTGAAATAGGAATGAAGAAGCTTTGTATCAAGCTTTTCGACCGGTACCGTACTAGGCAAACAATGTCTCTATAGTTCTTGCAGACCGACTGCACCATAAAAGCCAAAACAGTCTTAGCTACGTGACCATCTTCTGTCATGCCGATGTAGCTTCCATTAGAGTACTCAACTCTTTGAGCAGTATAAACCTCATCAATGAGTAGCACGACCGTTCGTTCACTCACTGTCAAGTCCGATGTTCTTTGCTTTAAGTTGGTAGTGTCCACTTTCCTGGTGTCAACATTCAAGTCAATCGAGAGTTGCTGCAATCTTCGTGTAGATGGTAATATAAAAACATCAGAAAGTCTGTTACATAAGGAACTGCTGTTCAGTTTCCACAAAAAGGCCAGAGTAATGAGTTCTGAAGAATATCTTCCACTATGCTTCGAACATTGCAGTAAGGACAGTTGCTCTATAATAAATTTGATTAAGTGCATGGAAGGTATTGAATTGCTTTCATCGATTTCATGATCATTTTGGAATTGTTTAAGAGCAGAAATTGCCAAATTGATACAGCTAATGTTGTCAGTATGTTGGGATTTCAAATCATTGCCAAGGTTTTTGCAAAATGCAATGACGTTGTTGATTTCTGTTAGAGTACTAACACTATCTTTTGTCATTAAGTGCTTATACATTTCTTTTGGCAGCAGAACGGAATTAACAAAAGCATCTGAAGTACAGTTGTCAGTAGTTGTCACGCGGAGTAGACGCTATTTTTTCTCTCTGAAAAAAAAAAAAACTGCAAGTCAATATGCCAACCAGATCATCACAGAATGAAGAAGAATTAATCGAGAAATGTTTGGCAATGCTAAAACCTAATATTAAAAGCGTAGTTGTAAAGGAATTAGAGATCAATCGAAACGCACAAGCAGAAGAAATTATGGTTCTAAAAACTGAACTAGCGCAAATCAAAGAAAGTCAGCAATTTATTTCTATGCAATTTGAAGAACTGAAAGCCGAAAATGCTAAATTGATCAAATGCAATAAAAACCTGGAGAAAGACAATCAAAAATTAAGAGATGAAGTGGAAATGCTGCATGATGTGCAGACCGATCAATTTGAGCATTTGGATAACCTTGAGCAATATGGCAGAAGGGAGAACTTGGAATTTGAAGGAGTTCCACAAGTTCAAAATGAAGATACAACTGAAGTTGTAATTAAAATAGCTGAAAAATTAAATATTAATTTAAATGAAAACGACATTTCCATTGCGCATCGTCTACCCACGAAAAGACCTGGCAAAAGCAATAACAGCACTACCAATCTACCAACGCCTGCAATCATAGCACGATTTGCGAACCGAAGAATTCGTAATTTAATCTACAGCAAGCGATCTGCAGCGAGGAAAATCCCGACCACCGAGTTTCCAGTGCCAGGCATAACGCGTTTGTTTATAAACGAAAATCTTACCTCGTACCGCAAAAAACTGCTCTGGCAGGCCAAGCAAAAAATGAAAGAAAACAATTACAAATACACCTGGACGAAAAATGGAAGAATCTTTATTCGAAAAGACGATGATTCCAACCCAATCGAAATTCGCCGTGAACGAGATACTTGGTCACTGTAATTGTGTACATGTGAAGCCTACGGTTAAAATTCTGCAATGTTTGATTCTAAATTTAACACAGAAACAACGATTTACCAGAACTTCGACTATAAATCTGATGACGCAAGCAATGACAAAAATCAGTGTGCAACCGAGGTAAATGACTACGACGAGCTTTTTCTAAATAGTGAGTACTATGATACTGATTCCATTAACAAGAAGTTTAACACTTCTAATCCCCAGAAAAAACTTTTATTTATGCATTTTAACATGAGAAGTTTGTCAAAAAACTTTGACAAGCTTCATGAGTATCTCACTGATTTAAAAACCCGTCCTGTGGTTATTGCTATTTCAGAAACTAAACTGAAAGAAAGCAAAATTGCTAACGATATAAATCTGCAAGGGTACAATTTCATACATTACGATAGTAAAACATCTGCTGGTGGTGTGGGACTGTATATTAATAAGTTATTGGCTTTCAGTAGCAGAAACGATCTGCGTTTGAACCTTGATCGAGTCGAAGACTTATGGATTGAAATTACTGTAAATAATAAGCCCTACGTTGTGGGAGTAATATATCGCCATCCGGCATGCTCGATGGCCGAACTTGACACCTTTAGCAAATCAGTTTATGACACCCTTCATAACCTAAATCTTAAAAAAACTAATTTCTGCATTTTAGGTGATTTTAACATTGATCTATCAAGAATTCGTGAATATAACAATACTAGAAAATACGCAGATAATTTACTTAGTTGCTCAGTGAAATGTGTTACTGATCAACCGACTCGTGTCACTGCTCACTCAAAAACGTTATTGGATCATATCTATGTTAACAGTCGTCAACAAAATGTGAGCGGGGGAATAGCTGTTTCTGATATTTCCGATCATTTTCCTACCTTTGCGGTAATTGAAATTAAAGCAGGTCAAAAAAACAAACTGATCAAATTTTCACATGCGATCTGAAAAACTTCAATGTAGAAGCGTTTCTCCAAGAGTTGAACTCTAATTTTACAGATCTACAAATAACCGATACTGCTTCTATGCATCAACAATTTGATAAATCTGTCAACGACTTTACCGAGATTGTTAACACGCACGCGCCGTTAAAACGAGCAACCAGACGAGAAAAAAGGCTGATATCGAAACCATGGCTGACCAAAGGTTTGTTAAAGTCTATCAAATCAAAAAACAAAATTTTTAGTCGCTTGCATAAAACGTACGACGGACATCTGGAAGCTGAATTCAAAACATACCGCAATACTTTGAATCGCGCCATTAAATGCGCCAAGCAAAATTATTACAAAAATTATACAGAACTGAATAAAAATTCTTTTGATAAAATCTGGAAAATAATTGACGAAATGGTAAACGTTAAGAATAAATGTAAGAAAACCCCTACTAAGCTAGTAATAACTGAAGAAATTATCCTAACTGAACCTAAAGCTATCTCAAATGCAATGAACGATTTTTTTGTAAGTATTGGTAGGAAAATGACTGACGCTATTCCTGATGTACACTCTTCTGTTCTCACACCACCACCAGTTATCAGCATGAAAAACTCGATATTTCTGCAGCCAACCACTTCTGATGAAGTAGAAACAGTTATCAATGCACTTAAGAATAATAAGGCTATTAGAATCATGGATGTAGAGACCAAATTTATAAAGTTAAGTAAAAATATTTTGTCGCCTGTATTAAGTGATTTATTTAACGTGTGCATTGCACAAGGCGTATTTCCTGACTGCTTGAAAATAGCGGAAGTGATTCCAATCTTTAAAAAAGGGGATCACAATTTAGCCACAAACTACCGTCCAATATCTATTTTATCTCAATTTGATAAAATCTTTGAAAAGTTGATCTACATCAGAATCTCCTCTTACCTTGAAAAGTACGATTTATTGAGTAAAAATCAATTTGGATTTCGTGAAAATTCTTCTACGAGCTTTGCGATTGCCCACATCCATGATAACATTTTAAGAAATGTTGATTTAGGACTGCATACCTGTTGCATATTCTTAGATTTTTCAAAAGCGTTCGATACTGTTAATCACCAAATCTTGCTAGCTAAATTGCAAAAATACTTCGGGATTCGTGGTAAGCCACTTGATCTATTTAAAAGCTACTTAAGTAACCGATATGAATATACTAAAATTCTACAGACCCAGTCTGAGCTAATGTCTGTTTCTTGCGGTGTCCCCCAAGGTTCTTGCTTAGGCCCACTCTTATTTCTGATGTATATTAACAACCTACCTTTAGCTACAAAATTTGAAACGACCTTATATGCTGACGACACATATCTAGCTATGTCTGACAAAGATTAACATTCTTTAGAAATTCGCACCAATAAAGAAATTTCAAAAATTGATCTATGGCTACGGAAAAACAAACTGTCTTTGAATTACTCTGAATCAAACTACATGATAGTCAATGGCAATCCAAATAAAACTATTGATGATAACTTTAAGCTGATCATAAATAATTCTGCGCTGATCAGAGCTTCGTCGGTTAAGTACCTCGGCTTGCACATTGATGAACATTTAAACTTGTCTGTTCATTTGAAACATCTCTCAAATCAATTGGCAAGATACTCCGGAATTTTTTACAGGCTTCGTGATTTTGTTAACGTGGAAACTCTGTGCATGCTATACTACAGCTTTATCTACAGCAGATTACAATATGGCATAATTGTATGGGGCACGGCTACCAAAAATTATCTAAGTGAAATCAGTGTCAGATTGAATAATATATAATTCGGACTATTACTCGTAGCAACCGTTATACGTCAATGACTTCGCTGCATAAAAAACTTAAATTTTTAAAACTTCATGACGTATACAATTTTGAACTTGGCAAATTATGTTTCAATTGTGTAAAGGAAATGTGCCGAAAATATTTCATGATTCGTTCATGAAGATTAATCAAATTCATCATCACAATACAAGATCCACTGAAAAAGCAATTTACTTTTTGCCGCGTATGAACAAAAGTTTTTCTCAAAAAACTCTTTCGTTCAGAGGAACCAAACTCTGGAAAGAGATTGACAATGATATAAAAAGCACACACTGGGTTTCCTTTAAAAAGGCTTACAAACATTTTTTATTGCAATCGTATTGATGTTTAGTGAATATGCTTTTCTTTGTATAATCTTCTTTAAATGCTTTGAATTTAGTTAATTGATTACTCACTGAAAATTTGATTATTGGCACCTAAAAATATTGGTAATCGTTTTTTTACTCTGTGATTTTCTTTTTCTGTGTGTGATGTACTTTCTGCGACTGTCAGGGAGCATCTTGATTCGAAAACCTTGCGGTTAGTCGATGCTTCCTGGCCATTTGTTTACTAGAATTTTTTCCTTTTTTTATATTTTGTTATATTGTGTAGTGAATGAATGGCGAAATAAATCTCTCTCTCTCTCTCTAAACTCAAATCTTCACGAATTATAATCGAAGCCATAAGACTTGGAACTGTGTCAATACCATCACTGCAGCAGATGTAATGAAACTGAATTGAATGTTCTTTTTCAACTTTAATGACATCGGATAGTAAATTAAAATTATTGCAATTTTTTAGCTCATTAAAATTTCTGACACAATCATGTTCCAACATTTTTTCATGTTGCATTTGCATGCGAGAATTTTCTTTGTCTAAGCGTGCAGAAGATGAACATGCACTGGTTGAGCGCTTGAAATGGACTGGCTTCGACAAATATTTTGGCAATCCATGAAAAATATGGGGTACGGCATTGGCTTTCAATCTTGTTCCTTTAAGTTGTTGAGTACCTCTTTTATTTTGACGACTTTGGCATTTATCTGTTGATGCCGTTTCAAAATCATCATCAGAAAAGTGCTTCACACAAATTCAGGTAAACTTTGTCACATTCCAATTTTTTCTAGGAATTGCATTAATCCAGCGATGAAGCATATTTGAATCTGTAGGAAATCGATACACTGCTATTTTTTTTTTTTTTTTTGGCAGATCTATAGCCACTGTTACAGTTTGGTACACAACATGTGTATCCCATGCTGCTCAAACCACGAAAAGTATCTTCTGAGCTGCTGAGTACTAAATGTAAGCTAAAATGTTTACATTCTGAAAATTCACAAAAAAACGTTTAAGCAGTCGATTAGTGTATCGATAAATTTATGGGTATCCACCGGTACATGATTCTGTACTGGTACTTAACAACTTAAGCATGGTAAATCAAAGAATTTTTTTCTTCATTTTTAAGTTTAGGATTGGCATACCGTACTGTACTTTTTACCCCCAACACTAAACTGAGCTTAAAACACTTTAATTTACCTATCCAAATGGTAGAGGATTACGCACCACTTGTAACTGGCATAGCGATGTATACTGGTATGGTACGATACCAATTTAACTGCCAATTTTGTGCAATAAAAAAAGGCTGTCAACGGCGAAATAGTTTCTAGGTTTGTTATGCTAACTGTAGGTAAAATCAGCATCTACTTCCGGCAAAATAGAACAAGAAGCAATTTTGCTGGCGCCCAAAAACAGTCATGAGTATCCACAGTATGTGGATCGCACTACATCCGGCAAAATAGACCTACAGCCTAGAAACTATTTTGCCGTTAATGGCCAAATAGACACATCCACATAAAAATGCTGTAAGATGAGGTATGCTTTGAACCAATTGACAGAATGACCAACTTCATAAACTGCAAATTTGTGTACTGAATTGCTGAAAGAAGTATTTTAAATTAGCAGAAAAATGCGCAGTTAATTTGAAGCTCCACCAGTCCTCTGAATTAGTCTAAGCAGGGAAAATTTATGCGGAAGAACAAACTGCTACCATACATAGGCTACCAGAATTCTTATCCATAATCATGGCTTAGTTCAACTGAGTCCCTAATTGGAAAGTTTAACTTACTAGACTATACCATATACAGGTACGGTACCGTAATCAGTATGCACCACTAATCAAATGTTGCAGAAACCAGTTCTCTTGGAAAGGTAAAAAAAAATAAATGGTCTTATTTGCTGTGTGATGCAAAGCGGCTGGATAGTAGCACTGCATTATACCAGTAAATATGCCAGTCA
This sequence comes from Trididemnum miniatum, assembly GCA_964006365.1. Classification (NCBI taxonomy): domain Eukaryota; kingdom Metazoa; phylum Chordata; class Ascidiacea; order Aplousobranchia; family Didemnidae; genus Trididemnum; species Trididemnum miniatum. The sequence continues at coordinate 32,139,460 of OZ023233.1, forward strand.
GCAGGGAACAAAGCTTACCAGGAATTTGAAGCAGAAAGGAACTCCGTCAGAGTATAAGTCTGTTAGGCTACTGGTATCGATACCGGTATGGTACCGGTATTGGCTTGATTCACTGAATGACAAATAATTTTACACATAAGCTTTTTGCTACAAAAATTGTTTTTGAATTATGCCATGACACTACACGATTGATATGTACCCTAACTCACACCGCAACATGTGCAATCTCTGAACCTGGCCTACCCATATCTGCTACGTACCGGTACAGTGCTACTAAGCAGTTCAGGCTTATCTGCTCGTATCCACTCATAACTGCACAACCGAGTGAACCCACTCTGCACCACAAGTCTAATAACCTAGTCTATTTATGTCAAGACTTAAAGAGTCAACGGTGGTGTCTGGTTTTATTCTGCTGCACCCTTATCAGACCGCCAGCGCGAAATGACTAGCGAACACGTAAGCACAAGACCGCAGCCCTGCAGTTGTCACGATTAAAAGCGGATAATCCGCATGTTTCGCATCCCGATTTGTCTAGGTATCCCTGGCCAAGTCACTTCGTAAATACAATAAGAAATGTTCACCCCTACCTTTACAAGTAAAATATAATAATGAACTGATTAATGCTCCATCAGCAATAAGCAGAGGTGGGCACAATTTCGTTAATCGTTAATTCGTTAATAACGAAGCTAACTTTTTCATTAACTAGTTAATTCGTTAAATTTCTTTTTGCAATTAACAGACTAGATTAACTTCCGTTAGTGTTTGATAACTTCCATTAAATTTTTGTAAACGCTTATTTCTTTTATTGTTGGTTAAGTTTGACATCGATAAACTGGCAAAATACCTCCAATGAGGTCAAAAAACGAGATAAAAACAACAAAGCATATTGTTTGTGAGCAGAAAAATTGCTTAAATGCTTACGCAAACATTGATATTAAAAAATTATAAGCTTTTTTTAAAAAGAAATGCCGTTTTAAGTAAAAATTACCGATTTAACGAATTTAATTAACTTTCGTTGATTGGAGTTGAATTTAACGAATTAACGTTAACGGAGGTACATAACTGTTAACGAAGTAGTGGTTAACGAAGCTAACGTTTTGCATTAACTTGCCCATCTATGGCAATAAGTAACGCCTTTAGTGGATACTTTAAAAACATTCCATCCCTATTGGCTGATAATATTCCTAAGCCTCCAAAAGATGTAAATTTTTCGCTCACGAACTTAATTCAGGGGCCTTCAAATTCATTCTTTTTGCAACCGATTACATTTGACGAGGTTTTTGCCCACTTAACCAACTTAAATAGTTCTAAAAGCAGAGGAGTTCAAGGTATTCCAATCAAATTTATTTAGATGAGCAGCACAATAACAGCTCCCATCCTCACAAATCTGTATAATGGTTGTATTGTTCAAGCCACATTTCCCAAGATCTTAAAAACAGCAGAAGTCAATCCTATTCACAAATCTGGATCTAAAAGTGATTGTTCAATTTATAGACCAATTTCGCTACTCTCTCCTTTTTCTAAAATATTTGAAAAATGTCTTCTTGGACAAATTTATACCTATTTTAAAAGCAACAATTTGTTTACCGATAATCAATTTGGCTTTAGGAAAATAGGGATGTCCATTACCGAATCTCTAATCAAATCCGAATCCTAAATGATTCGGAATCTTTTTTTGATACTGCCGATTCGAAATGAAAAAAACTTAATCAATGCGATGCATTTGCGATGATGCACACACGCGAGTAAACTGCACACACATACTGCGCAAGCTTATGCAGCAATCGCCAACGGCTGCTGGCTGTTAGTGATGATCGTGCGTATTAAAGGCGCGTTTACCTATACGCGACACGCGGCAACGCGACTAAAATTATTACGTAAGTAAATGTAGAAGAATTTTGCAGGTTTTCCCGTGATCGGTGAACAGCAAAATAAAACAAAGTTCATTGCCTTAAGGCAATGCGCCTTAAGGCAATGCACCTTAAGGCCACACGCGGCAAGCAGCAATGCGACTACCTAGTTTTTTTTGTTTAAATAATTGATTGGCGGTACAGAACTTGAGAATAGCTTTGAAAAAAGCTATAGAATAGCTTTGAAAAAAGCTATTCTCGCATTTGGCTTTTTTTATTTCATTTTGTTTATTTCATTTCATTTCATTTTGAATAAAAAAAGCCAAGTTGAATTTTGGTACGGCAACGCGATAAAAACCACTCGATATCAAGGAATTGTACCTGTACAATTTTTACCGCTTCATCGCCCATTATCAAAAACATTTGAAATAACCTCGACGACGGGAGTGAGACAATGCACGTTTGATTGTTACGACAGCATTGAACAATCAGCTTGCTTGACGCAGGCTAGCAAGTTTTATATTGCGTAATCGCAGGCCAGTATGATTTGTAATGGTAATCGCATTGCCGCATATCGATAAACGCACCTTTGTACCTGTTTCCTTAGCTCCGTCAGAGAGAGCTTTTTCATGTGCCAGCCTTATCGTAACAAAATTACGAAACAGACTGACATCCGAACATGTGAAGGCCATAAACTTTCTTCATATGAGTGAAGATGTGTTGCAAATGGGCTTATCTGTTAGTGTATTTTGTGCATTTTTTCAAGCACACGAGCTGATGATTTTGCAGCATTGCATTGTGCTCATTTTGTAGGCCTCGCAAATTTTGGATTTGAAACAAAGATTCGAAATTCTGGATTCGACATTAATTGTGATTCGGATTCGATGCGGAATCACCTAAGGTTCGACTACGGTCATCCCTGCAGGGAAAGTATGTCAACAGAACCAGTGGTGGTCTCAGGAGTGTGCAAACCGTGCAGTCGCACAGGCCGTTAACTGTGAAAGAAAAATTTTTTTATAAAAACTTGAACCATATCAATCAAACTAATTCTAGTTTTTTTTTAATTATTTTTATTTTAAATTATTTTTTTATTTTAATACATAACCTAATATTTATTTTTTTATTTTTATTTAAATTAAATTTTTTTGTTTTTTAATAATTTATTATTTAATCGTTTTATTAATATAAATTATTTTTTATTTTTATTATTCTTTTCACTTTTTTTTTTAATTTTAAATTATTTCTAGTTTTTAGTTTAGTTTTGAAACCATACAAAAAAACACTAAACTTGAATCATTATGCAACATTAGAATTAGTTTCAGTCCTTTCGAATAGGAACTAACCCCTTGCCACCTTTGAAAATAAGGCCTCCCTCCAAAGAAAACTTTGAAAATAAGATCCCCCTCAAAAACAATCAATGCAGAAACTCCATCAACACACTTCTTTTTATGTTAACTTGAACCAAACCATTAAAATTGATTTCAGTTATCCCAAGTTTAAGCTCTTTTAAAAATAATTTTCATTTTTGATAAAAATTTTTGCATTGAAACACAGCAAACAATTTGTCTGAACCATTTCTTTCTTTTTTTTTTTTTATCTCTAATTGAAGCTGAACCACTTCAAAGTGAAACTTCTGAATTTCTGTATATTATGGTAATTATAGACTGAGTTATACCCCACTGTGCGATAGCAGAAACTTCAGCTATGATGATTAGTTAGTGTAATGTAGACTTCCTGAAAGTTAACAGAACGCATCATACTGGTTTACAGTGCAGTTATTTTGGTACCGGTAAACTTTTTGATGATTTATAACCAAAGGTTTTACCATATTGTATTACACACCGCATTTTGAGATAGTAGTTAATTTAACAGTTTATTTGCCTGAATATAAACATAAACGAAACAATGCACATAGCACAAATAACAGTCAGTTTGTTTAGGCCAGGAAGCATCGACAAGCTCTTGAGTTTTTAAATCATGATGCTTCCTGACTTATTTTTTTATTTTTATTTAGTGGCATATTTATCCTCCTATAACGAGAAAGCGATCAATGCGCTATACGAGCTCGCTTAGGAGTTGCCGGCCATCTGTCTACCACACCAAGATGGGGGAATCCCACTAAGTGCCTTTCCCAACGGCACAACAAGTAAAGTTGCCGGCTTGTTCTCCACACTGTCCCTTCAATGCTGAACGTCAAGCAGGGAAGCTGTGAATACCAATGTTAAAGTCATTGGTTTGACCCGACTCGGAACCAAACCCGAGTCTACAGCTCAAGAGACAGACGCTCCATACCACTCGGCCATCTGAGCTGTTAAGTTGTCACTTCGCAATGAAACCAACCGCTAAAGCAAAGGCAAAACAAAGAAGAAAAATAAATCAATTATTTGTCCCAAGAAGTGATTCGACGAGAGAAAATATATACACAATGATTCTAATAAGATCTTAGGCTGAACTTTTCTGCTGACATTGGTCAATGCAACCAATTCGCTCTGACTCACAACATGAGAAATCGTCAAATTTAGCTTGATTCAATTTTAATTAGTACAGATTTGAAAGCGTTCAAAAAACCTTATGCATTGATCTAAAAATTAAACAACATTTACCAATAAGTTTAAATTATGGAACAAACTGGCAGAGCTTCGTCCTCCAATAAGATTACTAACTTTTTTGAAGTTTGCCAGAAAACCGTACAAAAAATTCAGGAAATGACCTAAGGCCAATTAAGAAAAACACAATCACCGAAAACGTTCGAAACAACCCCCGGCGAAACCCGTAAAACACGATTGAGGGTTTAAACAATCAAAAAAGAACGAGACGAATTTCAAATTAGGCCAACATAAACAAGCCACGCAGTATAACACGAAAAACATTCAGCACAACATTTCATAACACTGCTTTCTATAACCGGTAAAGGGTAATCTTATCCCCACAGCAAAAAAAAACTCTCCCGGGGCGGCCCACCGACACCTGAAACAGAGATAAGATTAGTAATTAAATTTATTAAACAGAAGAATCCTCCAACAGCCAACGAAGATATCTGAAAAACAAAAACACAACATTAAGCTTAAACCAACCACTCTAGAGGGCACAAGTATCTTAAGTCTCTAACGTACGTCCTCCGATTGGGAAGAACAACCTCCACCCGTCTTACCAAGCCTTCTTTGTCCGGAAACACTTTTTTCACACGAGCGCGAGGCCATTGATTTTGCGCTACATTACTTTTTTTCAATAAGACCAAGTCACCCACCGATACATTTGTCATTTTACCAGTCCACTTATGACGCTTTTGCAAAGTTGGTAAATAAAACAAGCGCCAAAGCCTCCAAAATCGTCTGCCATTCGTTGGGCCGTTCTCCACGAACGACGCAAGCCATCAGCTTCAAGGAATTGCCCGAAAGGGAGAGAAGGTTCAAGACATAAATTTAAGATTGACATTGGAGACAAATATCCAAAGTCATTCGAGTCATCGGTCAAAGCCGTTAGTGGATGGCTATTGAGAATAGCCTCCACTTCCTTCACGTAAGTCAAAAATTCTTCCTCATTCAAGGTACGATAACTGTTGTCAGCGTAAACAGAATGAAGCATTAGTTTAGTTTCACGTACCATGACCTCCCACACACCTGACTGATGCGGACTTCGTGGCGGCGAAAACGTCCAATCCACTCCACGCGGAGCCAAAGAGTTAACCAGCTTTCGTTCATCTATCTTCTGAACAGAATCCTTAATTTCGTTGTGAGCACCCACAAAATTGGTACCTTGGTCGCTCCAAAATTTCTTTGTTGAGAAACCTCTACTGGCAAGAAATCGATTAAGCGCACACAAAAACGAATCTGTGGTTAAAGAATTACAAATTTCCAAAGGGACATCTCTCGTAGCAAAACACGTAAACAAGCAGCCGTACCGCTTGACCTTTTTTCTGGACTTCGATTGACCAAAGTTAACAAAAACGAATTCCGGGCCCCAAAAATCAACTCTAGTGACTTCAAAAGGTCTACCACCAGACGTAATCCGTTCTATAGGAAGCGGCGCCATTAACTCCTTACCCTCTCGCGCCCGACGAAAATCACAAAATACGCAATCTTTCAAGTAGAACCTAACAGCTGAAACACCATTTGCAATCCAAAATTTTTGACGAATCCTACCAAGAACTCGGCTGTAACCTGAATGTTGCAGCATTTTGTGATAAAAAACGACAATTAACCTGGTAAGATTGCTCCGCTTTGGCAGTAAATCGGGTGTTTGACACTGTAATAATACGAAGACCTTTGGAGACGCCCACCAACGCGAACGACGCCTTCCGAATCCAAAAAAGGCGACAACTTCTTTAAAGCCTTCAATTTACTTTTACAACCCCTTACGAGTGTATCATCAGTGAGGTATTTAACCAAATAATCAAATTCGAGAGATTGAACAACACGGCAAATATCACGTTCAACATTTTTTAACTCTACAGCAGTAATAACGCCAGAACCAACTTGTGGGCTAAAGCTCTTATTCTTCTGTGGGTTAAAGCTCTTATCCTTCTTGGTAGAGAGACCTTGCTGAATACGGGACTGGTAAGCTTTAATTTGCAACAGTTTTCGAAGCCGATGAATAATAGCGACAGCTCTCAAAAGACGATGCAAGTCCGAATAATGATTCACTAAAGCTAGCAGAGGAGGCTCACTCACCTCTAAAACGAACGCGGCTAGAACAACCTCGGACTTCCTACAACCAGGCTGGGCAAAATTTCCCAACTCTAATCGGCTCAAAAACGATAGCCCGTTGATCCACGTCTGCAAATGCGCCATACCAGAGGATCGAGTCCCTACATCGGCAGGAATTAAAGCCGTCGGACAAAACTGCCACTCACTAGGTAAAGAGTATTGTCGTATTATCAAAGCTAGCCGGTAAGCAACAAAAATTTTAAAACGCTTGTCTTCACTAGCCACCAAATGCAAAACAGACATCACGTCTATAAAATATGCTGTCTGTCTGTCTGTCTGTTTACCCAATAGAAAACGTTGCAATCTTTCAGACAAAGTTTCTTCAAAGCCGTTTGAACTAACCTTACAGAAAGACAAGCAGCAATCAATTCAAGCTTAGGAACCGTGAGCGTTTCTTTAAAAGGAGCAATTTTCCTTTTACCAACAACAAAGTTGACACTCACGTAAGACTTATACTCAACCCTCAGATAAACTACCGAAGCGTAAGCTTCCGAAGACGCATCAAAAAACGCATGAATTTCGAGACTCACAAAATTCAAGTCGGGTATTAAGCAACGATTCACGCGAACAGGTTCCAATTCATTCATAAAACTAAGCCAATTCTGCCAAATTTTAACATGGTCGCAGAAGATTTCCTCATCCCATCCCAACTTCAAACTGTACAAAGATCGAATTAACGACTTGGGAGTTATCAAAAGTGGCTGAATGATTCCGGTGGGATCAAAAATCTGCTAGTATATAGGACTCAAAATCCCTCTCCGAGTGAACTCCCTCACCTCCAAATCAATTGAAAAAACAATCACGTCCTCATTAGGTACCCATTTCATTCCTAAAGATTTATGGGCGACATTGCAATCTTTATCAAAATTGAATGACATGACACAAACGAAGGGGCCAAATCCTTTCGAGGAATTTGCGAAAGTAGCATCTCGCAGTTGGTACCAAATTTGCATATCGGAAAACCGCCAGACTCCAATAAAGTCGTAACTTCTTCAAAAAACTTTAACAATTCCGAACTAGCGGAAACGCTAGTCAACAAATCATCTACGTAAAAGGAACGGAGAGCCAACTCGAGCGTTTCAGGAGCAACAGCAGTTTCGTTATTTAAAATTGCTCTCCTCAGACAAAATTGCGCACCAGACTGCTAACACAACAAACCGTACGCCGATCTCGTCATTCGACAATGAATAACGTCACCGAAAAGAAGGTCGTCTTTAAAGCAAAGAAACCTTAGGAAATCTTGATCAGTTTCTAACACGCAACACTGGTAATACATCTTTTTTATGTCGCCAACAATCGCATATCGGTGAAGTCGAAAGCAAAAAAAAACACCAATCAAAGAATTAGCCAAATTAGGTCTTTTGAGCAGTAACTTATTCAGATTAGCTCCAGCAAATTCGCTGCTACAATTAAAAACAACACGATCTTTACCGCTGCTAGTAACCATGTGATGATTCAAATACCAAACTCGACCTTCTTCTCCCCTTGCTTGGGCATCGGATAGAATAACAGCATGACCATTATCAAATAGTTCGTTCATGAACTTATAAAAAGCTTACGTGACAACGACAACAACTGCTTTCTAGCAGAACTAATATTGTTAGGCAAAGAAGGGGCTTCATTATTTTTGAAGGGCAAAGCAACAGCGTAATGCTTTCCTACACGCGTCAAAGATTGCTCATACAATGATATTGCACGCTTATCATTATAAGACATCGCTTTTTCGTCATCATGCCGACTTTCATCGAAAGAAGTGTCTAACCACAAATCCAACTTACGACCCAACATTTCGTTAGTCACTCTCGCAAAACTTACCTGAGCAGAATTCTTCTCCGTCACAGCGTTGTCGGGGCCGTACACCACCCAACCCAACTTCGTCTTGGCAGCCCATAGCTTGCCTGCCGGTGCCTTCCGAACGTTAGTACGATTAGTGAGAAACGTCTCCTTGGTACCTATAATAAATTGTAACCGATCTTGGGCAAGCCTAGGGAAATGCTTAATTAGATCGGAAAGATACTCGTGTTGGGACAAATTTTCCGCACACGGAACGTTTGGTCCAATAGATTGCAAGTTATCCATTACCAGCACATCGGAGACATCGTATCGAGCAGCTCGATTAAGTGGTCCAACATGCAACTTTACCTGCATAGTATTAATTGGCGTTCGTCTCCCATCGGCGGTAATCACAACAACGTCCTTCTTCACGCCGGGTAACTCTAAGAAATCGGCCACTTCTTTGGACAAAAGAGATTCCTCACTACCGCTGTCCAACATCGCATAAACCTTTTTCTCGTCGCCTCTCTCATTACTCACAACCACAGGCAGCACATGCAATCTCGCACCCACTTCACTAACACCACTCGCAACTCGGTTTACAATAGAACTTACCTTTTTCGGAGCCTCTTCTTCACAGCTTTTAACCACCGTCTCACCTTCACAAGAGCACAGTAGGGCATGATGGTTTTTCTTGCAGCCATCCGCCCGCGGTCAGGAGCGAAACTGACACCTGTTATTTGCGTGAGAAATTCTCAAGCAAGTAAAACAAAGGTTATTGCTGGTTGCAAACTTGCAACGTTTCTCGACAGATACTGCAATAAAAGAGTAACAGTTCTAGATTTTATGACCTGGGTTAGAGCAAAAAATACACTTTTCCGAGCTCGAACCGCCCTGAACTCGGCATTTCCCAGAACCAGAACCACCCTCAATACTCTCCTCGGCGCCCCCTTTACCGGTTACAGAAACATTATTAGCGCCATCAGAAACACTCGAATCACTAGACTTTTCATTAGAAAAAGCAAAGCACAATTTATTAGACTTAGCCCCTTTGTCAGTGGAATCGTGATTTCGGTTCTCTGTCAGTCCAGATTCTAAGATACTAACCCGCTTTTCAACAAATTTTACAAGTTCATCAAGCCATTTGTCTTTAGAATTTAACAAACCCTCACACGCCAACTTATCTAAAAACGTGTCACGCAACCTCAACGGCAAAACATCAATCAAACTACACATAAATCCACAAGAAGTAGAGTTATTACAATTCAAGTTAAACAAAAAGTCCGTCAGACATTCCAAATCGTCCTTGAGTTTTTTGGCACCCAACAATTTGTTCTTAAAAGCCTCAAATTCTTTCTGGTTGGCCAAATCTTGTTTTCAAAACTTCCAAAATCTTCGGCAACGCCACAGAACTTGGCAACTGGCGGTAACCACGAACCGCTTCTGCCGCCTTTCCATCTAGCATGTTAAGAAGACACGTCATCAAGATATCAGGATCGGAGATTTTACTGGCATAACATGACTGATAATGCCTCGTGAATTCCACATAATCAACAGGGTTTCCTCTAAACTTAAAATTCCGGTCGCCCTACAAACCATGTCGCAATATGAACCCCGCCAGATCCACACTGGTGTCGTACCCCTAAGATTTCCGGAAGAAACAGTTTTGGCCGAGCCAGAAAGTGGGACAAAGTCCTTGGACAAAGGATTTAGCCCGCTGCAAAAAGGAAGGCTGCTCTATCTGGTGAACATCGACATCTGGAACAGGAAACTTAGAAAACTGGGGTACTCCTTTAGAGGGTCCTAGCAAAGACGAAAGAAGATCGTGCTCAGTATGCTTCGGCTTTGAATTGGATTCGACGTCCTTTACACGTTTTTCGATCGAAGAAATCTTTTCACAAATGCCATCTAGCCGCTCGCATATAACTGAATTTTGAACACCACATAGCTCCTTTATTTCTCGAAACTTAAAATTGCTATTTAGCGAGTCGTACTCCCGCAAGACCGAATTAAAAACCTGCTCAAAAGTTTCGAAACATTCTTTCAGGTCTTCTACTTTGTCAGGGTCGGTTTTAGAATCTTTAACGGCAATAAGAGCAGCAGCAAATGTCTCAAAATACTGCTCAACTTCTTTAATAGCGCGAAGCTCGTCCGCTGAAACTTCACCTTTAGAAACGGCTGTAGCGCATTGATCAACAGCTGAGCGAAAATCCCGTTTCGCCTTTCCAAAATTACGCTCACTTTAGCTTGAATCTCCCATAACTTCGAAGATGATTCAAAGTATGAAATCAAAAACTTGAAATCAGCCCGAATTAAGCTTCGCTGGCAATTGTTTTTTTGAAAATTTGATTCTAATAAGATCTTAGGCTGAACTTTTCTGCTGACATTGGTCAATGCAACCAATTCGCTCTGACTCACAACATGAGAAATCGTCAAATTTAACTTGATTCAATTTTAATTAGTACAGATTTGAAAGCGTTCAAAAAACCTTATGCATTGATCTAAAAATTAAACAACATTTACCAATAAGTTTAAATTATGGAACAAACTGGCAGAGCTTCGCCCTCCAATCTAAAATTTAACAGTTCAAATTCGTCCAATTAAATTGAGCACTTACATACTAGAAACGAGTTACGCAATATAAAGAATTCTACAGGGAAAAAACACGTGTTGAGAGAAGATCACTAATTTTCTCGAAGTTTGCCAGAAAACCCTACAAAAAATTCAGGAAATGACCTAAGGCCAATTAAGAAAAACACAATCACCGAAAACGTTCGAAACACACAATATTCCAACAGTAAATGATTAATGGATGCCCGAATACTGAAGCAACAAAAGATCAAAGTGATGAATAGTTTTGAATGGCAATTTGTTTTATCTTTTTTTTAATGATAACCAAGGAAATTCTTTTACCTTTTAATCAACTTTTCCCACAGTTCAGAACCTCTATATCTCAGAGATTTTTTAGCAATTGACGTTTGAACTCGAGGTTTAAAATACATTAAGTTTATGTTTTGTTTTGGTATTATGACTGCGAACTTTGGTGATATCAACGAAGCAGTCATTGAGCGCTGTTTTAAATTTTTTGTGGTGAAGTTGATGGATAAATTTGGCTAGTTCAAGTTTATAAATATCATCTAATTTCAAAAAGTTCAAGGTTTTGTAAAAAGAAGTCACTGGACACTACCCAGATAGCACACAAACGTTTTTTTAACGTTGACATTTGGTTGACACCGTTGATTTATGGTTACGGTTCAAATGAAAACGTTATTTTAACATTGTTTCACAGTTCAAAATGTTTGCATGGTTTGCTAGTTTTTACGTCAATGTTTTTAAAACGTTGAAATGCTAATCTCAAAACAATTAAATCTTCATTATACTCGCCGTATTACGCCGAAACGTGTAACAAGTTGCGGGGCCCATCTCCGCGGCTTAGCGCCTGGGCAACACAGCTCCGAAGAAACGTCGCAACGGTGGCGAGTCGTTGGCGACACTGTGCCGATTTGACCGGCCCGGGAATCGAACCCCAGACCTCCCGCACCGTTAGCGTGCGCTTAGCAACTGAGCTAACGGCCGGTCCTCAAAACAATTATTGACATTTAAACGTCATATACAACGTTAAATTAAAGCGGGCTTCACACCGAAGCCGTTACGTCAACGTTACCGTTGCGTCTGCCGTTACGACTACGTTAGGGTGTTCACACACAAAAAATGTGGGCTGGCGGTGACGGGACGGAAGTGATTTTCTTGGTTTTCCCGTCATTACGTTGAGATAAAAAATATTTATCTCAACGGTCATGACGGAAGGAAAGAGAACTGAGTTTGAGCTATGTGAGTGGGCAAATTGCAGTACCAGTGTGTTTGTCGTGGCTACTTTCAGGTTTTGAGGATAGTAATTTTACTCAAAATGCGTGCTAAACAACAAAAGAGGCGTTGTTAGGCTACGGTAGTAACCGGTATTCAGTAACCATAGCCTAGTAGACTACAGTATGGTAGGTTACTACTGTACATTTCTTGAGTAAATTGTAGTACCGGTAACTCTACGATGCTGTAGGCTATGGTTACTAAGCAGTAGTCTATAGCTGGGTAGGCCGTAAAATAAAAGGCCTGTTAGTATGTGCCTCTGCCAGTCTGTCCTACCATTCCAGAGTAGTATCACATACCGGTAGCCTAAAAAGCCTACCTGCCAGTCTGTTATCCAGTTATTGGTGATAGCCTACGCATACAGTTTTCTTTCACTGGTACATAGTACCAGTAGTAGCCCATATTAGCTGGTCAACTGGTGCAACTCTGTGGCTGTGCAGTGTCTGAGTGAGTAGACTGGGCTACAATGGTTGCCAACTTGCCAGTGAAATCATCGCATACATGGTTACTGGTATGGGTTAAAATAAGAGTTTGGGGGTACCGGTAGGTTACAGGTTAGGCCCTAACCTTAACCATAAAGATAAACCTAACCCTAACTTTGACCCTATAATTTTCATAGGCTCATTCTTTTATCTATTGAACCCACTGGCAGTGTTCTCTAGTCTAGCCCAAACAAAATGTTTACAATACCAGAATTGGTGATTTGCCCAAACGTTTTTACTAGCCTATTTTGCAACTTTTGTCTAAAATTTTGCTTTGAAACTGGTTTATAAAAAAAAAAAAAAAAATGAATAAGCAATTGTTTGCAGACAGAAGTTTTCAGGTAGGCTACAGTCAATATGATTTGCTCAATATTTATTTTGTTCTATCTTTATATTTTCCCAATACCTCAAATTTCTCATTTTTGCACCTTACAAGGAACACTGTTCACCATGTGATCTACTGGTACCATAATGTTTCTTCACTGTTTATGTGCTGGTGTGTGCATTCTACACTGCACAATTTTACGCGTTTGTGATTAACAGATCAGGCAATAAGCATGGCATTTAATGAGATTTTAATTGAGCAAGTTAAGCAACATCCCTGCTTGTATAATGTATCATAAAAATAAAAGATTTCAAGAGTAGACTAGAAGCATTAAAGACCAAGCTTGGATTGTTATTGGCAATGAATTAAAAGAGAGCGGTAAGTTTGTGAGCAAAAAAAAAACTTTATGTCCAATATACCAATAAACTCTGTACTGATGCAGTAGGATACTTGTACCTGACTGCAGTAATTAGGAAGTTGGACCAATTCAATTCACTAAAACTGGAGTCGTGTTGTGATGTCATAAAGACATTGTTCTCAACGGCTATGGCTGGACAAGACAACGTTTCAGCGCAGAAGGCATTTTTGGAAGAGAACGGTTGCAACGCAGGCAGATATTCCGCTTGCGATGTCATCATTTTGAGCCAAAGCGACCAGTTGGTGTAGTGGTTAAACACATCACTATCGATGCGGGAGGTTTTGGGTTCGATTTTTGGGCTCGCACCGGTCATTAGCTCAGTTGTTAAGCGCACAGGTTATCAGTGCGAAAGGTCTGGGGTTCGATTCCCGGGATGGTCAAATCGGCACAGAGTCGCCAACGACTCGCCACCGCTGCGACGTTTCTGTGTTACCCAAGCGCAAATGGATGGGCCCCAGTGACGTTCGCAGGGGTCGGGAGTCAGCACTCCCCTTCCCCCTTGACAATTGCAGAAAAAATGAAACCTTTCTTTTTTAAAACGAACCGCCTTTTCTTCATGCGGAGCTTGATGAAATTGCTATCATGTTTTCATCCCAAACAACACCATCCCCCACAAAACATTTTAGCGTAAACCATTCCCTTACAAGCACAATGATCATCCCTTCTTACGTTTGCGTGAAAAGTTGTACCATCCCTCCGTAAGTATTTTTACAACTCGAGCACTGATTACGATGCAATGCTACAATATCGGTACCCAGTGGTCCAACTTTTTTGTTGTGTTTTGCTTGAAGTGCAGTTTTGTCATTGATGTTGCTGTGAAACAATTAAGAAGGAGGAGTTTTCTTAATTGTGGTGTATCTGCAGTAACTATGGCTGCACACAAATTTTTTTATTATATTAAATCAAATCTTGATTGTAATCGTTTTATTAAATTCGTTGTTGTACCGAAACGTGGTAGCGAGTGGCAGGGCCCGACACCGTGGCTTAGCGCCTGGGCAACGCAGCTCCAAAGAAACATCACAGCGATTGCGAGTCGTTGGCTACACTGTGTCTGATTTGACTGGCCTAGGAATTGAGTCCCAAACCTTCCGCATCGATAGCGAAATCTTTTAACACTACGGTACGCTATGATCGCTCGGTTTTTTGAGAAATTGTATTAAAGTATTAAAAAACTAAATTGACACTGCTCTAAGTGCCAAAAGTAAGATAAAAATACAGCCAAAGACGGCCATAGACCAACGAAAGATTTGAAGAGGCCTAGAGGCGGAACGAGGGGAGAGACAACATTGTTTTTTCGTACCGTAAGCTGACTATCTCAAAAGCTAGAGTTTTTCATTTCCCATGGACACCCCGATTATGTGTTTGAAAGCATCTGATATCGACACTGTGATTTGGCAGAAAAATGCTTAGATAATATCGACGCTGTTTTTGACTTTAATCGGATGATTAGGGATTCCTCTCGCGCATGATTTATTTCAGTTTAAGAACGTTTTGGTAGGGAGGGCAGTTTTTTCTTATGCTCCAATATCTTCACTTTTCAAACTTCAAGCGAGAAACTGCCCCCTTCATAATGAGTGTACCGTATATTGACTGTTTATAACAAGGTTTAGCCTATATGCGTTGTTTATATTTATGTTGGTTCTTGAAAAAAGTTTTTTTGGAGAGAAGGAATTGCTTGTTTTACCCCCTGGGTGCACCCTGTTTGTTACGTTGCGACAGCTTGCCAGTCTACTTTAGTCAATTAACCTTCCTATGGCCCAAAAATGATTTCAACTAAAATTTTTTTCAGAAAAATTTTTACAACAGCCTGAGAGCTTGAGTTTCTGTGAAACCTTTTCTCTCCGTAGATGAAACGAAAAGCATTAAGCAAAAGTGTGAATGAAATATCTTTGTTGTTTTCTTAGTAATGGCATTATATAACTTAATCATGGTTAACTGCAATTTAGGCTGGAACTATTACAATACGATGCACTTTAATACCTCTAAACTACTGTAATTGTGATGTAGTACCTTTACGTCATTACAATACTGAAACCCCCCCCCCATTGAAAAATCCTGCGTACGCCACTGGGGCCTACCATTTCTGAATTCATTGTAGTAATTTATGAATTCATTGGATATGTAATAGAAGTGCATACCGTAATTATATTAAGTACAGTACCTACATTTAATGGCAATAAAGGGCAAATACAGATATCTGCTGTTAGTTTTTGTTGTTGCAGATTTTAATTTCTCCAGACATCTTCCAATCGATGAGCATTTAAAATTTCTTGGTTTTCCGGCTTCCATTTCCAACAATTCTACGTTGTGTTAAACATTTCTTTAATCTGTATCAGTTTTGCTGTGTATTAAGCTGACTAGGTCACTAGAACAATTCAAAGAATTTACTGATGAAAGTTGATTATTATTATTTTTTTAACCACTACTGGTACCCAGGGCCGGTTTTAAGCCGATTTGACCGATTTTATCAAATTGGGCCCCGCGCGTTGACGGGGCCCCGCGCTAGTGTATTTTTTCCCGTATTATAAGGTACAAAATACGGGAAAGTGCCGTATTCGTATTGACCATTTCTATTTTCTATTAAATTAGATAAAAAAAATTCATAAGGAAAAAAGTTACGCATTTGTTTGATCACGTGGGTTTGCTGTTTACAAGAAAATACGTGTAGATAGTTTTAGGGATTCATCTTATTTTCAGTTGCAGCATACATTTCAGCGTCTATTTAAGAGATCATAGGGCCTATTCTACACCAAAAGCTCTAAGCCAGTGGTTTTTAACCTTTTTTACTTGCTGTAACCCTTTTGAATCACCAACTAATTCTCGCACCCCCGTTTAAATTGGAAAATGTCGGTGAAGAGCAATAATAAGGTCTACCCGTCTTCAGATTGCCTATATTCCAGTGAAAATATTCCGGCGAACATATCGGTGAAATGATTCATCATCCCCGCGCCCCGTAGGAACATTTCTCGCACCCCTGGTTAAGAAACCCTGCTTTTAACCTTCGTCAAATGCTGTCGTCTTTTTGGGTGTTCAAGATTTTGGTTTGTTTTCTTTTTTGGGGAGGCTTATGTTTATTTATTTATTTTTTTATATTGTGTCGTATATTTATTTAACTCGTGTGTACTTTACCCCTTAACATTAGTCTTGGGGCTGAAAAGCATCCTTTAGTTATTAAGCGCCTTAAACCTTAATGATAATATCAATAATACTGATTGGCACGTAAGCTAAAATGTCAAATATACTCCGTTTTATAAAACCGAAAGCTTTGAGAAACCTTCAAGATTTACGGTAACAAAGTCAATAGAAGAAGCCGACAGTGCCAACAGCAGATCGAGTTGATGCGAAACAATTTAAGAACAAAAACCTCTCTGAGGGGTTCGGGGGCATGCTTTCTTAAATTTTTTTGAATATTGATAGAGTAATTGCAATTTTAATGCTTTTTAAAAAACTTGGTAATTTTTGTGTATTTCATGCTTTCGATCCGACTTCTTCATCAAATATGAAGCATTCTCGTCGGCCCATTTTCGATGCTTAAGGCACAAGGCTACGTAGGTTTGTTAGGAGTTACAAATTTCAGAAAGACGTACTCACAAATTATTGCTGTTCGGCGTAACTTTTAACATATTACCGTAATGATACTCCTAAGCGAGCTCGTATAGCGCATTGATCGCTTTCTCGAGATAGGAGGATAAATATGCAACTAAAAAAACTAAACTAATGCTTTTCTTAAATTTGCAATTACCCAATTTGCCTTTCTTGATACTAAAAAAATAAACGAAGGAGCATCTACATTAGGCCTACCTTAAATTTGTTTTATAGCACGTATTAAATGGCTATTTTTTAGTGTTTTTGCTATGGATGCTTTTTTTATGAAATATAAACACCCATACGTTAGGGGCCCCTCCAGCAGATTTCTAATTGAGCCCCGCAGTTCTTAGCACCGGCCCTGCTGGTACCTTATTTAAACGTCAAATTGTGTTATTTTTTGGTCATTACTGATTACGTGGCATAGGCCTAATGTTTTTTTAGTTGTGTTTAATTTTTTTAATTCCTGCAGGTTTCAACGTAACCTGTTTTTCTGCCATTGTTCTTGTTTGGTGTTTTTCTGGTCATTAAATAAAATAAGCTACTACCGGTCCTACTACCACCATTATAAGCAAGTCAGCCTGCGCAACGTTTGAAATTGGTGTGAACGCTCACGTAAGCGTGTTACGTTTGACGTTAAACGGTACGGAAACGTAGACGGCTATGAAACGCCGACGTTGACGGTAACGGCTTCGGTGTGAAGACCGCTTAACACATACAACGTTAAATTAACGTTAAAACAGATGAGCAAACGTTGGCATTTTAACGTTCAATCTACGTAACGGTGAACCTTAAACTAACGTAAAAAAAAACGTTTCTGTGTTATCTGGGTATCTGCTACCGTACGTTATTGCACGAACCATATTGTTTAATTTCACATTGAGTTCTTGCATAAGCGTTTTGTTTGCTGTACCCCATGTGACTATACCATATTGAATACGACTACAAATGAGCGAAAAATACAACATACACAGAGTTTTTCGGTCTAAAAATTTTCAAATTCTGTATACAAGTCCTGAATATCGAGCTAGTTGGAGCGAAAGATGTTGGATGTGACAAGACCAATTTAAGTTTTCATCAATATAAATTGCGAGATATTTTACAGAGTTAATTCGTTTTATATGAATTGAATTTAAGGATACATTGTAAATATTCGAACATGACCGATTAAGTTGCTTGTCAAACAACAAATAATGAGTTTTAGAGGAGTTCAATCGAAGCTTCTTTTTTTCATCCAGAGATCAACTTTAGTCAGTTCAATGTTCACTTTATTTTGTAATTTAGAAAGATTGTGGTCTGACATGGCTTAGAATGTGTCGTCGGCAAATAAGGTAGTGTCGAATTGACTAGCAAGGGATAGATCATTGATGTACAAAAGAAAGAGTAATGGCCCAAGCGACGACCCTTGTGGCACACCATATTTGATATTTAACAATTCGGATTTGCAGGTTTTCATCCTCGTATATCGTTTTCTACTGCTTAAATAGCTTCGCATTAGTTTTAATAGTAGCTTTGATGCTCGATCAGGGTAACATGACATTTTACAGAGCATGGTTAAATTTGGTTCCTTCCTCACAAAACTGGACTTTTGAAACCTTTGCTGTTTGTAACTACAGTGTCTCAATGCCGCATATTGTCGCATAGTTTAAATCACGTAGGCTATGTTGTTTATATCTAGTCATATTGGTTGTTAAGCTTCCCTTGGTTGTTGGGCCGTAGTAATATTGTGCAGTTTGATATTATTAATTTTTTTCCTTGTTAAGATTGTCTGAAATAATCAGTATGTATAACTCATGACAGATGCCAAAAATTTTTCCAAGATTCTCGCGAGATTTTCAAGTTTTTTATGGTTTGCTACACATTGCACTACATGTGTATCAAACTTACATAGAGTAGTTTAAATTACTGAAAAGAAATTAGCACAGTGAAAGCCACATCAATGTACAGTAACTGCAGTAGTTAGTGTAACTGCTTTGATTGAAAGTTGTACTTTGTGGAAAAAATACATTGTTTTAATGTTGCATTTTGACTTCGCCTTTGAAAGACCTGAATCTTTCGCTATTGTTATCTAAGTTACCTGAACCTACCTACCTTTCCCTGTCTATTTCCCTTGTTTTTATATCGCCGTGAGAGTTTATAGTTCAATTATAATAAAGCAATATTCTTTTTGTCTTCTCTGGTGATTCTAAGACGTTCAAGTTCAGGCAGATAGTGGCCTATCGGTACCGCGCGCAGGTGACAGATCCTACGTGACGGGTTCGATTCGCAATGGAGCCGATCGAATTTGACGTATATATCGGGTGGCTGCTGACTCGAAGAGCGCAAGCTCACTTCGCAGTCTCCCTCAATTACCGTTGAATTTTCAGTTCAATTTAATCTGAAAATAATCTCAGTCATGGTTCTGACTAGAGGAGTTGTGTTGACAGATTTCTTGTTTCAAATGCATATGGAAGTTACTTGGAAGCTAAAGTTGAGGTGATTAAATTTTAATTTCATTGGTTCACAACCACCGATTATGATGTATTCAGAAGCTCAGACAAGAAAATCATAGAAGTAACCATCAGAGCTGACTCTTTACGGCTTCACCAGAACTAAGCATCATTTTGCGAATTATGTAAGCAGTAGCTCATTATATTTTTGAAGTGTATACTGTATGTATTCGGTTTCAGAGAGTTAACTTTTCTTAATTTTTCACTTAGTGCGAATAGTCCAAAATATGAGAACAAAATTGTTGTATCTTGTGCATAAAGATGATGAAAAGTTAATTGAAAGTGGTGCGATATCTCACAAACCACAGTACCTAGTAACCTTGAATTGAAGTTCTGCGCTGTTTGTTCTTCCGGTACAGTAAAAAAACGGAGACAGAAAAAATCTACTCTCCAATTTTATTTTTGACGTTTCACTTGGCAATGAACGCCAAGCTTCATCAGAAAATGCAGTGACCTGGGAAGGAAATCAACCCAGGTCGAGAACAGTAAAACGTACTAGCACTGATTTAACTGAACTGATTAAAAAATTACGAAGTGTAAATTGGATCAACTCGATTAACTATTGCGTCACAAAAAGGAGAAATGCGTGAATAATCATCAAATTGTTATGTGTAATACGTAAAAACCAGTATATAAACTACAAAAATTGAATTGCATTGAAATCATGTAGCCAATGAACAATAAACATTTGGGAGACTGTCGCCATCAGACCTGTTCATAACCTTAGGATGGGCATTGATGAGCCAAGCTTCCTAAATGAGTCGTTTAGAATAATTGTTCTCCACTTTCAAGATTTCCAATTTCTCCCAATCAATGGTAAGGTTAAAGTCTATCGCATGTTCGCAAAGTGCAGAAAGTTCCGGTCTCAGCTGGCTTGTGGCTCGCCTATGATCGGCCAGTCGTGACTTAAGGCCACGTTCGGCTTGACCAATATAAACATAGTCACAGTCAGAGCAAGGGATCTGGTAAACAACACAACTCTTACCATCATGCCCGCTATACAACTACAACAAAATCTTTTCCACTATGCAGTGTTTAACTTGAATTGAAGTGTTGTTCGAATATTAACACATTACCTTTTGTTTCTAAAAATTGAAGAAAAGACGTTTTTAAATTAGAATAGTAACAGCTCCTAGTGTATAACAAGAAAAGCAGTTATTAAAGGGAAATGGAAAGAAGGATGAAACAGGTGAGGTAACCTTACAGTCCAGTTCCAGGACCATCATAGCAGTTCTGCAGATATTTTAGTAAAAAGAAAACTCACCCGATCCCGTCGAAAAGTCTCGCTTGAAGCGGTCTTATTTTGTATCTAAAAATCCGTTTAAAGCGGTGCTAGAGCGTATCTCGACGCTCAAGAGCATGTTCTCAGACGCTTTAAAGCGATAATAAGAAACAAACAAAAGGAAAAGGCTAGGGCTAAACTGCTGGTAGCAGTGGTATGCACAGTGCGGGGGACTGGGTTTGCAGCTGGTTAGGCAAGGCAGGTTGGTAAAGCGCAGCAAGCAGGTTGGTGAAGTGTAGGAAGGAAACTGGTTAGGCAGGTTACCGATAGTCTACTAAAGCATAGGACAGGGTTAGCTGGTTGGGCAAGTACGGTACCGTAACGGTAGGTTAAGTATGGGTTCAGTACCATATCAGGGGTCAGATCTAGTATCAGCCCCCAGGTTTGATTAGGATTAGGTTTGGTTAGGATTAGGTTCGGTTAGGGTTAAATTTAGTTAGGGTTGACTTTGGTTAGGGCTAGATTTGGTTAGGGTCAGGATATAGGTTAGGTTAAGGTCATAGGTTGGGTTAAGGTTGGCAGACGGAAAAGGCGTGGGAGCTTATTCTAGATGAGACCCGCATATCAGTATGAATGGGGGACTCGTATGTGTGAGGCCCCTCAGGCCATTTGCGGTACTGTACATGTTAAAAGCGTGTGTTCAAGCGTTGGTGACTTGCTGTGAAGTAGGCTACCGGTAGAGCTTCTGTATATCTGTGCTCGAAACAGTACCATACCGTACCGGTGCTAGTCTAGTCAGCTAGTGTACCGGTATTACAATAGCCACCCGATCCCGTTGAAAACTCCCGCTTAAAGCGGTCTTATTTCGTATCTAAAAAAGCGTTTGAAGCGGTTCCAGAGCGTATCTTGACGCTCCAGAGCATGCTCTCGCACGCTTTAAAGCGATAATAAGAAACAATTAAAAGGCTAGGGCAAAACTGCTGGTAGCAGTGGTAGGTAGAGAATGGAGGTTGAGTAGAGGCTATTTGTAGTGTAATGAAGAATGAGGCTTTTAAGGTTAGGCACCCATATAGTCTGTACCAGTAAATCTAAAGCGTTAATGAGACTGAAAGCTGAGTTATGCTGTTCACAGTTTTAGTCATTAGCCAGTTACCGGTACCTGGCTTACCGGTATGATTCTGCGTACCGGTACTCCTATACATGTGTACCGGTACTCATCATGATTAACTTATGAACCCAGTAGCCTACCGGTACTATTGTTATTGTAAAATGAATTAAGCCTACTACCGGTACTAGATGAATAGGGCTGTTATTAACGGTACTGGTATGTCTTGCATTTGAAAATCTGCCATAAGCACTGAGCTGTTGAGCAGATCAGCAGATGGCCTAAGCATATCCGTACCGTTAGGCCTCAGGTCTTGTCAGTGGCAATTCTACGGTAGTTCTCAGAATGTGAGGCGGCCATGTACAGTACCGATATGAGCCAAAAAAACTTGCCCTGTTGGAACCAAAAAAACAATAAGCGTTACCGGTAGCCTATCGTTTTATCAGTTTATTCAACCAGCTAGAAAAAATGTATGGTACACAAAAGTTGCAAGTTGGTCTGTTGGTAAGGGTTCAAAAATTTACAATGCATGAAGTAACACAATTTAGGATAATTACCGGTAGGTATATAGGGATGTATAGGGATGGCCATTTCAGAATAATTACCGGTAGGTATTCTAGAATAATTCTGAATCTTTTTTTCGAATCCAAAATTTCAAACTCTAAACCGAATCCTAAATCTATGGAATGGCTACCGGTATCAGTACTGTTTTGATGTCAATTCAGCACTCAACTGCTCGACTACTGTAAGACAAAAATTCAACAACTTTTTTTTCATTTTTGATGAATTTAAAAGAAGCTGAAGTGTGTAAATACCGTTACGTACAAGCAGTAAAAACGCAGGCGCTAAAAGAAATTGAAGCATGCAAGGGCAGTTTTGTAGTCAGGGGGCTAACAGGGGCCTTGCCCCTACAAATTATAAAATCACAGGAAAAATAATACTCCAGTCCAAATACACGTACACACATGTTGATACGTAACATCTGACATGATTTATCACACACAGTTTTTCTTTACGATTAAAACCGAATCCTAAAAACAGAACTGGTTTAAAATAGTAACCGGTTCCATGGGATTCGGTATTCTGAAATGGACATCCCTAATGCTGTATAGGAGTTCGCAGAATTTTTTATAGTTTTGATACCAGTATATATCTATCGGTATAAAACTAAAAAGTCAAACTTTTGTTCAGGACTGCTACTGTTAAACCTATGAAGTTAGGGGATTCAGCAGAGCGCTGTAGGCTTCTTCAGAGGGGTTTTGCTTGTCAAGTTAGCAACCACCCACTGAAGGTTACCGGTATTATACCGGTAATACCCAAAAAGCAAGTGTATCTCGACCTTAATCTGTTAATCTTGATGTCCAACATCAAATACCGGTAGGCAAAGACACTATTTGAAACTGATTTCATGTCCTAAAACTGGCAAAGACTTTTTTTTTAACATTTGCCACTACTAGTAAAGTTGCACAAGCAGCATCAGAGCATTCTATCGCATACTGGGTTGTCAGTCACTTTGTCATAGACACGTCGGCATGGTGACTTTCTCCTAGTGACTTCATCATCAAGAGCACAGATCAGCGCTTTCAACTTGCCTGAACTACTACCGGTATGTTGAATTTTTGGTCAAATGATTTAACGTGGGCATGAGTCAAAGTTTGTACTTGGGTGTTAAAGTTTCTAATATTGTTTTCAGGTTCAGGGGTCAATGTTTGAGGTATGTCACCAATTACCATGACGAAGTCACTTGATGACAATATCACCATGATGTAGTGTCCAAATGATGAAGTAACTGGCATATCTGCATATTGCTAATGTTCAAATAAATGTATTGCTAATGTTCAAATTTGGCCCACTTCCACAAGAAGTTTGTCAACCCCTAAAACTGATTAATGTTAAAAAATTATTCTAAGGTATTTAGCAGAAACTGCATTAAACAAGTCTTTTTTCTTAAAGTGTCTGTAGCAGTGCAGCAAAATGTGGATGTCAAAGACATAAACATGCCTTAAAAAGCCCATATTGGAAAGATTTTGTATTGTTGTTAGATTTGTCTCAGTATTGGTCTTTACATGCTTCAAGCAATTTTTTTACGATAGCTCTTTGTGGAAGTTCTAATAGGCCTAACTGTTTGTTACAGTACTTTATCCATTCTATTTTTAGAGGAAGAGTTTAGTATTATAATATATGAACATTGACAATTACAGACCAACTGCATGCCATCAAAAGTCAGTAATATGATATATACATATTTTGTGATGTTTTCACTTTATGCATTGTAATTTCTACACTAAGTTGTGATATTGTGAAACAGGTCAGCATGAAGCAATGACTCCAAAGAGAGTAAATACAATTTTGATTTACATTGCCTTGAAAAAATTTTAGTGCCCCTTTTCCGATGGCGTAGAATAAAGTTGTTGCATCATCAATCTATACCTGCAAATTTTGTTTCACATTGCAGTAGCATTTCGTTGACAATTTGAATCAGAGACTTAAGTGCAAAAGCAGATGCCAGAAAATTTCCATGCTGATTTATCGAATTTTTGTTTTGTATTTATGCAGAGAAAAACTCTTGTGGGCCGTAGGCCATCAGGATATAATCAGTTTTGTGCGTCATTAAAAAATACAGGTCAGCAAAACAATGTGTTTTAATTATATATCTTATCAATAATAGTTTTTAAAAATCGCCAGTAGTTGCTCTTAGCAAAAGATAAATATGCTAAGTGCGGCATTCACATCTCTTAAGGTGTCCAGACTTGCAGCTTTATCCTCCTGTATAGCTTTCTTTCCATTATCCTCTTATTGTGAAAGAGGACAGAGGCACTATGCATAAGAAGATTTCAGAATTATTGTTTCGAAGATTTTCAGTTTTTTTTTTCATGATGTTGCTGGCTAAGATTTTTAAAACAAGATCAACCAAATTTGGGTGAGAGTTATCATACAACCTTGCCACGTTGTTTAAATAACAACACTTCTCTCTCTCAATCACAATACTGTCAACTATATAATGAATGGAGTATGCATTGCATATGCTAGTGCTTGCACTTGCACAACTGTTCAAAATATTTTTGGTGAACAAAGTACTTGCAGCAACAAATTTTCGATGATAACTTAGCATGCCTGCAAATGCAATTTTTTATTTTGCGCTTGTATTAATGCTATGCCTTGTGTTTGAAGAACACATATCCATGTCACTTTTACCTCATCTACTTTTTATTTTTCGGAAATTATTGTGTTTTTGCTGATCTTTTCCATTTGATTTAATAAGTTTATGCATGAACCTTCGAACGCACAACTGCTTTTTTATGTCATTTCAATCCAGAAATATAAAGTTTATTTTGTTTCTACTGTTGTTGCAGTTAAAACATGTGATAGAGTTTGATCGAAATGACGTCAAAAAAGCAGTTGCTCTGTCAAAGGTACATGCATAAACTTGGCAAACTGCATCAAAATTATGAGTAAAAACACAGTAACTTGTCGGCAACGTGGCCGAATGGTTCGGAGCGTCGTTTTTACGACAGCCATGATCGCAAGGTTGATGGTTCAACTCCCACCTAAGCCTCGTTGTTGCGTCCTTGGATAAGATGTTTCATGACAATTATCTTTGCTTGGTGGAATCTAACACGCAGCAAATTCAAGAAGTCGGAAGCAAAATTCAAGCAGAAAACTTGGAAACAAAGGCAACTCCTAAAGCGTGTCTGGATTCGTCCTATGCATAGCGCCTCCGTCGCTTTCTCGTGACAGGAGGATAAAAATGAAGAAATCAAATCAAAAACTCAATTTCCGAAAAATCTAAAGCTGATGAGGTAAAAATGAGATGAATATGTGTTCTTCATAGCAAGCACAAGGCATATCTATACCAATAAAGTTGAATGTCTGTGTGTATGTCCTGTACCCTGTAGCTCAGTGGGCAATTGCTCTACATGGGTAACTATATTTTACATCTAAGCATTCTGGTTGATTCCTGGATGAACCTCCTGGAATTTATTTGGCGCTGGCACTTTGAGCAACATTCATATTGCCAGTCGTGACCAATTTCATCAGTTTTACTTTAATTGCATAGTTAGTAGTTGGAATCGGCTTCCTGATGTTGTAGTTTCCACTTCTAATCTGTCTACCTTTAAGACCAAATTGAAACGTTATGATTTACACACTAATGCTTCACTTGTTTACTGATTTCATTTTTCTGTTATTTTACTTACTGCTTTATTTCGTTTTTTTTTCCTCACATGTCAGTGTGCCTGGGTGTTAACCTAGCACTAATGTGTTGTAATTCAATAAATAAATAAGAAATGATGTAATATATATTTTTTGCTTTATCTTCTAACAATGGGATTGTGACAAATACACCGTTATGAATATGTGTTATGTTATGTACAATTCCGTTATGAATGTAATGCAAACCTTGAAAGAAATTTTTACTGTGCTACGTCATAATATTGGTTTGAGGTTAGAAAAAGACAAATTGTGGTAAGAAACAGTGGGAAAGCCGTGGAAGCAGTTTGGAATGATTGTAGAATGAGTTGGGGAGTGCATTATTGACAAAAGTTTGGGAATGAGGAGTTGATGGGTAGTTTGTGGAGTTAATCATTCATAAAAAATGAGAATTTGAAAAAGTTTAAGGATAGAAAAACGTTTGATAGGTTCAAGAAGGACGCAAGTTTGGTGTAATGTTAATGGGAAGTAAGAAGATTCGGAACGAATTGGAAGAAGCTTGGGATGATTGGAAGGGGTTGTGGGACTGTAGGTGTAAGGTTTGGTGTGGGATAAAATTCTCTATGATTAGAAGTGGTGATAGAGAATGGAGGTGCTTAAAAAGATTGCGAACTTAAATGTAGCGGAGTGGGCAACAGTGGCATATGTTATCGTTTAAGGAGCGATGGAGTGCAGAAACAAGAAGTAGTGTGGGTTAGCGTTCGAAAAGAAATGACGATTCAGAGACATTTGAAAATATAAAGGCGTTTGCTGGGATTAAAAAGGAGGCCGCTTTGGGGTAAAGACGATGAAAAAATGAGGCTTGAAACGAATTGAAAGAAACTTTAGACGAGGTTGAATAAAGGTGAGTGTGGGGTTGGTTGAGGGTAAGTGGCTGAAGAGAAGTGAAGACATGTCGGGACATAAGGGTGTGGGTTTGAGAGATTGAACAGTTGAAAGTTCTGTACCACCAAGAAATTGTTTAAGATTTATCTCTGTTAATATTTGTAGATATCAAACAATATGGAAGATTATGGCAAAGGTTACCGGAGCAAGGGAAGTTGAAATGGAAAGCAATAGCACAAAAGCATGTCCCAGACTACAGCCAACTCTCGAACCGCCAAAAGAACAGGCGTAAAAATAAAGAAATACAACGCATCATAACAGCAGTACTTAATTTCATTTTTGATGTTTTAATTTTTACTCCCCTCTCCCAGAAGAGTCATTGGGGCGAAATAGCTTGTCGGAGGTGCTCTTAGAATTTTATTGTGATCACTTATGATTAATGATGATAATTTTATTTATATATTTAGAGCTATTATGTATATTTACAGTGTCAAAACTTAGAAGAAATCGGCTGTCAATTCGGCGGAATATTCATGACGGAAGACAAGTCACAACATGCTATTATTGGAACATCGTTCGGGACTAATTTTTTTGAGGACAACCCAGTAATCGTTCGTAACTTTATATGTGCTAATTCCTCCTCAGGTAACGTTAAACTGTCCATGCGAGATTTTAAGCCAGCTTTAGCAGAGTTGTGTTAGATCTTCGGTTTATACATGATCAATATTGATCGTTGAAGAGTTTCAAACATCATCTGCTATTAAATTCTTCACCCTTTCAGTGCTTTGCTTTGTGTACAACTCCCCAAATATCTGATGTTCCCAACCATTAATCTATCCCACTTCTTGTACAGCTATAGCAAAAACATTGTTAATCTTTTTCAAGTTTTGTATGTGCATTTTTTGCTACTGGCCAGTGCGAAACTGAAATCAGATTCTAACCTGATCCAGGAAAATAATGCGGTTCGACTCCCTGCTTTTTAATGATCGAGAATTTCTTATTTTTGAGATGGTACTATTTGCAGTGCTCTCTTAAAACTCGTGATATCAGCGAAAAATCCCAGAACCCCGGAAAGTGCACTAAAAACCCTAGACGAGGGAGCTAAGCCCCAGATGTTGGGGCACGGCTGACAGTGTATCGGCAAATAAAGAGACATTCCCATTTATTAGTATTTATATTGATAAAATTGAATGTCTCGTAAAACCTGAGCAATGTTATCACACTAACGTTATTGTTTTACTTGTAAGGTCTTGAATGCTTAACTAACTAATTCAAGGCAATTGGTTACTACCGATGTTAATAGTGGTAGTGGCAAAGATCATTTTTTTTTTTTTGTGAGATTGATGCATGATATAGCTTCATTCACCATAGTATTGTATCCCATCAGTTTTTAGCTCTGTGGAAAATAAATATACAACTAAATACACAAAAAAAATTCTCGTTTTGGGTTGCACATTTATGATTTTACTCATCATGCACTAGTCGATGACAACAGAACAACAAATCAGTTAATAATTTTTAACTGTTGTTTCGGTGCCTGTAGCTGACACTTTAATTTTGTATTTGTATTTTGTTGCATATCCTCTTATCACGAGAAAGCGATCAATGCGCTTTACGAGCTCGCTTAGGAGTTGCCGGCCATCTGTCTACCACACCAAGAGGGGGAATCCCGCTAAGTGCCTTTCCCAACGGCACAACAAGTAAACTTGCCGGCTTGTTCTCCACACTGTCCCTTAAATGCTGAGCGTCAAGCAGGGAAGCTGTGAATACCAAGTTTAAAGTCATTGGTTTGACCCAACTTGGAATCAAACTCAAGTCTACAGCTCCCGAGGCGGACGCTCAACGAAAACTTACTGGGCCGAATGCTTCTTAGGCTAAGTTTAATACTTGTTAGGTTAAGTTTAGCGTTTGCGTATAAAAAGTATCTACTTGTAGGGCTGCCCTTTGCAATTATGGATGTATGAGGTTAAACTTAACCGTATTGATGCAGAGGCCTAGTAATCGATGGTAGCAACTGCTACCGGTAGGCCTACGTTGTAAGTTATTAATAGACCTGGCCTAACGGAAGTTGGGTTGGACCGGTCAGGCGTGTCACGCTATTACAGTTTTAACTACTGACTGCCATAGTAATAAGCCGTAGTAAAGCAAGATCTCGTTAATAAAGATCTGCGGAGCTTGCGAAGGTCACCTATGCAAAGTATGACGTAATTATTTTAAAGTAGCCACGCTCGAAAAACTATGGTTTCTCAATCGCCCTAGAAGGCAAAAAAATCAGAGGGATGATAGCGCATCCTCAAAAATTTGTAAATATTGTAAAACTTATGTAATCTGCTTTATTTGCAGTTGAATCACATAGTTACAGTGTATTTGTGTAAAAGCATTGTAAAGACTATAAATAGCCTACCGTAATTTAATTGTGACCTAATGAGAATGTTCTGTAAAACAGCTTTTTTCAAATCTATTGTATTTTGCTCATTCGTATCTAAAACTCAGCAACTGCTCAACTAGGGGGTCTGGGAGAATCCGGGTGGAGCCCAGGCCGTCTGGTTCATACGAAGAAGATACCTTTTCTTTACATGCAATTTCGGACGGACTTCCTGTTTCCAAATACCATCTTACGCCTTTGGACATCGGACATGCGCTTTTAATTTTTTAGGCCTGTGCCTATGTGAGATGGCAATACCTGGAAGTAGCCAGCCGATGCCAAATTTAGCTTGCTTCAACATTGCTTTACTTAGTATTATTTCTGGACTGTCGGTGGGTATTACTTCTAAAGTTTTTGCCATCTTGAGACATCACAGACTTCTTGAAACGGCTTAGCTCACTGGTTCTCAAGCATTTAGCTGTCTGGAGCCGGATGTTTTTGAATGGGTGGCCCGGCTGGATAGGATTTCTTTTGGTAGGTTTCTTTGCCTGTTGGGCCTTTTAAGGTTCTTTATTATCGGCAGCGCTCAGGGTAATTAAGGCGGGTCTTACGTGATTTTCACTAGCATCTACTCTACGTTAGTTTATCAGTTTTATAAGCGCTGTTACGACTTGGATTATCCTTGAAAGGCCACACACTGTTATGTTTTCCTACCATAGCATGTCAGTGTAGAATCTGTGACTCTCTTTGCTGTCTTTTTTGTCTGATCGTCGTTTTTTCCTGTACTGCATGTTTGTGTGTGCTTTTCTTTATTTGGTAAATCTTCATCGTCGGGTGTTGCAGCCATGCTTCTCATGTACTTATCTTGACCTTTCACTTTCCTCTTGCATGTTTATCATTTTGTTGCTTCTTTTCTTTTCTCGTGCTGTCCAATTAATTATACTGCATCTTATTTTTCTGTATGATTTTTGTGTTGACGGTACGGAAATAAAAGACACTAACTAACTAACAAGCAGTAAGTCAGTGGTTTTTAACCGGATGGGAAATTCAGGGTCTGCGGCGGACCCACCATTTTGGTATTAACTTTCTGGAGTTGCCTCTAATGGCATAAAATGGATGTTAAATCAGTCACTATTTTCGTATCAAAGTTTGACATTTAATTTCCCACGTGCATGGAGATAATTTCCCGTTGGTTGAGAACTACTGGTCTAGAAAATATCGGTAACCTGTTTTCGCAGAAACAGCCCTACTTTAAAGGCTAAGGTCAACAAAACTCAGCTTCCATATTTTTTCCATTTTTTGAAACTTGCATGATCATGTAGACCTCTGATCTCCATTAACGACTAGTGGTAGGCTTACGTTTTTGTTTTTTTTAATTTCAGATTCATCCAAGAGCTTGCTGGATTTGAGAAAAGCTGTTAGAAAGCTTTTTAACGAGCTACACAGTGAGTATTGGCCTTTATTTTGAGTGCAAAAAGTTACTTTGCGTTACGTTTATTGCTGGTGTGGTGGGAGATCTGCATGATATGAGAACCTACTAGCTAAAATAAGTTGTTTATTTTTTGCGGTGTTACGGTGTGTAAGCACGGTTTGTACTCTAGCCTTTGTCCAACGATCTTTTATCATGCTATGGAATTCCGCTTTACTTCGTTCTAACCATCATCGTGATAACGCGTGGCACACTGACGGCTTACTGTAAGTTTTGTTCTGGAAATATTTTGATCGCCGAAGCCAAATCTGAAGACAGTGCTATTCGGTAAGCCACTGATTACGTGTTGGGAAAGTGAGACCGCTATTTTCCTCAATTTGGAAGTATTTTTCATGGACAAAACTACGCGTTAAATAAGTTGTGTTGAAAAATGTGGATATTAATACCTTTATACAATTTTTTTGTTTTAGCAAATCTGACTGGTTCCGGCGGGAGGATGCCATACAAACAGTTGCATCAATTTAAAATGGCGGGGCTCCCCGATGGCGTTAGCTTCCAAAATCCATCAACGTATGGAAAGGAAGTTTGCGAAAGTATTTTAATGAGAAAGGATCTGTTGCGGTTGGAACACGAAGACCAAAGGTTGGATTTTAGTAATTGTGGCTCTTAATGCCACTAAGTGTAGACTGAATGATGTAACTAAAGGAAAACTTGTGGATTGATGATTGCGTTCAGTTAATAAGGGCTGCAATATAATCAAAAATCATACGAACTATAGTTAGTCCAAGTTTATTCACATGGTTATTTTTCATTTCCCATTATTATAGCTTGTTAAAATGTATTTCGATGGGGTGCTATTTGCTGGGTAAATACCTTTTTATTCCGTTTGAATTTCATGAAAATGTAGAGTAGATGCATCAAACAAAAATTTACAACTACTAATAAACTCGCATTACCTTTCACTTGTTCGGCATGTTTCCGGAGTTGAGGATAATTCTTTCAGTTTCATTGCATATAACTCTTTGCCCATTCTTTCATTATTACCCTGATATTTATTTTGTGAAGTTAAATGCATCCGATTTTTCCTAGTTGATAATTTTGTGAGGAGCTGGAAAAAGTATTATCCAGTTTGCAACCGTAGTTTTCACGTAATAAATTTCAATTTCAGCGTGTTCCATGCTCTACTTTTCTTAGCATACCGGTAGTCACTGTGTTTCTTTTTTTTCCAATATACGTTGCTCAAAGTCACACGCAACCAAACAAAGAGTGAAAAAAAATTTTAGCCTAAACAGACTGCAGCTTGGCGAATTGCCAAGACTTTGCTGCTTATTCTAATTCAGTACCAGTTATAATCACTAAGTTTAGTGTTTTTGCTGTGTTTTCTTGCATACCCCTTTTTTAATCTTCTTGAGCAAAGAACTGTTATGAAGCAAAATGAACTGAATTTTTTTCAGATTTGTATCGCAAGGTCTTCGTGCACCCGAACCTGCTGATGGAGAAGAAACCCTACTTGTTGAAATTGTGTAGTTTGCATTATGAGTGTATATGCAAGGCTACTCAACTGCCGGACCGTGGTCCTTATCTAGACCTCCGAACTGCCAAATGCGGACCTCACCGTTTTCTCGATTTTGCTTGCATTTGTACGGTTGTAGCATAGCAATTGGAAAACTAGTGTATATTGCATCTCGCGTTTATTTTGGTCTGTAAACCCTGTGTTATTTTTTGCGAAACAGTAACTTTAGGCGTAAGGTCGTACTGATCATGTTATTGGTGTAGATCTATCGTAGGTTATTAATTTTTTGCATTTTTAGAATTACCTTCAACTGTGCAAACACCTATTTTTTCATTTTCTTATGGGCCTAGCCTTAAATATCCTCAAAATTGCCTTTTTTGGTGATACACTTTTTGCTTGTTCGGTTTTGCACGCGTTGTCGCTAGGTTGACCCGAAGACGAAATCTCCTAATGCCTAGTTAGTCTCATGTAAGTGTTACACACTGTGTTTCTCTTTGTGTGCACTGTGTAATGTGCATTTTGCGTAGGGACAAAAACGTATTATGTGTGTTTCTGCATTATTTTTTGGCGTTTCGCTTTGCAATTGGCTGTTTTAGTATCACAAGTGTTCGTTCCAATAAAAGTGTTGATGAACAAAAGCTCTCATTCTGCTGTGAAAAAAAAAAGCTCTCAACTATCTTATACAAGTAAAAGGAGGAAGAATATCACTTAACACGGAAGTGAAATAGTCTTACTCTTACTTGAAGTAGGCTTTTGCATACTAAAATTATTTCCTTTGGTCATCTGAAATGGCCACTACGAACATGAAAAAAGTGTATGAGAGCAAAAGGTATCGTAGAAAGCTGCTGTTTGCAACATTATACGAAAATATAGTAATTGAATTCCGGAGTATACTACTCCATACGTTTAGCAATGTCAAGCGGCTGTGAATACCCCATAGCGACAGGAAGAGATAAAAAATATCCGGAAAGGAGTACCCGCAAGTGAGTCCGCGACGTTCTCAACTTGAACAGTAGGGCACACCGACTGTCTTAAGCTCACGAGAAGATAGCTTAGCTTTAGGCAAGGAAAAAATTGACCATTTGGAGCCCCGAAGTGTGCGCGAGGCGTGAAATGACCAAAAGAAGGTGAAGAATGTGACGCTTAATACTCTAGTCAATAGGTTTGACGCAAAGCCCCTATTTTGCGTGCACGTAAGACGAAATCACCAAAAATATCATGACGTAGCGTTACATGTCTCGGCTGGAGGTAGGTATATGAAAGGGCATTATCTTTTATGAGTGCTGTTATTGAAAACTGATTTGAGTTTGTCCGTCGCTAATCCCAGGAATACTCGCAGCGGAAGGGTTAATTATAAAAAACTGGTTTGAGTTTGTCCGTCGCTAATCCCAGAAATACTCGCAACGGAAGGGTTAATGAAGGGATACGTAATATAACAAATATTTATGTAGCTGGTCCTTTTCCATCCTATCTAGAAATCAGCCAACTTAGAAATTTTTATCAAACAAAGCAGCACTTTCACCAGTAGGCCTATGTGTTCGAGTTGCGCATTCATGAACATGTACCATGTAAACGCAAAAAACCCTTATTACAATTCAAGTTCCCATACTTTTCCCACTCTGGGCCACAACGACTAGTTGGGACTTCGCAGCTTGGCCCTGAAAATTATGCAATATGCATGGTGGAAGAGGACCTGGACAAGGATTGCACGCGGAAGTTCAGATTGGGAGAGCAAAACGCCAACCACTCGGCTAACATAATATTCACAAGGTGTAGCAGTAAATTTTATTTCATAACAAGATGGATATCGGAAAACGACTTTCAGCCCAGAGGCGGATCAAAATCCTTAAACTCTAATTTCTTACAAAATCACTAGCTCTCGTCCACAGACAATTTCAATCTGAATTCCCAGAGAGGAAAACATCACATCGCAATGCCATCAGAGCCGTTGTAGAAAAGCTAAAAAAAACAACAACAGAGGACATAGTGGTTCACCTTTGACAACAAGAACTACACTCATGTTCAGGATGTCAGAGCGTGTTTGAAAGTATCGCCACAAAAGTTCACCTGATTGCTATCGCAAGATGTGGGAGTTTCGCAGATCGCTGTTACAAGAATCATGCATGAGAACTTGAAACTGCTTTTCCACTAAGTATATTTTTAGGTTGATATCGAGGACAAACAATCCATGGCCTCCGCATTCTCCAGATCTCAATCCTCCAGACTACCTTCTCTGGAATTATTGAAAGTCCGGGCTTACGAAGATAATTCTCTAAGAATTAATTAACAAAAAAAAATATCGAATACGAAATCAGGAGAATTTCGGCAGAGATGATGGATCGCGTCATGGACAATGTCAATGTAAGAATGGCAGGAGGCATTCACCTGGATAGGGCTTGGATCGAAAATTTTATCAATCATCGATGCTAGGGAATCAAGGAAAAAAAACGGACCTTTGGCAAAATAATGCCTTCAACTGCTACAACTATTAGCGATACCTTGCCTCTGGAAAAAAATTTTTCAGAAGAAAATTTCATCAATTGTGGGAAATACGGTAGGCTTATGTCTTATCAAAACTGAAGTTTTTTGTGGCCCACTCTGTAAATTAACATTCGTGATAGTTGTTTACTTGAATATTTCTTTATCTCACTTTCACCAGAAAGAGTATCCATGCCTGACTAATCCAAATTCGCTGAGGGGTTACCGGTGTTATCGTCTTTTAAAGTTGATTTTTAAATTGTTATTTCATGAGATTTCATCCGGTGGCTGAATTACCGCCTAAATGGCCGAGTGGATGGAGCGTCTGCTTCTGGAACGGTAGAATAAGGGTTCCATTACGAGTCGAGTTAAATAAATGACTTGAAAATTGGTACACACAACTTTCTGCTTTAACGTCCAGCATTAAAGGGCCGACAAGTTTACTTGTTGTACCTTTGGGAAGGGCAATTGGCAGGATTATTCCATATTTTAGCTGTAGACAGGTGGCAGGCAACTCGTAAGCGAGCTCGTTATCGCGCTTCTGTCGCTTTCTCGTAAAAAAGAATAAATATAGGACAAAAAAATCTGGAAGAGACA
The DNA here is from genome assembly GCA_964006365.1 of Trididemnum miniatum. Lineage (NCBI taxonomy): Eukaryota > Metazoa > Chordata > Ascidiacea > Aplousobranchia > Didemnidae > Trididemnum > Trididemnum miniatum. The sequence continues at coordinate 32,174,695 of OZ023233.1, forward strand.
ATTAGGGGAAACATACTCTCTTTTGGAACTTGGGTAAAAGTTACACCATACTCTTGTGATCACAACCAGCATCCAAGAACAAGGTTTCATGCCACTGCGCCACTCGAAATATTAACGAGATTGTTTGAAAACGGTTTCGCATAATCCACCACAAAACCGTAGTTCTACTCAAGCTGGTATTATTGAATGCTTTAAAATTAATGTGTGGACTCTCCTTATTGACTTTCAAATAGTTATCTAGCAATTGTTCTTATGGTATGATAAGCACTGTTCCACCTCAAACACCGGAATCAACTCTGAAACGAACGAGTTAAGAATAAACCTCCTTCGCATGCAGAGGCGTGCCTGGGGGGGGCACAGGGGCAATCGCCCCAGGCAGAGATTAAAACTAGAGTTCGCGTCATCACAACTTATTGGAATGTGATTCTGATTCACGAACTTCATTTTAGCTGAAACGCAATTGTTACAGCAAGTCGGTCAATGTACCATAGGAATCGAACCCGTAAACTGTCTTTGAGTATGACTTCCAATGCCGTGAGCCGACCGTTTTGCAAAGTTTGAGTTGTATGTAATTATTTAATCCTTTTTCTGAGTTTTATCTTTTCTCTGGGCCTTTCGACATGTGATTGCTGAGCCGGCTGTGTAGTGGTTGCATTCCATCGACACAGTTCGGCGTTGCTACTGTAGAGGTCGGTCGTGCCTCAGAGAGAATTCTTGTAGTTTATTTGAGACAAGAGATTAATTTATGTTCATTCTATTTGAATAAGAAGGAAATACTGTTTAAGAAGATACTGTTTAAGATCTGTTAATGAATATACTGTTAAGAATTCGTAGATGCAAAACAACTGTTCAAGATTGTGCTGCAAAACAGTCGGTAAGCATCAGAGCTGTAGTGTCTCGAGACATGTCTCGGTCTCGAGACACTATTTTTCAAAGTCTCGGTCTCGAAGAGCTGAAGTCTTTGTCTAGGTGTCGTCTCGGTACCTTGAAGTCTCGGAAAATAGGCATGTCTCGTCAGTCTCGACCATATTTTGATGCTCGTTGTAAAATTGAATAAAGTAAGCGAAATATGAGTGAACTGCGTATTGCGTACCGCAGTAAGCTTGTAAACACTTGTGTGACGATACAAAGGAGGTGATGTAATTCATTTCTCGATCGTTCCAGTTAAAAGGGAGTGGCAGTTAAAATTTTGAATAAAAAATATTTGCAAACATTTGGATTCAAAAGTCTCGTGTCTCGTCTCGGTCTCGAAACATCAATGTCTCGTCTCGGTCTCGAAGATTTTGGCCGAGACTCCAGCTCTGGTAAGCATATTGAGTGTATTTGTGTTTATAATTTGTTAACTTTCATTTACTTGTTCCGGTTCTTTATGAGTTTATATTCATTTATGTGTTAGAATATTGTTAATTTTTACGTTATGCTTACACGAAATTTATTTAATAGAAAACCGCCTTAACATCAGCGCGTTGTCGACTGAAGCCAGATTTTGCATCAACAGCAATTCTACAGTGCACAGGTTTGGACCAGTGACCCAGCTGGATGTTTGAAGCGAGCGAAAGGCCAGCTTGGCTGAAGAGGACACTTCAAAATAGCATTCACTGTGACGTGACAACATGGGAAGCACGCTGACACCAGTACCCAAGAAACATACGAACTTCTAAGGGAGCTTATCAAAAACCTTACACCGGCATCGATATTTCAGAAAGAGATTTATCATCTTGGGCAGAATTGTTGCTGCTGAAATCTTATCGCAACAAACTGATAGTTCAACTGAAAGGATCTAAAGTTTGCACCAATCAGGAAACTCTGTTTTGAGCACAGTCTACAAATCTCAAGAGCATAACAACATATGGAAATAACAAATATATATGGTTTATTGGTTAAACTTAAGCAAATCACACAGAATATTTTCAGATACAAGAGACAATGGTCAAGTCTATGTAGACACTTAGAATAGTCGGATCATTATACTGCGAGGAGCTTAGTTTGGAAACCATATTACCTAGCTTATCAAAAAAAAAAAAAAAAGACTACAAATAGCTTCCTAATACACCAGAGAAAGACCAACACAAAAGTTTAAACGGCATGTGGAGCGTCGAAGAGATGAAAAATCACTCATCATCAGTCCACTCACTATCTTCTAGTTCTACTTCATAATTCCATGATTGCACGTATCCCTGGTCAAATTCTTCAGTGTCAGAAGAATCAACATTACAACCAGCATTTACGCTGGATGACGCCTTCTGCAGCTTTTCCAAAGTAGCCATGGTTTTTATTAGACATGCAGTGAGGTAAGCCGCCAACGAAGAATTGTCTTCTCTCAATTTTTCCAACGCTTTCCTTTTGTTTTTAAAAAACAATATCGCACTTTCCATGTCGTTTTTGGCAAACTGCACCTCTTCCCGCGCGCGTTCATACAAAAAAAAGTCTGAATCAACTTTTGATTCAAATCTTCATAGTCAGCTGTCGTTGTTGCACTACAAAAATCTTTCAAGGAAACGAGGGAGGGAAGTCCGCTTGTTTCAACTTCTCCCATTACGTTGTAGGAAGCTATCAACTTTCTCATGGAGTTGGTCACCCTTTTTATGTTCTTACAGATTCTTTCTGGAACACTTTGACCATCTGCAAAAAATTAATTCCATTACGATAGGTATAGGTTTGTAGTAGTACGCTTAAGATTTGGCGAAACAAATTATTTCACCTACTTACGTGGGTACTTCTTTATAAGCTTGCATAGAAACAGGCGTTCCACATTTAATTTTCTCAATTTGCCAGAAAAAACCTTGCGTTTTTTCGTGACTGCTTCCGTTAAAGCGTCAGCCAAAGTTTGAGAGTCAAGGGTCGCGGAGGAAAGTTTTTCTCTGACTTCGGCTAAGTGTATTTGCCTCTCTAATCTAAAAACAAAAATTTGAAGCATTCTTCAGCACGTGTACCAGAAGTAGCCCAACTGCATTGAAGGTTATCAAAGCAACAGCTAAGCGGAAAAGCACTAACGACCTGACACAATGGTTGAAGCGTTCGCCTTTTAGCCGGGGACTAATTTTTTTTTCCCGATTGGGTAACGCCAAAAATATTCACATTCGTTGCAATCCTGTTTGGCAATTAGCATCAATGAAAGTGCGAAGGGTTGAATCAAATGTGTTATATATCAACTTCAATAGCGTTCAATCGATTTCGACTGATGATTGTACTGGGCCTCGCAGAAATGCATTATATGCCCTACACCATCTGAGTTCCAGTACCCGCTGTTCAAGTGTCCATACCTTTACCTTTAAGCGGAAAAGCAAAATCGAATAACATAACCAAGTTTCACCATACCAAGGAACTTACTTGGCTATCTTTCCGGCAAGTTCGCATGCTTCTTTTTCCTGCTCTGTTTGACGAAGTGACGTCATTTTTTTTCTGTGAAGTTAGAAATAAAGCATTCATTAAAAAGCTCGATTTTATGAGTTCCAAAGACATAAAAAAACACACAGATGATTGCGCTAATTGCTGACTCTCTGCAGCGTTCTCTCTTTAGTGTTTCATAACGCTTCTTGCATCTTTCACAACTCTAGTTTTTATGGGGACTACGCAAAATTGCAGTAGTTTTTTTCCAGACACAAAAGTTTTCTTTCGTACAAGCTAGGCGTTCTGCGCATGTGCACCACGCCAACGTAGAACAACCATCTTTTCAGTTGAGATTGCTACATTTCAGTCAGTCAGGATCACCAAGAACTGAATGCTAGGCCTGCTCTTGAAATATAACCAAAACGCAGCGCAGCATGTCGCCGGCCATTGCAATTTAATAGTGCAGAAACCCAAGTATAGGCGAGAGAGCGGTCTGCTGAGTTATACAACACTTAAAATATGCTAGTTTGAGATTCGCAAACTGCAGCTTCTGAACTCAGTACAACGTTACAAAAAAATGTATGACATGTTTTGTTCAATCACTTACGTAACAGACAAATAGGGCACCTTGGCAAAAAACTTTTATACAAGCATCCTACAAAAAGCAAGTACCTTAAACCATTTAAATCACGAAGATTCAAGGCATACTGCTCCATCACAGACAGCGATGGAACGGAATCATCAGCATTCTCGGTTGATTGATACTTCGCAGCAATTTCCACCTGAGACATGGTGACAGAGCCTGCAATAATGCATTTATTAGCTTGTCGAGATATTGAACCTTAGCTAGAGGTTCAAAATCTAATTCCGAGAATAACTGCTTTGAAGAAAATCCGGATACCTATACATTGATAAGTAACAGAATGCAGTCCCAAACTAGTAAACAACACGATCTAATAACAGTAAAGCACTGATTAATACGTCCAAAGCGACATGCGACGTATTAATCAGTGCTTTAAATCAAATATTAAAAATTTAATTAAATCACATATTGCAATTTAATTTATTTAATTTTTTTAATTTAGTTGCATATTGCAATTCATCAAATCAACAAACAGCTATAACAACGAAACTAAGCAAATTAGGTACAATGTAGCTCTTTAGCAACACACTATCGAAGTAATAATGAATAACTTGGATTAATAACGGAACGTAGCTACATATGACAAGGATAGTCCTAAAGTTCTTCATCACAAATATGAGGTAACCTTATGTTTAGGCCAATGATGTACTTGAACAGCAACTTGTTTTCATTAGTTGTCTTTGCAAAAAAAGACACTGCGCAATATAGTAAAACAAGTAAACCAACTGCTTTTTCAACTAAATTATGACTGTGCCGTTGCAAAATGTATGGAAATTCCTCCAAGCATTCCTATTCCGCTAAGCGCATCATTGCTTTGAACATGAACTATGGAAGAAATAGAGTTGCATAACGTTTTGAAAAACAAAAAAGACAAACCTGGATGTGCAGATATCATTGCATCTAACTCAGTCGTTGCATTTGTCAGACAAGATTCGGCTCTTCTCAATCTTGCAATCAAAAACGAATCTACAAACACTATCGTTAATTTTTATCTCGAGGTTTGATAAACACAGCGATAAACATGCAGCAATATACACAATATGTCATACCAGTAACGTAACTTAACAGCAAATATTCGTATTCACTCATTTTCATTTACTTTAAATACAATGTCTAGAGCTACATAGTATATTCATACCTAATTTGTTGCGCAATTTAAGACTGTAGTGGTGCAAAGCATCATTTAACAAATCGGTCCGATGTTCCGGCTTCATTTCTTTTGTAACTGGTGCAAATTTACGCAAATACGACCACAGTCTTTCGACTGTCTCTCCCTCTGTAAGTCCAAAACCTTCTTTTCTCCGTGGACTAAAATTGATCTTAAAAAAAAGAAGATATCAAATACGTTACAGAGAACAAATAGCCTTAAATTGTATTAAAAGCTTAAAATTTCACCTGGCAAGACATGTTGTGACCATATCCATGAAAAACAGGAACAGCCAATGTTGTGCGTTTCAAAATTTCCTCACAATCCGACGAACCTGACTGAACGAAATAATGATACATAACAAACGCAAGCGCTGTAAATTCCTAACCATTACGGTAACTTACTGTATAGTTTCGACGTTTCACAACAATTCATCAAAGTATATAATTATAACCTTAAGCTCACCACAAGCAAATGGTCATACAACTTGCAAGCAATGTCGTAGAAAATATTGATGTTGCTGTTGCCATTTTCGTCCAATATTTTCTTAATCATGAAAACGGCATAACCCAACCTATAACAACAAAGTTACTTTACTTACTGAAATGTTCTGAAAATATTCTATACACAATACACGAAATACCTTTCACCATGCTTCATATTGACAAAGTATTTCGGAAATTCATGTTTGCAGCAGCTCCCGAAAACACCTTTCACATCTAATTTGGCGTTCTTAGATTTTGATCTGATTTCTGAAGAAGCTTTGAAATCGCTACAGCTCTATAAAAATAATATAAAATAGCAATTATGTTGCAGAACATTGCCACAAGACGAAGCAAAGCAATGATATTAAATCGGTTAAGCATCCCGCTTGTGCAACACACGGGATGTGAACAGAGTTGCAAGCAAAGCCACACCACGTCATGAAAACTCCAATTTATGTTAGAACTCCAGCGATAACCTGGAGCTTTTATAGAAAAATGACGACCATAGTCGTGGAACACCAAGTTTTACTACATTAATATCCGGCAATTACATGAGCCAAATAAAATAAATACAAACACAATACACACTCTTAAACTTCTGCTTGCTTCAGAATGTTGTTGCAGGAACTGGTCAACCTCCAGATCATCAAAGAAAAAATGTTTATCATGACGGGGTGCTGCACTTTTCTTTCCTGAGGAAGCCTTACGGACCAGGCCAAAGTTGCCATCCAGACAAAATCCATCCGCACAACGTGAATTCTATGAAACAAACGCTATCTCTTTCAATTAGTTGACATACGCACATTTACAGGTCTAATAAATTGTGTTACTGCTTTACTATTTTCCATCCCAGCTTTTTTACAATGCATTTAATTACGATCAAAGCGTCGAGTTTAGAAGAGAAAGTACTGTAAAGCAGGGAAACATATCACTGAGAACAGAAACGATATGATTTTATTCAATAATTATAACAACAACATCATTGATTCAAATTCTCGTGAAGCTACCATGCAGTTACACTGTTGAGTGAATCGAAAGGACTGCTCAAGTGCTAAAAAATTTTGGCTGAGATACAGCCAGAGTATGCAGCTCAACCTCTTTTGGTATTCAAGAGACCTTGAATAAAACAGGTTTTAGTTGTTCTTATAGTCCGTAATTGGCAGAAACAGAAGAAAACTATTGAACGCTTGCTTAGGTGGATTACAAAACCGGCCAAGTGCTAACCTCAACGCCACATTAAGCAAACTTTTCGCTTTCTTTTTAATATTATATCCCAAGCAGGAAAGCTGTAAGTTGGCTCGTTGTGTGTAACATGTGATTAAGAAATTATGGTGCTACAGTACACTGAAACAGTTTTACATCAGGTGACAACGATTAGCAACTTACAGGTACCGGCAAAATGTTTACCATAACAATGTAAACACTGTCACAATGACAAAGATAAAAAAAGAGAAAAATTTGCATGATCAGCCATTGTGAAACAGTACAGAGGATAAAATACACCTACGATATAATTTTGCTTTTGCTTCAAAATATATTGTAATACATGCAAAATATAGATGTTAATGAAACCAGTAAGAATAACACATACAATATCTCAAAACTTACACCAGAGCATATTGGACAGGCTCTTCCATCGTCCACAACATTTAGCATACTTGGCAGAACGTTCTGGAGCTGGTGAACATGATGGCGATACGCCTCTATAGTTTCATTAAGCAATATCTTGGAAAGATCCTTTATCTGCAACATTAAAGCACCTGACGTTAGGGCTCTTGGAAAGCGAAATCAACTTTGAAAACAATTAAAAATCAAAATCCTTTCTCAAATTAATATTTTTAAGCTCAAATCAAATATTCATTACACTCGCTGGATAATGCAGTGGAGTATTACGAGTTTGCGGGGCCTATCTCCACGACTTTGCCCCTGGGCTACATAGACAGAATGTCGCATTTCCGCTAGATTCCTGGGCTGCTCACATCAAACAGTCCGATTTGACCAATAAGGGAAACCAGCCCGAAACCTGCCTCACTGGAAACTATGTTGCTAACCACTACGCTATTCCGGCTGGAAGCTATTTAAATTGCAAAAATCAGAATTATTCAGATACTCTGACCGACCGGGTTGGCGAAGTGGTTAACGACATCCATTCCTGAACCGGTCAAATCACACAGTGTCGCAAACGGCTCGCCACCGACTCAACATTCTTTCTGTGTTGGCCAGGCGCAATGTCGTGGAGATGGGCCGCCAACAAGCCTGCGAGTAAGCTACAACAAAGACTTGACTTTTTACCCAAATATTCTTTGCATCTACAGCATGGTATCGCATGGACAGGGCACTACAAAATCTTTCAATTGAGACTTGTTGATCTAAACTGAACACTCGCAACAACTCCATGAGCTCAAATTTCACGCAAACTTTAGGAAGGACTGGTGAGCAAGGCCACAAGGAATGACGATATAAAGTTTCAAACTCAGTTTCACATTTGCACAATTCAATTTCCGTACGATGCTGGAAACCTTAAATATAATCAAAACAAAAAATAAATGCATGAGCGGAAGGAAATAATATTACAACTTATACCACCATACCATCACTTCAAACCAAATGTAATGGCTACAACTTAAACCTTCATAACAAAGCAGCTAAAAAGTTGCTAAGAACGCTGATGGCAGCTGGTGCTTACCTACAATGCGTTGCATTTAAGACAATGTAGATGTTTTGAAAGCAGTGGCTATGTACAGATTGTATACAGAAATAGAGTTTAGGCTGTCATTTTTGCTTGGGTTAAACAGTGACCATCTCACAAATCTTGACGACGGAACGTAGGCATAAAAACATCCCCAAGCATTGTCACCTAGCCATGCTTTTAAAAATTTCGTTACCATGACACATTAAGAGAAACTGCTAGGCAGTAGAACATGCGTTTTTCACTGTTTGTTGGTTGGTTACAAATGTACTCCATCTAGCAGAGTTCTTTAGGTCATGGAGACACACAAACTTTTCCACCACAGTCATGTAGTTAGTAGTTCACAGGAAAGACGAGCATCTGTAAACTGTGATAATTATCATAGTAATTCTAACAAGCTCGTCAATAAACAGTTAGACTTGTCATATTTAGCTAAAAAACCTAACACTAAAAAATACGAGCTAGTCCACCTACTCATTAGTAAGTTCAAACCTATTACATATACACAGCTGCACTGTCATGCTACAGGATGCGAAAAAATCATCATCACCTACTTAAACAAAGTTTAACAAAGACTAATTTATGTTATAGATAAATATGGTAAAAAGCGACAATTGTACCTTTGCCATCAACAACTGTCAAAACCCGGCAATAAATAGTTTCACAGGACCCACAATGATCGTCGGGCCTTGACAGCGTTTTGATATCTTCCTCGAGTTTGACAAAAGTGCCAGTTTCTTTCTAAATAATTCAAAAAGATTTTACAGTAGGCAAAGTTTTTGAAAATTGGTTTAAACCAACTCTTAAAATGGAAAAAAATTGGAGCTGACGTTATTGTTAGTTATTTCTTCAATGCTTGTCGCACTAGCATACAATATGAAAAGTGGTAATCCAAAACTTTACAGATTTTAATGAATAGAGTCAGCTTTTTTGAGAGCCTTTAAACCAGCTGTTGAAAGAGCGATGTTAAACCAAGATGCTACACCTGTGCCTGACTTGCCTTTAAACTATTTACCACCTAGAGATGTAGGCATTGATACTTTTGAGCCACAGGAAAGATAGCGTTACTGCGGAACAAAACATTTCTAGCTTGAAGGCCTACACTCAGCAATCAGTAAGTTTAGTAACGAGATGTAACCAACTGAAAACCACCAACAACCAGGTTTAAACACCTTAAATCGAATGACTAAAGTTGGAGTACTTGCACAGCATACACATCCTTCATTTCTTTCTCACTTTTTACAACAACACATGGTATCTAGTATATATTTGAGATGTTTTGCGTGTAAACCTAAAACATACCTGCCAAATGTTGGGTCTGTGAAACCATGCAGTTTTATGTATTGAGTCATAGCAATCCATGCAATACATAAAATTGCTTCCACAATCCTCACATCGAACCAAACCATCATCCTTTTCTTCCTTACAAAATGTACAAAAATAATACTGTGGCTGATAGGAATTGACAGCATATTGGAGTAAGGCCTTTTCCAATCCTCGCCAACGAGTGCTAAGCTTGGCCCTTTCCACTTCGTATGACTCTCTTGTAGTGCAATTTAAATTATCCATATTGCTAGAGCAAGGTTCACCATCAATGCCTACATCTCCAGGTGGTAAATGGTTTAAAGGCAAGTCAGGCACAGGTGTAGCATCTTGGTTTAACATCGCTCTTTCAACAGCTGGTTTAAAGGCTCTCAAAAAAGCTGACTCTTTTTTTTTTCCATTAACTTTGCATTTAAACAATGCCGTCGACCTCCTCAGTACACGTCTCTGAAAAACAAGAAACGTGAATAATAAACAAATACAGACAATAAACAATATACCACATTTGATGGAAAAAGTAAAGGTACAGGACAGCGGGTACTAAGCACACATTGTGTAGGCCATTTTCAATTGGTGGCCCACTACAAATATCAATCATGAATGATTGAATGCTGTTAGAGGACGTACAAGACAAACAACACACACATACACTTAACCCTTTGCACTTCTGGTTGTACCGAGCACCTGGCGAGAAGCTGCAAATACTACTTTTAAAGTCTTTAGCATGACTTGACCGAGAATAAAACCTCAGTCTCCTGGCTACCAAGCGAACGCTCTTACTGATACATCAAGCGTCGATGTAAGAGCTTTGTCTAAAATGTACCTTCACATAATTTCAGTTAAAATTCAAAACTACATCCTTTCACTTAATACAAAACAAAATTGCTAATACCAGTACTGGTGCACAGTGTTTTTTCAAGGTGTTTTGAGGAACCGAAACGGTCCTCAAAATTGTCCAGTGGCCTCTCAAAATCTCCAAATTTTTGTGGAAACAATTGTTAATTGCAGTTTCATTTAGAAATTTAAAAATTGGCGGTCTTTTAAAATTGCTTGATGGTTCGTCAAGCCAAATTCTAAAAAAACACTGCTGGTGCATAATGTAAATTAACGACCAGCCATATGAAATCAAAACTTACCCTTCGTGAATACATGCTCAGTTTTCAAAAACTCAACAAATACACTAGTGATCTAATTGCCAGTCTAATAAAATGTGGCACATAATTTGAAACAAATTTAGAACAGACAGAGCTGAGTCAAATAAATTTTTAAACGTGTAATAACCTGAACATTTTGTCAACACAAATATGAATAAGCAGGCAAAGGTAGTAAATACAATAACAGCAGCATCATTTTGTCTCAATCGCAAAACTTCAAATAAATAGGAGCACAAAAAGATACATATATAGCATTTCTTTGAACTTGCAGATCAACTAGGGAAGTACCGGTAGTGTTCTGAAGGACTATCCCTTTTTGCCACCAATTGCTGCATTAGTGCATGCCTTGTAAATGTAACATTGCACATGTCATAGGTAATTTACATAGGCCTGTAGTTTATTTATAATGTAACAAATAGGCATATGTCTCAAAAGAGTATGCTAGGCCTGTGGTCATAACAGGGTAGGCATGAAAATTGCAGAGGTGTACATACAATTCTACCAAAGATAGATTTTTTTGCCAGGAAAGCAGTCATGCATGCCAAGGCTGCTACTGTAATATTTTTCATGGAATTACTGATACTGGTAGTTTATTGGCCTTCAATGGCATACCACCAATGCAAATGTGCCTTGCCGCTGTAAGGTTGCAGGTCAATTTTTTCTCAAAACAAACACCTGCAAAAGTTACTTTGGTTGTGTATTATTATTAGAATGTCAATGTACAGTAAGTTTCCACTTAAGAGCGCAAGTTGCATCAGACTGTCAGAGCAGCTGTAGTAAACTTACCGGTAACTGGTACCAGTAGATGCAAACTTAGCAATTTGCATGCAATTGGGTAATTGTTGATCAATTCACCGACACTTACAGTAATTGGTTTAATTGTTTTATAAGCACTATGTGAGTCAGCATATTGCTACGCTTAGTTTAATTTACATTTTATTTGCTCAACTAGGAAGCAGCAAAAGGACCTAACAATCTTCAGGTCAACCACAATCAGTCAGCCACCAAAACTCTGTTTTGGGTACCGATACTTCAACAAACAAACTTCCATATTGTAACTACTGCGCAGAATTCATCCAACCACATTTTGAATTGAAAGTCCTGTACCGGTAAGCGATTTTGGTTGCAAAAGCATGAGGTTAAAACTAGTATGTACAAGTGTTTGGTAAGGTATTCTTCAATAGCTATAGCCTCACATACTGGTAGCAACACAACAAAGGTAGGCCTATGTTTGCCAGTTTTGTGAAATGTTGTTGTGAAAGGCACAATATTCTTTCACTGACCAAAGCAGGGAGTTGAACCAAACCCGAACTGAAACCTTACCGGTACGTATTGGGTTTTGGGTAATTTTTGCCTAACAGAGTACCGATAACCAATCTGCCAATTCTTGAGGGAGAACCTGAACCGATTTACAGAAGGTGAGCTGCCACGAGCCTAAACAAACTGCGATGAAGATACAATGTGACGAAGTTATTAGAGCAAAGTTACTGACAAGTGTTATTTTGAGGGCCTGTCTTGAACCCTAAATGCACAAGCTACCGGTACCGGTATGAATATTGAATGGTGAAATGCGAATTTTTCATTGACATTGATTACCCATGGATTACCAGTATCATAAACTACCGGTACCGGTATTGAGCAGCAACCGATTGCATGGTACATTGACCTGCTGACATTAGTCTGTTAGTAAGCTAAACTTCATCATGCATAATTAGTCTATTCACATTTTATTACAGATTTTTCAGCTAAACGGTCACGGATAATTGTAGACCTCACCAAGATTTATCGGTATTACCGGTACCAGTAAACTACCAGTAGCCTACCTACGGTACCTACCATATACCGGTATGCCTAAAGTGGAGCTACCGGTAGGTCTGTCTACATTCACTGCTTCAAACCAGTTTTTATCTATCTTGATCAATGCTTTAGGGTTACTAGCTACACAAAAACTCGCCCATACCTCTACTCAACCTCTATTCTCTACCTACCACTGCTACCAGCAGTTTTGCCCTAGCCCTTTAATTGTTTCTTATTACCGCTTTAAAGCGTGCGAGAGCATGCTCTGGAGCGTCAAGATACGCTCTGGCACCGCTTCAAACGCTTTTTTAGATACGAAATAAGACCGCTTTAAGCGAGACTTTTCAACGGGATCGGGTGCAATAGCATTGGCAGTGGTGTAGCCAGCCAAAAATTTCGGGGGAGGCAAAACTTCATAGGCTTGTTCAGTGGCGCAATGAGGATTCGGCAAAGGGGGATGGGGGGCACTGCAGCGCATGTGCTAACCCAGCCGTGAGTCTGTAGTCACGGGCCGTGACTACAATGTTCAATTGTCAGCAGGCACGCAGTTGGTACCAGTACCGCAGAAGTGAGAAATAATTCGAAAATCATTGCCTTATATATCAACCAAAACTGTACAGTTGCAAGCTTCCTGGGAAATGCCAGAAGTCCTTCAACCACGGAATGTCGTTCTTTTGATTGTTGCGCCACACCATAACCGGGGGTCTGGTGGCAGAACCCGCAGCCACCATGGATTTTTAGGGTTTTTATAAAAAATGCTCATTTTAGCATAATTTTTTTGTCAAAAAAGGACACACAGGTACTCCAAGTGGTCTTAATCCGCCCCTGCTCAGTGCTTTCGTTGTTAGTGGGTTTACGTCATAGCATTAGTATAGCCGTCTTTGTAGGTTAGTGGTAACTAAAAACATGATATTTCGGCAATTAACCCCTGTGCCACCCCCCTGGCTAAGCCCCTGAGCATTGGTGTTTCTAACGAGTACCGGTATCAGTATCTGCAAACTACGGTAGCAGTGTTGGCCTACTAAGGGCCTGCCACGCATCTTTTTGTTCATCAGCCATTGTTAAGCTGTAAGCATTGCCTATTGCAGTGATTCCCAACCTATTCTGAGTTGTGGCGCCGTGAGTGTAATTTTAAGGGAAGTGTCTATTTCACCAGAGTTTGGCTCCCCTACTTTGATTTTCAAACTTTGGGAACCGTTTTCCTTCTCCCCAACCATGCCTTTCGCACTAGAGGAATCGAAAAACGCTTACCGAAGTTTGAAAATCAAAGTCTAAAAGTAAGGGAACCGAAAGCATGATTATGGCAGTTTAAAAATTAAAGTAGAAAAGCCAAAAGCACAGTTATGTTCAGTGTTTCTTCTAGGATTTTGACTAGTGCGTGCGAATTTGCCCAAATGATAAATTCATTGAAATTTTTGCCCAAAGATTTCACTACTTTGAGGACCCCTTGTACAAATTTTTTTGCATTAAATTTGCTTTTCCAAGATACAAGCCACAGGCTTGCATTAAAATATTCAAGTTTTTGTTTAGATTTTTCAGTTTCGCATTTTACAATCTTAATTTCTGGTTCAAAATCAGTAAAATTTGCTCAAAAATTTCGCATTTTTCTCAAATTTCTCACTCTAGAGGGAACACTGGTTATGTTTGTTATGTTCGGGGTTAGGATTAGGCCCTAACCCAGGGGTGGGCAAACTTTTCACACGAAGGGCCAGATTTGGAAAAACTGTTGAAGCCGCGGGCCACACGCTGATTGGAAAACATGGTAAAGACCTTCTTTTTGGAGATTACGGTCCACGTACAAATGTGATCTCCAAAATAAGAGGTTTTCACCTCGTTTTTTATTCTAATTTTGCACCGTTGGGGCTTATTTTTTGAAAATCACTGCCATTCATGATCTTTAAAGGAAAAAAAGGTCTTCCGCTCAATGCACGCTGGGAGTTTAAGTTTGTGTAAGTGCCGGCGGGCCAAAAATAAAAGGACCGGCGGGCCGGATTTGGCCCGCGGGCCGTAGTTTGCCCATGTCTGCCCTAACCCATAGTAATAACTCACTAACGGTCCTTGGGGCTTGATTCGAAGAAGATTGAGATTATCGTAATGTGTTGTTCCAAATTTGTGATACATACACACACACACATATATATATATATATATATATATATATACATATATATACCCTACCGGTATATAGGGGTGTCGGAAAATCAACGAGGCAAGTGGGAGCAATTTTTTCAAAGGGCATTTTTAATAGAAAATTTACCGTCATGACTGGCCAGTTAGCTAAGTTGTAACGACGTAGGTATGGGTGCGAGAGGTCAGGGGTCTCAAAGCAGACACAGTGTCGTAAGCAACTTTCCATTACTGCGCTTTTGCTTTGAAGCTGTGTTGCCCAGGCGCTGAGCCTAGTTACACCCTTCGGCGTATTATCACAAGTATTATAATGAAGGTTTGATTTTTTTTATGTTTAGTCATTGCTTATTATTACTGACATTGATTGTTAATACTACCAGTTACATGCTGCAATAAAGCCAGGGTGTTGAGTATGTCGCATCAACACTAAAAAAGGGTCCTACTAAAACCTGCAGGAGCACAAGGACCGCTAGGGGCACTAGTGAGTTATTACTAAAAGCTGCAGGAGCACAAGTATCACAAGGAACACAAGGAGCACAAGCAGTGATGGGCACGATAAACCTTTCTGTACTAAAGCAATAACGATAATCGATAATTTCAAAAATGCTCTGAACGATACCGATAATCTATAAATCTCAATTTCTTAAAGCGATATCGGTAATCGATAAATTATCGCCGATAAATGTTGCGGTAAATTTTCAATGTGTTTAACGCAGTTTTTTTCTAGAAAGTCAAATCACAGAAGTGTTTTTCTAGATTTTTCATGAATAGAAAAGAGAGCATCTCCCGTGGGATTAAACACAACAAAGAGAGATTTTTTAAATGGCAACAAAACTTTATCCATACCGTGAAGTTTGCCATTGCACCAACTCCCTAACTTTGAACAATGTTGGCATAAAGAATCGTTTATCGCGATAATTTATCGGCGATAGCAAAATATATTACAAAAGGGATATCGGTAAACGATAAATCCAAACTATTTTGAGCGATAACAATAATCGGTAAAAAATTATCGCTGATAATTGTCACCGATAAATTATCGTGATAAATGCCCATCTCTGAGCACAAGGAACACAAGGATCACAAGGACCGCTAGAATCACAAGGACCGCTAGTGGCGCAATTGAGCTATTACTAAAAGCTGCAGGAACACAAGGAGCGCAAGGAACTCGAACCTAATCGACCTAACCCTAACTGAACCGAACCCTAAGGAAAACTAATCCGAACCAAACCCCAACCGAACCTAACCCCAACTAAACCTGACCCCCATTGAAACTAACTCTCATCGAACCAATCCCTAATGTGCTCCATGCGTTCCTAATTGCGCCATTAGTGGTACTTGTGATTCTTGTGTTCCTTGTCATCCTTGTGCTCCATGTGATCCTTGTGCTCCTCGGTCCTTGTGATCATTGTGCACCTACAGGTTTTAGCAATACCGCTAAAAAAGGACAACTAACAAATTATCTATTTTAAAGTAAGGCCAGTTCAAGAATGTGACGCCCAAATTAATTTGTAATAATTGTGTAAAAAAGTAAGAGCAATATGATATCAGACGCCACAAACAATGCTAGCTCTTGCGACATTGCAAAACAAGAATTTTGAGGTCGTCTATGCAGCTATGGAAATAGCCTTACTTTTTAGCACTATTACAAAATGCAAAAATGCATTATTTGCATATAAAAATCATTGTTTATATGATTTTGACTATAGTGCTTTTTTAGCTAAATACTGGCGGTTCTATTTGAAGCACTGCAGTATCATCAAAATCATGGGGGCAGCCAGAAAGAGCAAAGTAGGCGATTGTCTTTCACAAAACATCAGAAAAACAGCAAGTTTTTCTTTAAAAAATCCAAATTTTCTTACCAGCGATGGGTTCTTTGCCCTATGCTCCTCTATTTTTTGTAGATGCATGTAATTTAGCCAAATTATGCCAAAAAAGAATGGTTTTATAGATGTTTTTGACTTTGCTGAAATGTTGGACATTTTCCAATTTGCTTTTCGAAAATTTGTTCTGACTATGCCCATGACCATAACAATAGGTTTTTCCACAATTTGCGGTAACTGTAATTGGCATCATGCAAAGCTTCCTTCATGGTTAAAACAACTAGGCAATTTTTAATCCGTCTATTATTAAAAAAACAAATTTTTACCAATAAAAAACTAAATGTGATTTATTCAGAAAAAGAAATAACGAAAGTTACAGAGAGTGACATGTTATGGAAAATAAAACAGGCTTTTAGCTATACTTCTATTTCAAAGCAATAATGTTTGGTTTCATTTTTTAATAATTGATGCAAGTATGCAGTTTACAGCTGCTTTTTTTCAGTAAAATTTCAGTCATAGTCCAAATTAAATTTTTTAAAATCAAGAAAATTCAAGCCATTTCAGTCAATTGACTGAAGTAAATATCTTGCCCATATGCAAGCAACTATTACTAATGGACTACCGGTGTCACAGTGTCAGGTTTAACAGACATCAAACTGACCAAAGTAATTTTTTGTGTTGCAGTTACAAAGAAGAAGATGTATATCTCCTTCAACGTCTTGTTACTTCATACATGACCGAAAAAAGTTGTAATGACGGAAATTTTAGTAGACAGTTAGGTCAATTGACCGAAATCAAATTTTGAAAAAAAATAACCCAGGTTTACAGAGATATATCGTCACTCTTACGGGTTAGAGAGCGGGCATTTTCCTTTTGTTACTATTTTACTAAAATGCAAAGGCAGTATTGCCCCCTTGCTCCTCCTTGAAAAAAGAGAAGTGTGAACCCCTTGACCTTCCTTGACAAAAGGACAGTTTTGCTTCCTTGTCACTCCTTTGCACTTTTGTCCTGTCACTTTGTCAAGGAAGGGCAGTATTTTCCCCTTCAACGCTGCTTTGCAGAAAGGCAGTATAGTGTCCACTTCCCTTCCTCGGCAAAAATGCAGTTTTTCCCCTCTCGTCTCTCCTTGGCAAAAAGGCAGTATTGCCTCCCTTATTGAAATCACAGAATTGCCCTATTGTCCTTTCTTGGCAAAAGGGCAGTATCGCCCCCGTATTAAAAGTGCAGTGTTTTCCCCTTTGCTCTTTCCTGGCAAAAAGGCAGTATTACTCCCCTTGTCCCTGATTGTAGTCTATACCAGAATTATACAGTTAGAATAATGCTGTTAATCATTTTTTGCTGTGCGGTTAACTTGCCTAGTTGGTTTTATTTTTTGGTGCTGTGTGATGCAAATGAAGCAAGAAAAAATGAGAAAGGAACAAGTAACAAACCATTAGTAGGTAAAATTAAAGCGGTACTGAAACTTAACCTACGAATGTGGTTAAAGAAAGTGTAGCCAGGAACATTTTATGCTTATCGGTGCATATTCAACAGTATTTATGCTTGGTATTCAATTGTGGATATAGATGCAACAAAGTGCCTATGAATGATGTTAGGCCTTTAACTTTGATTACATGTGATTGAGGATATATAATCCTGTCCTGTCCCATAAATGTGCGAAATTACTTTTTTTGGTTGGTGTGATTTCCATGTGGTTTTTTTGGTTGATGTTATCTTTTGTGACAAGGAGATAATCCAGGGCTAAACTGTGTTGACACACTGATTGATAGCTGTTTTAATGTTGAAATTGAAGTGCCGAAGTACACAACCAATACACAAGGAGTTTTTGGGTTCAATTTTGTATGGAGTTTGTAAATAAAATTGTCTTCGTTGTGATATAGTCTTGAGTCTATGAAGTTGTTTTAAATTAATAACCACCGTTTTTAGATATCTAATTCTTGTTGCAAATTAAACTGAACTTCCAAAGTTATTATCAAAATATTCAAGACTTAGCGAGACTCACAGATTACGGCTATATACTCAAGAAAACTCTTCAAACCTTTAATTACCATTCAGTTTTTTTCTTTTTTTTTTTTTTTTTTTGGTGTGTTAGTTAGATCTTGGTTCAGTAGTTGCTAGTTTATAGTCAGATTGATGCGCCATGACAAGAATGGGACTACAGTGCACTCTGAAGGAACAAGTTATCCTCTTTTTTGTCAAGAAAGCGATTGAGTTGTTGTAACCAGCTTGTTTAGTAGTAGTGACCCATCTTCTATTTACTGATACCTCTCTTATAATGGAGGCATCCCATCAAAAGCTCTTACCTCCACATAACAAGGAAGTTTTTTGACTTGTTATTCGCATTTTCCCATTACTGCTGAACATTCAATGTAACCGTGCGTATGCTGCTTAAAATATTTTCTCATCATTATACACGATAATTCAATTTGTGTGGACGAACAAGAACTTGCTCATGCGGAACAAACTGTCAGTCTCAAAGCAACACTATTTATCTCATCTTGTTGCAAAATTACAGGTTTCAGCTTCTGGACTTAATTCAGTGCAGCAATCTTCTTACACTGATTTTTATTTTACAGAATGATCTATTGCTATGAATAGTTTTTGTTTGTGTTAATAAATTAAAAATATGTTGCCGGTCAGCTCCAATGAACAAGTCATGAGCTTTTCAATTTCACTGCAAATGAAGAACGGTTAACCAGTTGAAGACCTGTGCAAACAAATCTCATGAGAGAAGCGTTGGATCATAGACCTTCATTGGACAAAGATCCCTGACGTTCAAGCAATGCGTACATACATATACAGTAGACGCCGCTTAATGTGATTGCGTTGAGACAGGACCATTTTGGTCATAATACCCAATTGGTCATTAAAACAGCCAAGTTGGCCGAGTGGTATAGAGCGTCCGTCTCTTGAGCTGTAGACTTGGGTTTGATTCCGAGTCAGGTCAAACCAATGACTTTAAAATTGGTATTCACAGCTTCCCTGCTTGACGCTCAGCATTAAAGGGACAGTGTTAAGGCAAGTCACGTCAAACAAGGAATCGAACCGGTAACCTGTCCTGAGATGTGAAATCCGAATTATCACCGACTGTTTTGCAGAATTATTTCTTGCGTTACAATCGAGCTACACAATAGGAAGTTTGTTTCTAATCATGCCGATACAGTCTTTTCTCGTTTATTGTTAACTCTGTGAAAAACTGTTGAGAATACTGTGTCTCGTGATACAAATTGTAATTTGCGGCACAGTAGCGGTTTGTAACCGCCGAGGTTAGCAGCATACTGGCTATTAGAGAAGTTTAAATGTACTGGTACTGTAGATCATCTGAAGCGCAGTAACTGTTGTGAAAACTGAAAGCGAAAGATGTAAAATTAATGATATTTTCTATTTTATTTACCCACCATCTAATGCTTGCAAGTTTGCAAACTTATCCTTGATTAACAACAGTTTAACATCATTTTATGTAAATCCAATCAGTGCTAATGAAGTATTAAATCACTTAAATGAACTAAAACTATCTAAAAGTGTAGGAAGTAATGGAATACCAATCAGGTACATAAAAATGGCATCATGCATCATTGCCCCCACACTAACCAAATTGTATAATTATTGCATAAAAGAAGGTACATTTCCTGACATTTTAAAAATAGCTGAAGTCAAGCCTATTTATAAAAAAGGCCCTAAAGATATCTGTGAAAACTACCGACCTGTTTCCTTCTTGTCACCCTTTTCTAAAATTTTTGAAAAATGTATCCACCACAGACTAACCCAGTATTTGGAAAAAAGAAGTTACTTAATGTTAATCAGTATGGATTTAGACCCAACTGTTCTACATCTCATGTTGTCTCTGAAATTTGTGATGATTTTTTTGATAATCTTGACAAAGGATATACGACTTGTGGTTTGTTTCTAGATCTAGCCAAAGCATTTGATACAGTTGACCATAATATATTGTTATCAAAATTAGCTAAATACGGTATTAGAGGCCTACCCCACCAGCCACTAAAAAGTTATTTAACCAATAGGAAACAATACACAGTGGTTAATGGGAAACAGTCGACTGTAAGAAACATTACTTGTGGTGTGCCGCAGGGTTCCACGCTTGGGCCACTTCTATTCATCATTTATATGAATGATCTTCCACTAGCGAGTAACTTTCGCACCCGACTCTTTGCTGACGACACTTGTCTAACCCTGTCAAATAGCAATATTAAACAATTAGAAAAGGATGCAAACACTGAAGTAAAGAAAATAAATGATTGGATGTGTCTAAACAAATTGTCAATAAATTACACTAAAACTGAATTTTTGTTGATTACCAAAAAGAGAAATAACGTAGATTTTAATATAACTATGAACAACCGTAAAATTGAAAGAAAAAGTCATGTTAAGTACCTTGGAGTAATAATTGATGATACTATGTTGTGGGAACCGCATACAAAACAGGTTTGTTCCAAAATATCCAGAGGATCTTTTGCCATTTTTAAATTAAGGAAATATGTAAGTAAAAATATTTTAAAATGTGTTTATTATGCGCTAATAAATTCCCATTAACAGTACTGCAATGCTTCGTGGGGTCAAGCATCGCATAATGCTATTCTGCATCTAAAGTTAATGCAAAAAAGAATTATAAGAATAATGACTAACAGTGGCTTTAGAGATCCATCTCTATCTCTATTTGCTAAATTAAATATCTTACAAGTTGATGATGTTATCAAATTAGAAGTTGCTAAATTAATGCACTCTGTTCTTGGAAATGATAAGCCACAGTTCAAAAAGTTGAAATCATTCAACTCAATTGAATTACTTTTTACCCCGGAAACGCATCAAAACAGGTAAAAAATCTTTCCAATTTTATGGTCCTAAGATCTGGCAAGAGGTACCTAGTGATATCAAAACCTATTCTTTTGAAAATTTCAAAGTTAAATACAAACGTTATTTGCTTTCACTTTACGATACGCAGATAAATTAGGTTATAGGTTGTATGAATGGTTCCATTATTCATGTGCAGTGTCGGTGAATAATTATAATTAATCAGTATTTCCGCAGTAACTAACTCCATGTTTGTGTATTGCTTTGTCTCTATTGATTGAATTGTAACTGTCAAGTTATCAGTGTATCATATTGTCTTCAGAGTCCATTCTGTGTTTGTCTAAAACTTGGTTTATGATTTTTAAGAAAGTAAAAAACAATAGTAACCTGCACTGTACAGCAATAAAATTCTAGGCAGTGTCTGTTGTATTGCTGTTGGTGGAGAAATACTGATTGGCTCGCGTCTATATACGCATGACTGTTGATTGGCTTGTTGATGTTTATGTTTTGCCGTTGACGGCAGTATAGACGCTTCCAAATTCTATTATATTTTAACAAGAATCATAAATGCTTGGGTTTGCTTTCTGTACTGCAAGTAAATCAATTGGTCGAACTCATTTCCAAAAGACACATAGTAGTGTGCTGAGAATTTATCATACTGCTAAGCTGTAAGTGTGGTCAGTTTTTGTATTTATGGTATTGTGAATGTTCGTTTGCATATGTGTTTTGTATTAAGTGCTTGTGAGGTGGCAGCTGACGTGGTGACTCTTTGGTCTTTTCGCTGTTTCCTTGCCAAGTGGCCGTATTTATTATTTTTACCGTTTGCATTGAATTGATATCCACTTGGTCAATAAAGAATTTTTGTCGTTGTTGTTGTTATTTGAATAAGAGTACTACTGTTAGAGAACTGTTTAAGAATTGTGAGAGTATACTCTTCATGATCACTTGTTATTGCGATCATTGTGTTCCCATTCGTCCTGCAAAACAGTCGGTAAGTCCCTTTGCGTAAATATGTTGATAACGATGTTGTTGTGTATACTATTAATTCGTGAGTTTATGTAATTTCTGTAGTGTACTGTAATTATGAAGTTTAGTGTCCGTCATACGATTTATGTTTAGTTATAATTTGCCTTTTAATTTTCTTTGCGTTTACTTGTTTTACACATAATTTATGCCCGTTTTATTTAATAGATACCGCTTAAACACCAAGCGCGTTGACGACAGATGAAGGACGAGAAGTTGCAGTAACAGACAGTGAGGAGAACAAGCCGGCAACTTTACTTGTTGTGCCGTTGGGAATAGGCAATGAATTAAAAGAGAGCGGTAGGTTTGTGAGCAAAAAAAAAAAAAAAACTTTGTCTAATATATCTATAAACTCTGTACTGATACAATAGGATACTTGTACCTGACTGCAGTGATTAGGAAGTTAGGCCAATTTATTTGTTGTGCCCTGCACATACAAGCTAGTTCAAATAAAAATTTGGCCTACCATTATAGTAATTTCTGAATCGTGCTTGTCTGGGGCTCTGAGCCAACCATTTATGAATTCATTGTAGTAATTTATGAATTCATTGGATATGTAATAGAAGTGCATACCGTAATTATATTAAGTACAGTACCTGCAGCGGTGGTCTTAGACGAAGGGGGGGCCTATGCAACAATTATAGGGGGGCCTTTTGGGATCCATATTCCAAAACGCTGTAGTGTGTACTAAAGCACATTATAATAGGCATTTGATAGGAAGTTATTTGAAAAGCGCCGATCAAGCAAGTTCATTTAATTCATGTAATGTAGAAACCAGGGAGTCGAACCGTTTAAAATATCGCTCCGGTTCCGGTTCAAAACTATTCAAAAATTTGGGTTCAGGTTCGGTTTGAGTTCAGTTGCACCAAAGTTTAAAGGTTCAGGTTCGGTTCGGGTTCATCGAAGCCAATTTTTAAGGTTCAGGTTCGGTTCAGGTTCACTAAGTCCAAATTTTAAAGGTTCAGGTTCGGTTCGAGTTCACCGAAAAAAAAAAAAAAAACGGTTCTTACCGGTTCGCGGTTCAGGTTCGGGTTTACTTCAAAATATTTAATTTAGCCAAAAACTAAATTAGGGTTTTTTATCATTAAAATAACGAAATATAAAATGCATGCCCGAATCAATTAAGGTTAAATAAAAATTTGAAAATTCATTAAATTTTGAAAAGCAGAAAGAACGTTGCAAAGGTTGGAATAGGTCAGTGCTTTATCGTTCTGATGATGTTGGTCGTCAGTACCAACGAAACGTCAACAAATAAAAAACCTGACTAGGTTTAGTTGAGTTTATTGTAAAGTTACCGGAAGAACGAGAAAAAACTCCCAAGTAAGCAGAAAGAATATTACGCATCGCAGAGCATGTCTAGAGATTTTTATTGATATTTTTTAAGAATCAGCTCAGATTCAAACATTGTTACTAAACGATTTCTGTTCAGGTTTAGGTCCACAAAATATTATAGGTTCGAGTACGGTTCGGATTCACTTGCATGAAATTTTAAAGGTTCGGGTTCGGTTCAGGTTCACAGATTTGAAATATCAAAGATTCGGGTTCGGGTCAAGTTCACGGACTTAAAATATTAAAAGTTCGGGTTCGGTTCAGGTTCAGTGATCTAATTCAAGCGGTTCAGGTTCGGTTCGGGTTCACCGAAAAAAAGCGGTTTTTACCGGTTCGAGGTTTAGGTTCGGTTCGACTCCCTGGTAGAAACATTATTTACTGCCAGTAATTGGTAGACTATAACAAAGCTAGGGTTCATTAAAAATCTCCCAGAACTTTAGAAAACTTAAGAGACGTGGAATGATTTGCTTAATCTACAATCAGAGGTGGGCACTAGCGGCGCAAGCTTGCGCCGCAACTTTTTGACTTGCGATAGCGCTTGCGGCGCAATTGTTTTTTTCTGCTTGCGGAACCGCTTGCGGCGCAAGTATTTTTCCAGTTTTGAGCGCAATCCCGCAAGCGCAATTTGTATACGATTGTAATTACTTTATTTTGATAAACTTTGATTAAAGTTGAAAAAAAAAGATTTCGTCAATTAACTGCTTGAGAAACTTTTTCGAAAACGTTTTGCCGAGATGGCACCTCGGTCCGAAAGTATCTTCATTTATTGTATGAGACTCATGAGAAAATTCGATTACGTCTCCTACTTGCAAAGAGTTAATTGGGTCTTCTTCGAAAATATTTTGCCAAAATAGCATCTCGGTCCGAAAGTCTGCTTGAAACTCAATAAAAAATCACCTTTCGTCTACTGCTTGCAAAGCGTTGATTACATTCACAGCAGGTGTCTTCTTTATCAGAAACTTTTTCTCTAACTGCTTTCCCATCATAACGTCTTTGCCGAAAACTCCTGGCTTCCAGTTTCTTACGGTAATAGTTGAAGAAAGACCAAATTAAACTTTATCGATATCAATTGCATTTAGCAGCATGCTTGCTTCCTTCTTTGAATTTGTAATTAAATAGCTGACCTGTGTTTGTTTAGTTTGATTTGAAGCGAGCAAAACAATAAACTACTCTACTCTCTCTACTCTAGCAGTTAATCACAGCTCGCTATTTTTCTATTTGCCGATAGAAACACAGGAGCTTTACTCAACCAAGTCCAAAGCTATGCAAGTATGAAGTTTGAGGGATTTAGCTTGTTTTTAAAGCAATAGAGTATCAGTCAATCTGTAGTGCCTGGTGGTCTGGTGGATAGGTAGAGCATATTTTGTACATAGTAGGCTACCAGTGAACACTTAAAGCCTGTGCTATAAAAATTAAATAATACTCCGAAGGCCGCAGTACAATCGTAACTCTCAATGAGGTTTCGTAATCACAAAGATAAAAGAGCCTCAGGAAACTTTCGTAAGCAAAGTGACTATTTTTAAGGGGACGTGTGCCCTTGACGTTCTCTCGCTGCAATAAGGAAACACGTGCTGTCAATCAAACTGCTTTTATTGACTTTAATGATCCCTCCGTATCTGACTCAAAGTGGTTTAGTTTCGATGGTTCAATAAAATCACCTATTCCTTCAACAAATTGATGTCAAATTCCGGAAACCCAAGTCCAGACAATTCTTTCGTAATTCAAGAAAGCGACGAGACTGATTTTTTTAGCATGCTAACTTCGGAGAGCGATGAACAAACTTCTGAATGCACAAATGCCTCTAAAATTGTGACAGAATATCTTGACGAACCTTTGGAAAAAACAGTTAGTTCCAATTCTTTCGGTGCTAACAAAATTTTGAAGACGTTAGTTATAGAATTCAATACCCCAATTCCTTCCAGTGCTGGAGTTGAACGCCTTTTTTCGTTAGGTAAAGACGTTCTCCGCCCGAAACGAGCGGGGTTGAGCGATCCCCATTTTGAAATGCTGGTGTTTTTAAAGGGGAATCAATAAATTGATTAATCACCGACTTTGAGTGTGTTGATTTTTTGCTATGGCCGTTGTGCACTTCGAACATTTCAGCAATTTCCGTAAATATCTTTCGAATCTGTTTTTATTTCAGATATGGATTAGGGATCGAGAAATCTACAAGGTTCTAGAATTCCGTACCAGATTTATTTATTTTATTTTGTTTATTTAGTTGCATATTTATCCTCCTATCACGAGAAAGCGATCAATGCGCTATGCGAGCTCGCTTAGGAGTTGCCGGCCATTTGTCTACCACACCAAGATGGGGGAATCCCGCTAAGTGGCTTTCCCAACGGCACAACAAGTAAACTTGCCGGCTTGTTCTCCACACTGTCCCTTCAATGCTGAGCGTCAAGCAGGGAAGCTGTGAATACCAATGTTAAAGTCATTGGTTTGACCCGACTCGGAATTAAACCCGAGTCTACAGCTCAAGAGACAGACGCTCCATACCACTCGGCCATCTGAGATTGTTATATAAGTTTTATGTCAAACTTGCGCAGTTGCGCTTGCGGCGCAACTATTTCCTGACACTTGCGAAAGCGCTTGCGGCGCAATAATTTTTGAGGGGTTGCGCGTGCGCTTGCAGCGCAACTTTTTTGACTTGCGCAACTTTTTTGACTTTTTTGACTTGACTTGCGCCGTCAACTTTTTTGACTTGCGCTGTCCACCTCTGTCTACTATACACAATATTGATAGCTTGAATAAACCACGAACTAATTGGCTATATTAACGGCAAATCAGTTTTGGTATACTCGCAATGATTAATTTTAACATCAACTTATATGCAATATTGCTGCACCTGCTATAGACAGCTTGCAATACTCTTTGCACTTGGTGGCAATTCATAACGATAATAAACAAAATGTACTTAGCAATGAATTTACCTGTGCTCAAGCACATTGCTAATGCAGACCTGTAAAGACAAGCAACTGAGTGTGCGAAGTTCAGGCAAAAAGCTTCCAGTTAATCAGTTTTCTTTCTACTGAAATATCTGCGGAACTGCTATGATGGTTCTGTAACTGGACTGTGTCTGTAAGATTACTTCATCTGTTTCATCCTTCTTTCCACTTTTCTTTAATAACTGCTTTTCTTTTTATACAGTAAGAATTGTTACTATTCTAATTTAAAAATGTCTTTTCTTCGATTTTTAGAAACAAAAGGTAGTCTGTTAATATTTAAACAACTCTTCAATTCAAGGTTGCTATGTAGTGTGGTTTGTGAGATATCGCACCACTTCCAATTAACTTCTCATCATCTTTATGCACAAGATACAACAATTTTGTTCTCATATTTTGGACTATTCGCACCAAGTGAAAAATAAGAAAAGTTTACTCCTTAAAACCGAATATATACACTTCAAAAATATAATGAGCTACTGCTTACATAATTCGCAAAATGATGCTTAGTTCTGGTGAAGCAGTAAAGAGTCAGCTCTGATGGTTATTTCCATGATTTTCTTTTCTGAGCTTTTAAATACATCATAATCAGTGGTTTTGAAATAATAAAATTAAAATTTAATTTCTACAACTTTAGTTTCCAAGCAGCCTAGCATCTATATACATTTGAAACAAGAAATCTCTCATCACTACTCTTCTATTCACTAAGTCAAAATGCAACATTAAAACAATGTATTATTTCTACAAACCAGAGCCGGCGCCAGAGCAGTCGACTTAGGGGGCCAAGCGTTTATCCGGGGGGGGGCAAAGTTTAAAATTAAGCACAACAGCCGCTGTCTTCAAAATAGAAAGCTTGTTAATTGGAGGAGCCAGGCATGTCGATTGGGGGGACCAGGCATGTCGATTGGGGGGGGCAGGCCCCCCTTGGCGCCGGCCCTGCTACAAACTGCAACTTCCAATCAAAACAGTTATGCAGCGTAGAGGCATTTTAGTTACAAACAGCCAAGGTTTTAAAAGTCCAGTTCCGTAAGGAAGGAACCAAAATTAACCATACTCTATGAAATGTCATGTTACCCTAATCGAGCATCAAAGCTACTATCTCGAAATGCTGAGTAAACCCGTAACATACGTTCTGTTAACTTTCAGGAAGTCTACGTTACACTGACTAATCATCATTGCTAAAGATTCAGCCATTACACAGTGGGGTATAACTCAGTCTATTATAATCATAAAATACAGAATTTGAGAAGTTTCACTTTGAGGTGGCTCAGCTTTACTTAGAGATAAAAAAAGAAATGGTTCATACAAATTGTTTGCTGTGTTTCAATGCAAAGAGTTTTGTTAAAGTGAAAATTTTTTTTAGGGGAGGTTAAATTTGGGATAACTGAAATCAATTTTAATGGTTTGGTTCAAGTTAACATAAAGAGAAGTGTTTTTTGGAGTTTCCACATTAATTTTTTTTGAGGGGGGCCTTATTTTCAAAGGGAATTCTTTTTGAGGGGGGCCTTTTTTTTAAAGGTGGCAAGGGGATAGTTCCTATTCAGAAGAACTGAAACCAATTCTAATGATGTAAAATGGTTTAAGTTTACAAAAAAAGTGTTTTTTTTAAGTGGTTCTAAAGTTAAACTAGAAATGATTTAAGATAAAAAAGAAATAATTAAAAAAAATTATAAAAATAAAAAATAATTTAAATTAATAAAACGATTAAATCAAAAATTATGAAAAAAAACAAAAAAATAAGTTAAATTAAATGCACGATTCGCACATTCCTAAGACCACCACTGTGTAAAGATTGCAGATTGAAAAATTTAAACACATGGTAAATGGTTTTAGAGTAATTAAAAAAATGTGAAAATAAAAAATGCAAAGACGAATAGGAAAACAAAATTCAACAAGCTCTTTTGATAAAAAACAAAATCCCACATTAAATTTCCCAAATTTCCGACTTAACGCCAGTGGTTCTTCATTTAGTTCTGCTCAATGTCTTTTAATGTTTGGGTTATTTTCGTTACGCTTTTTTGATGTGCCGTTTTAAGCCTTAAAAATCTATGCTTGTTAGTTAACGTTGTACTGTAAAGGAAATACCAGGGGCGTGCCCAGAAATTTGAAAAGGGGGGGCCGCAATTTCCTGTTCACAGGTTTCCATTGAAAATATCGGTGAAGACCAAAAAGAAAGGTCTTCACATCTTCCAACGTCCAATTTACCCTCCACAATCAAGTGAAGACCAAAACAAAAGGTAAAGGTTAACGCGTCCTCAGATGTCCTGTTTCCATTGTTTCGCTGACTGCGGATATATATCAGCTTATATTTCAGCGGGGGGGAGGGGGGGTGGGAGCGCGACCCCAGCAGCCCCCCTCCTTGAAATACTGATAATATGGACCACTTAACTTTAAAGCAAAACATTTTGGCTCCATCATGAGTGACAGAACTGGTTAATGTCTCAATGGAAGTGGTGGATAATATGGACCACTTCCACTTTGAAGCAAAATATTTTGGCACAATTATGAGTAGCAGAACTGGTTAATGTCTCAGTGGAAGTGGTGGGTAAATAAGACTGTTATGTCAAAAAATCATACTTGTACCACAGCTAGTTTAGAAGTCAGGAACACTTTTTTTTTTGCTATTAAGTAATCCCTATTACCCACATGCTGTATAATATGAACCACCACATACGGATAATATGGACCACTTAAATGAACTCTGAAAAAAGGTTTCCTGTAATTTTTATTCACGAGAAAATCTCAGAAATGATTACCAGAAAGCTATTTTAATTGTTAACCGCAAGTAAGCCCACAAAGAGAAACAATTAAAAATCATGAATTTACCCACAATTAAGAAAAAGTCTATTACACAACACTGAAAGCTACTGACAGCTGTCACAATAATAGTGCGTCTCGTTTGAAGTGTTGGCTCAAGCTTCATGAGTCCAATCTTTGCTGCTTTGCACCACAAACACATATAATCGGGAAATATCAGATATTGTTTTTAGTTAAATTAGGCTAGCAAGATCCTTCCACAATCAACAATTCAAATCTGAAACATGCTTGTAAACTAATTAGCTTGCATAGGGTCAATTTTATTAGGGCTACCCTTTACAACAGTTACACTAATGCTAAATTTTTGGGAAACATGCGCTAGGATACCGTACCTATCAATCACTGGTACATCAATAAAACTTACTTAACTAGTTTATGACTGAATGTCTTGATTTATTTCCTCAGTGACTGCTGGTAATTTGCTGATTATGATTTATCATGGCTTTTTTCACATTAAGTGATTTACTAATGCTGTGGTCCATATTGTAGCAACAGCTACATTTAGGTTTACGTCAGCGACGCTGCGTCGCCGTGTTGTGACGCTGCGTCGCCTTTATTTACAAGTGCAAGCTACAGCTGATCGACAAACTGAATTCAAAATCGTGCCAAAATTTGTTTGGGGAACGAAGCGTTTTTGGCGCTTAGGGTAATTCCGGGAGAGATGGCCGCGGAGGGGAGATGGACATCAGCCCCTATTTTCTTAGTTTTACATGCTACGCAAGATTGACTTCGTCAGTTTCAAATCAGTACATGGTGTAGCAACATGTCTGAAACTGCTGTCGAAATTTGCCAAATTTTGTGAAATACTGTATAGCCAAAATAATTTTTAAGATTGGGTAAAAATTTTTTGCAGGATGTAGATAGCAAGTAGTAATAGTAATATTTTTTGTGGGCGTGTTTTTACTATACAGCCTTCGGGTTAAAGAATTTACAGTTCCAAGAATGCAATCACAAAGCAGGTACCTCCTAAAAGCTAGTTATCGCATAATCACGTGGGTGGCCATCTCTCCTTAAGCTGTGGGGCAGATGGACACCCACTCTTGAAGGTCAGATGGCCATATCTTCGAGCATATGCTTCTGTGTGCAAACTCCACATATGACATCATGGCAAGCAGTAAACAAATTTAATGCTACACCTATATTATCATGACGTGGGTCCAGTGTCTATACCTCAAACAAATTCCACTTAGACAGTAAATAAATCAGCATTGGTTTCATATTCCTAATGATATTGCAGCATTAAAAATGTTTTTTCGAGGAAAAATGATGCTTCGCTTGGCAAAACACAAAATGAAAATGAGTTCCGGTAAGCAAAGCGTTAAAAAACCGGCAGTTTAGCTCAGTTGTTAAGCACATGCTACAGGTTCAGGAGGTCTGGGGTTCGATTCAGGGGCTGGTCAAGTCAACACGACGTCGCAAACGACCCGCCACCTCTGCAACATTTCTTTGGAGCTGTGTTGCCCGGGCGCGAAGCCGCGGTGATGGGCTCCGCCACTCGTTATGCGCTTCGGCGTAATACCGCTAGTATGTAATGAAGATTTGATTTAATTTAAAACGCTGAACATCATAGAAAATGTTCTATGCCGTTTCAAGATAACGTTTCATAATAAAAATTTTCTGTGCAACCATTTGGAAATATGCTGCCCATCTCCGCGACATAGCGCTTGGGCAACACAACTCCAAAGAAACGTTGCAGCGGTGGCGACAGTGTACGATTTGACTGGCCAGGGAATCGATCCCTAGACCTCCCGAGCAAATAGCAATGTCTTTAACTACTACCCCAGCCGAACGGTGCTTTTTCAAAAAAATTGGATTAATATTGTTACAAGACTTTGTGGACACCGTGTATTTTTTCCACAGCGCTAACTCAACTAACTTTGAACACAGTGCGCATAAAAAGTCGTTTATTGCGATAATTTATCAGCAATAACAAAATACTGTACATTACAAAAGCGATATTGGTAATCGATAAATCAAAACCATTTTCAGCGATAACGATAATCGGTAATAAATTATCGCCAATAAATTATCTCCATAAATGCTTATCTTTGTCCCTAGGCCTAGCTACACCACACCGCTTTGCAGCCCCGTCATTGTATATTATTTTTATTTTTCCTCCAAATCGCCGTTTTACAATATAACATGTGTGCTGCAACAAAAAATCAAAAACAGTTATACTTACTAGTACCCAAAAGTCATCAATAAAACTTACTTAACTAGTTTATGACTGAATGTCTTGATTTATTTCCTCAGTGACTGCTGGTAAATTTTTGCTGATTATGATTTATCATGGCTTTTTTCACATTAAGTGATTTGCTAATGCTGTGGTCCATATTGTAGCAACAGCTACATTTAGGTTTACGTCAGCGACGCTGCGTCGCCGTGTTTTGCGATTGCGTTTTTCTATGATCAGCCGACTGGAGTGCACGTTAGCGATTGACTGTGGCTGAATTACGGATTTACTGTTTGCGTTTGATTGTTATTTCAATATATTCGTTTAATCTCGACACCACGCTGCAGTGCAGCTGTGGAAACTACGACAGAGTAAGACGAACACTGCCCGTAACCCTCAGCCTAGAGGTGAGCAGTGGAGAAAGAACACGCTGGTCCTTCGTCCTCCCCACGTGGGCCAACTCAAGTGCAACAATATTACCCAAACTGGCCACTGCCCACTGTTCAGGTTTTTACTTATTTCTACTGTAAAACAAGTTGTTTAACTAAGTATGATTGGGAAAATTTTGCATCTTCGTGCAACAAACTTTTTTTCTTGAGATCAACACACCAAATGCAACACAAAATTTTTTAATCACCCTAAAATTTTTAAATCTAGCTGTTGCGTAGAATTAACCAAAAATTATTTTTAACATTATAAAAAGGAAGTGGTCCATATTACCCCTATGTAGATTAGCTCTGACGTAATGTAAACACGACCATCAATTGCATGTATTGTGTCGTATCGTCACAACATTTAAGGTTTTTAAAATACGGTTTATTTCAATAGTTTTATTTGAATGTAAAGAGCATCATTTTTTCTCTGAGGAAGACCCAAAGCAATGAAAATGCTTAGATTTTGAATAAACATGTTAACAATTTTAAGCTACCTAGTGGTTCAGGAGAAGTACTTCTCTACCAAAGATTGTCGGAATTAAGATGCGTAAAACATGCCAATATGTTAAAAAATTGGGCCCCTTGCACCACATCTTTATTACGTCTCATATAATTGTCTGCAATTTTGAACGAGGATTTTTCATGGAAAAACCAATCGACTGAGCCCCAGGATTTTTGAAAATCGAAAATAGTGAAAATATGGATTATCCTAGTATAGCTTAAGCACAACATTAGATCATGTCTAAACGGGTTTTATTTAGCTACGCAATACATAACATCTACTGCAATTTCCAGCCAGGTGCGAAACGGAATCTGATTCAACTAAAACATTTAATGTCTGTTAGCAGTTGCGATGGTAAGCAATAAAAAAGAACGCACCTGAATAAAAACGGTCCAAAATGATCACGGAAATAGTCGATGTAGAAGACGCTACGTCTAACCAAACAAATACGGCATCTCACTAAGTTTTATTAAACAAACACTATCAAAGATCGTCCAAATCAACTAATCGACATCGCAAATATGCCCAGTCCACTAATGCCTACAATATAGTTTCTTCAAACGAAACATACACACTCACCGCAGCTGGTACTCAAATACAACACTACAGACCAACATTTGCAATCAATGTTGCTCAGATTCGTTACAGAAACTTGAGAATAGCTTTGAAAAAAGCGGTTTTCGCATAAGGCTTTAAGAAACCCTCTGACATTACTCTTCAGATTAGCTTTGAAAAAGGCTGTTTGTCACGCACTACTCAGTGGGTAATCGCGTCAAAGCGAGAAAAAAGCAAGGTGTGGCGATTCATAAATATCTGTTTAGGACGGCAGCAAAGCGGCAGTTACGTTGGCGAATCTCATCGAACGCGAGAAAGTCACGCGCAGTTCTGATTGGACAAGTCGTGCGAACCTAAATTCTACTTGCACAGTTCAGGAGTATGGACAAACTCTTTCTGCTTGCCTAGATTAGGTCGCCGTACTTGGATGTAGCTGGGTTCGAGCTGAGATAAAAAGACTGTGCGCAGTGTCCAGAATGGAGAATTTATCATCGTTGTAATTGGCAGCACATTGGTCGTTTTCCAATAAGTGTTGTCCAAATGCCGAGTCTTATTCTGGAGTGGGTTGTTTTCGCTTGCACGTTCGATTAGGTTGCACTCGCTGGGAGGCTGTGCGCTGTCCTAGCCATTTCGGAACATGCTGCTTGATGCGGTTTTGAAGTCATTGAACTGTTCCTCCTACGTACCGACTGTCACAGTGGCACTTATAGTCATAGATGACGAAACTTTATATTCCAAGAGGTATTTGTGGAACTGTTGCACAGTGCCACAAGTACGGTTGAGTTCAGTTTTGACAACACCATCTACAGGCAAATACATGGAGTGGCAATGGGTTCACCGCTTGACCCCAGCTTTGGCCAACATCGTTGTTGGATATTATGAAAAGCTATTTTCTGAAATATCCAAACCCGCTGTGTATTTCAGGTATGTCGATGACACTTTTAAAATGAAAGAGTCAGACGAATTTTTAATTACGGTAAACATTCCTCTCTTCAGTTTACTTTCGAAAAGAACAACTCTCTTCCTTTCCTTAACGTCCACGTTGAACACAGGAAGGGCAGCTACGAAACGTAAATTTATCGCAAACCTACGTTCACAGGCCAGTACCTATGCTGAGAATTTTTTACGCCAATAAAACGCAAAGCCAGTTTAGTGTCAACGCTTTAGTTCATCATGCCTTGAATATCTGCTCCAAAAGCAAACTGAAAAAAATCAACCGGATCAAGGAAATCTTACTGGACAATGGATACCCTGAGGATTTTGTTTTGATACAATTATCCAACAAGATCATGCAGTTTTCACGCCCCAAGCGGTTTGGCCCTGACAAGTGTCCAGTCTACCTACACTGGCAAGGCGGCACTGACTCCAGAAGGGAACATCCGAATCGCTGTCAAAAACTGTTATGGATCCGTGGCTTTAGGGAATGTATTTGTGTCCAGACAAATGCTGCCCGCAAGTTGGAACGATGTTCTACCTGCCATTCAAAAGAGTTTCGTCAACTATGAGTATAAGTGCCACTGTGACAGTCGGTACGTAGGCAAAACAGCTTAACGACTTCAAAACCGCATCACGCAGCATGTTCCGAAATGGCTGGGACAGCGCACAGCTTCCCAGCGAGTGCAACCTAACCGAACGTGCAAGCGAAAACAACCCACTCCAGAATAAGACTCGGCATTTAGACAACACTTATTGGAAAACGACCAATGTGCTGCCAATTACAACGATGATAAATTCTCCATTCTGGACACTGCGCGCAGTCTTTTCATCTCAGTCTGCTCAAAGCCAGCAACATCTAACCTATGCAAACAAAAAGAGTTTGTCCACACTCTTTAAACTGTTCAAGTAGAATTTAGGCAGTGATGGAGTCGAGTACTCAACCTTCGAGTACGAGCACCGTTAAAAAGTTCGAGTACTTTTACAAATTTAGCAAAAGAACAACTTTTAAGTTGTAACAGCTCAAAGTTTGTCGCAAAAACATAAACGAATACGTTTTTTCAGTGTTTGGGATGTTGAGAAGTCGCACAACTGCAGGAGACAATTTTCTGTTAAGTATCGATAACACACAAAAATTACTATTATATTTTAAACAAATTAGGGACCTACGCAATTACACAAACCGATTGCCTTGACATAAAGTCAACAGCATCAAAATGTACTTAAAAGCATTATCAAAAGTCGTTCGCAATTACAAATTTTTTTCCAGATAAACTATCGTGCAAAGTTAAGGGGCTGATTACACTTCGTCATCAGAGATTTTTTTTGCGAAACCAGTACCTACGATTTGATTACAAGTTTTTAACGTTGTTCTGCTGAGTTATCAGAAAAGAAAACAAACTAAAATTGTCATGATTTTATATTACGTTAAATTGGACGCGTCAAAATTTTCTCGGAATGATGCTTTCTCGATTTCAGAGGTGACAAAGTGAGAATAAAATACGGTTGCAATTTAATGTCAGCTACCATTTACTATTACTAATTTACTACAGTAATTTATAGCGGTATTTTTATATTGTATATTAAACGGTTTACAGTACTATTTTTTTTGCATGCGTCATCATAAGACTCGACTTATCAATTTCTTGCAAAAAAAAAGTAACATTTTACCGACAGCTACAGAACTATGCAACTAAGCTATATCTATATGACCTAAATTTAACACTCAAAATATTGCCTTCAAATCTAACTCTTGTTCTTTTTCGGATACCCCTACCATGCAATACCATAGCAATACTATTATTTGGGATTGGCAGATTACAGTAATACATACCCTGTAGAAAATCTTCTTATCAACATCTGAGGTGAAATCGTAAAACGCTAACCCAACTATTACAGTCTTTGTCACATACGTGGCTCGATTTCTGAGGTACGTAACTTTAATTGCAAAATAAATTAGAAGTAGCTACAACTTTCACACGTTTTCTGCTGCAGAAAAGCGAGTGTTGTCAAACAATACTATTTGCTGTTGATCCAATACTGTGCTGTATCGCATTCAAACGTTTGATTTCGCTCGTTCTCACCATTAAATAGCTGTTTGTTCTGCGGCGGTCTGCACGGATTAAAGCAAAAGCAACTCACTAAAATCAATTTATTTACGGGTTTTATTGGCTGTAGACTACAGCCAATAAGTTTGCTATCGAAAGTTCATCTTGTTTGTTACTTCTAGCGAAAGCCAAATGTACTCGTGTACTCGGCGCTTTTTTGCCAGAGTACATTGACCTTCGAGTACGAGTACTCAAAAAATGGTACTCGAGTACTCTATCACTGAATTTAGGTTCGCACGACTTGTACAATCAGAACTACGCGTGACTTGACCGCATTCGATGAGATTCGCCAATCTAACTGCCGCTTTTCTGCAGTCCGAAACTTTTGACGCGATTACTCACTGAGGAGTGCGTCACGAAAAGTTTCCGGGACAAACAGCCTTTTTCAAAGCTAATCTAAAGAGTTATGACAAAGGATTTCTTAAAGTCTAACGGGAAAACAGCTTTTTTCAAAGCTATTCTCAAGTTCTGCACCGCCAATCAATTACACAAGTTTCTGATGGAAAAGAGTCGGTGTCGCTACAATTCGACATTACAAGCCGATAAGCAACATAAGGCAGCTATCCAGACTTTTTCTCTCCCCACGTCAGATAATCAGGAGTTGCTGCTGCTTCGTACTCTTCGATCAATTGCTGAACGACATCACGTGAGGCGTCCATTTCATCAAGATTTTCCTTAAACATTTCTTCTTTTCGAAATTGCTCGAGAAAAGCTTCGCGTTTTCGCAATTTGTCAAATTGTCTTGAAGCACGTTTAAACAAAGCGCTGATGCTCGTGTGGTTGGCCAGCATCAGACCACTGACACGGTGTGCCGACGGAATGTATGGTGATTTGCGTGACAAAGCGACCTAAACAGCAGAAGTTACATGAGCTGTGGAAATATAGAGCCACCAGAACTTACTCAGATCTGGCTAATCCACAAAATAAATAATCATGATAAGCATGTGTGTTTCATTTTAATGATGATAAATAAGGTCTCCATTTGTGTTTTTTATTTTTTTTTTGGATTTTTCGATCATCAATCAAATTTTTTCTTGAACAAAATGAAAAACAACGGATAGTTGGTTTGTTTGCAAATCAGATTCCTGTATCAATTAATAAACTTATAAAATGATGTGTTAACATACCTGCGCCACATTTTGTAGTGTGAATTTAATATAACATTTTACTTTTAACTACATCCTAAGAGCATACTTCACATCTTTAATTTTATCTGCAAAACAAAAGGCTTTTTATTGGGGAGTACAATCTCAGTTTAATTTTCACTTTGCCTCTCTGCGCTTAGATATTAATCATATATTTATTTATGCTTCCTGTGGCGAATTTTCAAGGGTTCAAAAGTCATAGCAAGAAGAAAGTGAAAGCCCAGCGCTTCACTTCGTCTCCTTGTAAGCCATTTTGTAACACAATAAAATAAATTGAAAAAAGAAATTCAACAAAAAAAGACTTACGTCAGAGACGGCCAAAAAATCATTTGTTTTAAAAAAACTTAAGCTTGTAATTACTTTATCTGAAGTCGTCTACCGCTTCAGCACTCAAAAAAATATCAATTTTGCCCAGAAAAGTCCAAAACTTTGTTTTTTCCTCGTTGGTCTGATTTTCGTTCCACTCCCTTACTTGGAAGGTCAAGTGCCACGAAAAAGTGCATAGCTAGGTTTTTTCGGTCATTTGGCCATGATTGACTGTGGAGACCTTTATTTTTTGGAGATCACTACACGAGGCCTAGACACTTGACCGCAATATTATCGAGTTGACCCCAAAAAATTGGGCAAATGTAGCTAAAATCGGTCAAATGACCAACACAAAATTTTGAAAACAGGTGCATAGGCTAAAAATTTCTGAAAATTATTTCGAAATCCATGTGGTATTGGGGGAGGTTTTGGACTCCAAACCCTTTTATCCCAAATCGGTTTAATTCACCGCAAAATGACAATGACGTATTACTAGTACAAGCTGGAATAAAGAGTGAATTGTAAAATGCATAAAACAAATTAGATTTTTGGCGTTACAAATCCTCAGCAGTTAAAACACGTCGAAAATGACTTAACATTCGCTATTACTGAAAATTTAAGCTGTAAAACCAGTTGCATTCGCTAGTACCAAGTGTTGCTAGTCTATGATTTAGAAACAAGAAAGAAGTAAAGTGCTTTTTCTGGTGGGCTGCAGTGGTAGCACACAAGTATGAGCCGATGAGATAGTTATGTAGATGTTTTTACGAGGTACTGGTAATTGGGCTATGTCAAGGAGTGTGAAAAGCAACTTAAATGGGTTGGCATCGTAACATTTGTGGCACTAGGGCAAATGAGCACGTGGCAATTAGGACAATTGGCCATGGTACACTTAATGTACTGTTGCTAATCAGTAGCGGCACAATGAGGCACTACTACAAATGAGCCTAGAAACATATGGGGCACCTAATATTATAAGCTAGTGCATTAAATGACCCTCAAGCCCATTAGCCACAAACGCTCAGGGGCCCATTTGTCCTACTACTCCTATTACCACGGTGCCTATTTGTCCCAGTGCCCACATGCCCCAAATGAACCAAATCCCGCTGCAGTGCTCCAAACTTACTCAAAGCCCATTTGTCTTAAAGCCCCAACTGCCGAGTGGCCTCATTTCTTAGTGTCCCAGTAATTAAACAGCTCGGATAGCCGAGTGGTATGGAGCGTCTGTCTCATGAGCATTAGACTCGGGTTTGATTCCGAGTCGGGTCAAACCAATGACTTTAAAATTGGCATTCACAGCTTGCCTGCTTGACGTTCAGCATTAAAGCGACAGTGTGGAGAACAAGCCGGCATGTTTACTTCTTGTGTCGTTGCGAAAGGCAGTTAGCGGGATTCCAATATCTTGGTATGGCTGGCAACTCCTAAGCGAGCTTGCAAAGCGCATTGATCGCTTTCTCGTGATAGGAGGTTAAATATGCAACTAAATAAAAATTAAAAATCCTTGTGCTTATTTGGCCCATGTGCACCAAATGTACTAAGGCCCCAATTTTTCCTAATGCCCTTACTGCCTGGTTTCTCAATGCACAGTGCCCATTTATCCTAGTGTTTCAAATGTGTCAGCCCTTATTTGTCCCAGTGTCATAAATGTGCCAAGTCTCATTTTTTAGTGCACCAATCGCCAAGGCGCACATTTTTCCTAGTGTCTCAAATGTGCTGAGGCTCACTTGTTCCAGTGCCCCAAATGTACTGAAGCTCATTTGTTTTAGTACCATAGAACAGAATAGGTTTATTTTGTTGCGCAAAGTACACAAACCCACATAAGGGATTGGCAATAAATAAAATGACGGCAACAGGCAGCTGCGAAAGGACCAAAGGTCTTCGAGTCAAGCAGCAGCCAAATTGAAACATGTTTTTTATATTCAACCCAACTTTTATCTTACAGTGTAATTTCAACACAATCATCTGAACATAGAACTGCAAATTGATTACAGAAAGTATATGTGTGAAGGTCTCTTAATAAGTGTTTATTCATAATTGGTCGTATTTTGGTGATAATTGCAAATGCATTTGCCAAAAAAAACCAAGAGTGTTTAAAGCTTGCGTGTAATTTCTACAAATGACTTGAGTGTGGAGTTGGGTTGTATGAATATAACAAAATGTTTTGTAACAGGGCTTAAGCTTACACTGTTTGCATCAAGAATCGTTTATCGCAATAATTTATCGGTGATAACAAAACATATTACGAAAACGATATCAGTATATAATAAATCAAGAGTATGTTAACTTTTTGACGTCATGCGAGATATTACTCCATATTTTAGTTCAATGAATTTAGTAGAATGCTGAGCACGAGCAGTCATGAAGCGGGGTAAGAACATGGTCTTGGCTGCTCACTTTGACGAGTAGGTGTAGTGTGATGCATTGGATGAGTTAGTGAAATAATGGTTGAAATTGTCAGGAAGTTTGTTGCGATCAAATTGGAACATGAATTGAGCAATTTTATAGGTGTAGGGGAGGGTGGGGTGGATTGGAACAAAAAAAAAACGATTTTAGTAATATTTACATCGGTCCTTGCCTGAGCGCAACCTCTGAGCTCAGGTTACAGATGCATGTGTAGCTTGTCATTTTAAAAGGTACCATTTTTAAAAAAATACCATATTTTCCAAATGTTTTCTGTGACTAAATTTGGTGTTCCAAACCACCCCACAGTTTTTAATGGGGGTCGATTGGAACACAGCCTTGGGTGGATTGGAACAAGGGTTTGAATGGAATGGAACGTTACCGAACTATCCAAAGTAGGTGTTTAGTTAAAAAAAGGAAAAAAGCAAACATCTTTCGCAATAATACTTCAAAAAAGCCTATACAAAGCATACCAGTGCAAAAAAAAAGGAAAAAAAAGCAAACAATTTTTGCAACAATACTTTAAAAAGGCCTATACAAAGCATACCAATGCATAAAAGAAGGAAAAAGAAAAGTAAACATTTTTCGCAATAATACTTCAGAAAAGCCTAAACAAAGCATACCAATACGTAAAAAAGAAATGCAAACATCTTTCGCAATGATACTTCAGAAAAGCCTATAGGCCTACCAAGCATACCAACACATCAAAGAAGGAAAAAAAGCAAACATCTTTCGCAATGATACTTCAGAAAAACCTATACAAAGTATACCATCACACAAAAAAAAAAAAAACGAAAAGTGAAACAACGTAGCACAAAAATGAAACAACACAAGCAATCCATGGCAAGTTAACAGGACAACTTCCTTGGTCAAATGTCTACATGTTAAAACGGGAAAAGTCGTAGGCAAATTTACAAGACCTCTGTTGCCCACCAGTTGAACCGCATGGCTGAGGCAATGAGGCACAGGCAAAACTAAGTTTATGCCAGACATGCTGTGTGAAGCAATATCGTCAGTGTCTGGAAAGTAGAATTCTTCCACGTGACGTTTTCGTCGAAGAAATTTTACTTCAATGTCACCATCACTATCTTCAGATTTTGTGACAAAACCAACAAAGAACTTCTTTGGATTTACCTCAAATTCAACCAAGACATAATCTCTTTTTTCTGGTTCCTTGGACAGATCAGGAAAATCCGGGACACAAACAGCACCCTCAAACTCATCGTCATCTAATACAGCATCAGATGAATGATCAGAAAGAAGTGGAAGCTCATCATCAGAACTGTCACTCTCTATCAAATTCAAACTTCTTTGCGCTCGTTTCTTTTTCTTTTGTTTCGCACTGAATATACGTGCTTGGTTCGCTTTGCTTTGTCTCATGAGTTTCACTGTTTTAGTTTGCTTTTTTGACTCTTTACCTTTTTGGGCAATACTTTCAAACAAGTTCTTTTGTGGCGTATCAGTTAATACCATGCTGGAAAAAAC
This sequence comes from Trididemnum miniatum, assembly GCA_964006365.1. Classification (NCBI taxonomy): domain Eukaryota; kingdom Metazoa; phylum Chordata; class Ascidiacea; order Aplousobranchia; family Didemnidae; genus Trididemnum; species Trididemnum miniatum. The sequence continues at coordinate 32,216,174 of OZ023233.1, forward strand.
TCTTCTTTTCCTTGTGTTTTTTCGAGGCTTAGCTTTTGGCAAACCGTACATAGAAAGCGGCTTACAAATTCAGCATTGGAACTGCGTGGCGGAGATACAGTTCGATCAGAATTTGGTGTCGACTGGGTGGGATCAGATGCAATTAAGTCACTGGAAACGTGAAGAAGCGGTGGAACAGAACTTGTCGATCCCGCTTCATTCTCTTGCTTTGCCTCCACAGAATCTGCAATTTCTTGAGTTGGACCTTGAGATTCAGGCCGATCGGATACACAGCTTCCAAAGAATTCGTGTTCTTCAAAGATGTCAGCGTTAAACGGAAAAATTCCTGTCCGGCGAAATCCCGAAATTATGTTTATAAGACTCATTGTTTTCGTATGGGCTATTTTCACCAGCTTCCCAACGTCATATGTTCCAAGAGGCTCACCTGGTCTGTGCAGTAATTCTGCATTCATTGCTGCACCATAGTACGCTTTAAATGGTCCGTACACAGCAACATTCAAAGGTTGCAGCTTGTGGGAGCAGTGTGAATGTATGGTCAGCTAGTGCACTCCACTTTCTTTTGCTAGTTCGATGACAGAGATCAATATGTGTGATGCATGATTATCGAAAATGGGAAGAGCGGGATTTTCCTTCGAAGCATGCTCATACTTTATAAAATCTTGCATAACTTCTAAAAAGAGTTCTGCAATCATCCAGCCCAAAGGTGAAGCCAAACCAAGTGTAGCCGCAGGTGTATCAGCAATCATCCATTTCTTAGGATGTTTTCGGGGAAAAACCATGACAGGTGGGAGAGAAGAGCCCGGGGCATTTATGATGCAACAAGCTGTTACTAAAGTGCCTCTCTCAGCACACGATACTTGTGAAACCTGCTTTACATCCTTCTCAGCGAGCACATTGCCTGGCTTAGCAACGGTAGATGTAGAGGTTTCGTCAAGGTTATACACACGTGATCCATGTGAAAATGTTGGGTACTCCTGATCTAGCCTTTTCAATTTGTCATAAAACATCTGTACATAGTGCTTATTGAATGCCGTAGCCCTAGCAAGACTGCAGGACTCTTGTCTTCGAAGAGAAAGATTTGGATGCCTTTTTATAAAACCACAATACCAATTATCCCCAGCACTTTGTTTTGTATGCCAAGATGATGGAATTTTCTTATTGTTTTTTAGAGCTACCTCATACACCAGTTTCTTAAAATCAGCTTTTGTTATTCCATAATTCATCTTGCTATACGTCAGTACGTACTTCTTGACTTCATTTTCTTCTTTCTGTGAAAATATTTTTCTCCAACCGTAATTTGGATTCATGCGAACTTCATCATCCGATGAGCTGTTTCTCATTTTCTTAACATATCGGGATAAAGTGTTATGCTTTATGTTATGTGTTGCAGCCGCTTTTCGTGTAGAAAACCCTTTATAACCATCTCAACAGCACTTTTCATAACATTTTCCAAAAATTGCCTATCTGTCTTTCGATTTCGAACCATGTCAATAAGCTGTCAAATTAACACATATAATATTAACAAAAGTAGCAAGTTAATGTCTTCGCCTGTAAAAATATTAATCAAAGCCAATATAGCATTTTTGCAGAAATCTTCAATCTTCCAGAAGTTTATCTAGGTCTATATTATCCCACACTTTAAACGATGGAGCTTACTGCTGTATGTAGATGTAGCCTAAACTGTAACTTATAGGCCAGCAAGTCTGCAAGGCAATGAGAAAAATATGCCGGTAAGCCTCTCATAAAGCTATGTCACACCTCAACATGTCAACTGTTCAGCTAAAACTTTTAGTTACTGTTCACGATGTTCCATTGCACCCCAACATTAAATTTTCATTAAAAATGAAAATAGATCGCCAATCTTTTACGCTGTGATAATAAAGCCTTTACCCAAACTTGCTTACATCTCTATGATCTTTCTCGCATACTAAGCTGACTCTGTCATTTGCTCAGCAGTACGTTATCAAGTTTAGTCTGACTGCCATAAAATTTACATGAACTACTCTGAACACATTAGCATCAACCACCACTTCCACGAGCACGTGCTACCAACGAAAAGAAAACAGATGGTCAAGAACAAAGCCACGAAGCTACTTTCATGCTTGAATGGCTTGCAAAGTCAAAAAAAAAACAAAAACCAGGAGTTCGACTGTTCCACACGTCCCGGTATTCCAATGCAACCCACTCTCCCCCTACATAAGTCTTCAAGTTTTAATATTTCAAACTGAAGGTATTGAGGAGTAATTCTATTTCGAATTGACGTTTTTGAAATGCTTCTTAAAGCTTTATTTTGTAGTCGCTTTAACTTAGTAAGATAAGCCAAGCAGGTTGAAGCCCACACAGGTAAAGCATACAATAAATGAGAATGTACAAGAGAATAGTATGAATTAACAAGGCTAACTGATGGAAAGTAATAGCTTAATTTTGCCATAACACCTATAGATCGAGCAATTTTGTTTTCACGAAAGGCAATGCGTTTTTTGAATGAAAGTTGACCATTAATTGTGAGTCCTAAATATTTGGTCGACTCTGTAGCATAATAGTTCTACCAAACATAAGGGCAAAATGCAGACTCGTTTCACGAACGAAGGGAGTTATAAGCAATGCTTCGATTTTAGTAGTGTTGACCAGAGGCCATTTGCTCTCATTCATTGCGAGAATTAGTTAGCTTAATATTAGCCAGATTCGCGACATCATAGTGTTTCTTTCCCGTAATTAAAAGGGCAGTGTCGTCTGCAAAAAATCTAAGAGTAGTTTGCAAACATGAGAGGAGGTCGTTAACGAATGCTAAAAATAAAATATACCTAGATTAGATCCTTGAGGAACTCCATTTTCAACTATTTTATCACATCAATTGGTATTGGCAATAGAAATAAATTGTTTCCTATCATGCAAATACGATTCAAACAAAGATTTGGCCACACCTCGGATACCATAGTGCCTCAGTTTTTTGATTATCTTGCTTATTGTTAATATCGTCAAAGCAAGATGTGATCAGGTCCAATATGGGATGTAATGTAGAGTGATGATGCCTCAAAGCTGTACTGAGTTGATAAAATGGTTTTATTGCACTCAAAAAAAGATAGAAGATAAATGACGTGCTCAAAAAGTTTTGATAGGGAAGTTAAAAGCGAAATGGGTCTATAATTATTTAGTTGATCAGCAGATCCTTTTTTTGAAAAGCAGGTACAACCTTCGCCAGTTTTAGCTTGCTTGGGAATACACCCAAAGTTAAACAATGATTCAGCACAGTTGACAAAGGATGAGCAAGAATAGGAACAGCAACTTTTAGAAAGTGTACGTCAATGGCATCATGGCCCCTAGCTTTATACAACTTTAAAGCATTACTTTGCTGCATAATTTCGTGTGGAGTTGTTGGTTGCAAATAGATAGCATTAAGACAGGGATTTTTCAAATAAAGCGTTTCGGTTGGTGCTCTTAGCTCATTATACTATATGTGGCCAGATAAGGGTACTGTTTGTAAATAAGTTTGACGTAAAAATGTTTGTTGATCAATTTCTATGCTTCCTTGATAACTTAAAATTTGATGTGGTGTACGACATAATGAGAATTATATTGATATCATTCAAGCAGAGTAGTGTATGTGTTAGGGTGCCGGAGCTCGGAGCCAAAACCCTGGAGCAGTCCATTTTTGCCGGAGCCAGAGTCGGAGCTTAAGCTCGAATTTTAATTGAGCTGGAGCCGTAGCAACATTACTGTAGGATAGCTCCCAGCTCCAAATCTTCTCACTTTCCTATCGCTTTTCTTTATCACTGTTTTGAATTGAGGAAACAATGTGAGCTGTTGCCGCAATGTGTTATAGCTGTTTAACTTGGGTAAGTTACGTTCAGCGATCCCATTTCTCGAATTGAGAATTAACTGTAGGAGAACACCCAGAACAGTGATAGTATGTGGAAAAAAGGCTCTGGTGAGACTGCTTTTACGTATTACTAGCTAGAATGAATGATAAAACAAGCGTCGCAACAAGTCAGACACTCTAGTGGCCATGCACAATTGCCGAATGATAAAAAAATTGCCAATTTGGCCATATCTTAAAATCCAATTGAGCTAGAAAGCTGGTTTTGGACTCAAAAGATGCAGAACTAGCACTTTCCTATCTGCTCGAAAAAGAACAACGACCAGAAAAAAGTTGTAGGCAAAAAACAGCTTTTCTGGTGAAAATCACGCATTTGCACATGCAGTCCATCTTTGTAATTTGTAAGACTTTTAAGAGGTAGAATAATTATAAAGTTAGTTTTACTTGGTCTAATTTATTACCTAGTGCTAGTAAAACTTGCGAGGCAGCTCACACAGCTGTGCATATGTAGAATGTGGATGTAGCGTTTGACAAATAATATCCATGCAATACAAGTACCAAAACAAAAGTAGACATAATTATGTAAGCACACATACCAGGGTGTTGTAGCAGGGCAAATTTTGAAGATGCTCTAGCTCCGGAGGTCTTCGCTATCCTGACATTGCTTCGGCTCTAGCTCTGGAGATGATTAAAAAGAGCTACTCTGCTCCAGCTCCGGGTTATTCAGACTGGTACTGAGTTTTAATTTTACATGGTCATTATGATCCACCTACAGTTTTCTCAATAAAAATAAATTTTAACACACCATTTGCTCAAAATTAATGCTGCAAAATTAATCAAATTGCTGCACACAATTTAATGACATGTAGGAAAGCGGTAGCCAGTTATGTGCTTATACTATATCGTACAAATCAAAAGCCACACAGTTGTCAATCGGGCTCAAGCTTTTTGCGTCATGCAGCAGGGTTTGAGCCGCCGAGTTCAAGCCGGACTCATGCTTGGATTTTGAAAATTTTATGGGCTTCACTCAGGCCGGGCAAAGGAGCAAAATCAAGATTTTTGGTGAGTGATAGAGCTTTCGTGATTGCCGGAATTAAGCAAAGAGAACACCTGATGTAAAATTGCTGTTTGTAGCTGGGGTGACTGATGTAGATGGGTAAAACTCATGTTCTTTTTTATTAAAATATCTTCAAAATTTACAATAATGGTTCAAATCGATCTCAGACTGGCTGCTAAATTAGGATTTGGGCTTGGGTCGGGTTCAGGTTTCAAAGATCGGGTTTGGGTCAAGCTTAACATCTTTGGCCCGTTGACAACTCTGACAACCCATTACTACGAAGAAAAGGAATTGCTTCAAGCAATTTTCATCAAATTTCTTAAATCTAATCGTATTATCTGAAGCAAAGGGAAAAATTTTTCCACTGTAACTTGAGTTGGTATCTCTCACAGTTAAGACCATTTGTGACGTCATTAACACTAATACGAGTGTCTGACTTGTTGCGACGCTTGTTTTATCATTCATTCTAGCTAGTAATACGTAAAAGCAGTCTCACCAGAGCCTTTTTTCCACATACTATCACTGTTCTGGGTGTTCTCCTACAGTTAATTCTCAATTCGAGAAATGGGATCGCTGAACGTAACTTACCCAAGTTAAACAGCTATAACACATTGCGGCAACAGCTCACATTGTTTCCTCAATTCAAAACAGTGATAAAGAAAAGCGATAGGAAAGTGAGAAGATTTGGAGCTGGGAGCTATCCTACAGTAATGTTGCTACGGCTCCAGCTCAATTAAAATTCGAGCTTAAGCTCCGACTCTGGCTCCGGCAAAAATGGACTGCTCCAGGGTTTTGGCTCCGAGCTCCGGCACCCTAACACATACACTACTCTGCTTGAATGATATCAATATAATTCTCATTATGTCGTACACCACATCAAATTTTAAGTTATCAAGGAAGCATAGAAATTGATCAACAAACATTTTTACGTCAAACTTATTTACAAACAGTACCCTTATCTGGCCACATACAGTATACCGAGCTGAGAGCACCAACCATTGACAAAAGGCAAGACTAATTGTTTTCAAGCCACCTTATGTTACAATGGCAGGGGGGGAAAATTTCCCAATACCTCATCGCACAAACCAAATATGCATTGGTTTAGGGCAGTGGATCTAAATCTTTTCTTGATCATGGCACCCTTGTCAGTAACACTAAAAGACTGTGGCCCATTCAGTCTACTGTTTAAAGTCCCAGTGAGATAATAATGCACTCATTCCTACACTCGTGGCCCCCTTGAGGAGCCGAGAGCCACGATTGAGAGCCCCTAGGTTAGGGTAAGAGCATGATGTCTTGGGGAATTCTAGTAAGCTTAAGTAAACCATCCATTGTAAAATGAAGCGGCTTAAAAACAAAGAGCCCCCAAAAGGTTTGCTGATAAATAACCAGGTTGACAGTAGAAAAAAATAAACAGCACTGCCCAAATTCTGCCACACATAATACTGTAACAGTTCTGCATACCAATACTCAATGGTACCGGTATGCAGTACGTGGTAAACCTGCAGCCATGATTTGAATGCCAATCTGCCAATGCTACAACTATACTAGGTTACCAGTGCTGGTATAACTCTAGGGATGTAGACTACAGGAATGTCCAACCTTTTTATTAAATGAACTGCATAGCAAACTAATATATTAACTCGGCTGCAAAACCACCAGAATCTCAGACGATCTGTTGCAAAATTTTGGTGAAGAGGAAAAAAAAGGTTTTCATGTCCTCAGACGTACAGTTTTCTCAGAAAATATAAGTGAAGAGCAAGAAAAAAGGTTTTTACATCCTCAAACGTCCTGTTTTCTCAGAAAATTTAAGTGAAGAGCAAAAAAAAAGGTCTTCACGTCCTCAGACCAGTGATGGAGTCGAGTACTAAACCTTTGAGTACAAGTACCAAGTACTTGCCTGGAGAATCTTCGAGTACGAGTATTACAAGCTCGAGTACGAGTACATTTTGATTTTTCGCAGTTAAACTATAATACACTTTAAAATCAGTTGCAGGCATTTGCTGCATTAACCGGAATCACTTTTCATGAAGTCATTTATTTAATTTTTTGTCACTAAATTTTGCCTCAGAGTTTATTGGATGATAATTGACTCATAATAATATGCACGAAAATTCATTTACATAAAATCCACAACTGAAACAGCATGCTCATTGCACTTCCAAAAACAGCTAAGTCTCTACCATCTTGGCAGATAGTCTAGAGCAATGAGGGTGCAAAATTATGCCACTTAGGCTAAATATGCGCTCTACTGGAGCACTTGTTGCTGAAAAATTGGGAATAAGACACGACGTTGTTTTTCCATTTCATTTCGCTAATATCTCAAAAACTACATGCAATAGAAATTTGATTTTTACATTTAATGAAGATTAGAGGCTAAACATCAAACGTATGCAATAAAAAAAATCCAAAATTTGGCTACGTTGTGTTCCTCTGAAAACGGCAGAAGTCTTGGGTCACTTTCATTTAAATCACTTATTTTGGTGAAAACAGGAACGGGAACAAGCCAGCAAATGTCCAGGGGTCGGGAAATACCCTAAAAATTGTAACAACGTCTATTAAAATGAAGCCACGATCGTGACATCTCAAAGAAAAAATATCAAAGTGCTCGTGTACTCAACAGATTTTTAGACAGAGTCCGAGTACTTTCAGGTTCAAGCACGAGTACTTTTTCAGATTAAAAGTTTCAAGTACGAGTACTCAGAAAAGCTGTACTCGAGTACGAGTACAGTACTGTACTCGAGTATGAGTGCAGCATTTGAGTACTCCATTACTGCCTCAGACGTCTTGTTTTCTCAGAAAATATAAGTGAAGAGCAAAAAAAAGGTCTTCACGTCCTTAGACGTCTTGTTTTCTTGAAACTATCGATGCAGAGCAAAGAAGAGTGTAAAAAAATTTTTTTAATGGGTTGATAGTGGGCTGCATCCATATATTAAGTTATAAGTCGAAGGTGGGCCGTATCCACACATTAAGTGGGCCGCATTCTGCAGACTGGACATCCCTGGACTATATTGATATACCAACAACATTCTTCCAAAAGTGAAGCCTTCCGACATTAGCATTGACAACCTAGGGTTGTAGGTTGGCTATAGTGAGAATTATGTTGATATCATTCAAGCAGAGTACTGTATATGCGCTTACATATGCTACATCCACTATCTATATTTACATATGAACAGCTGCTTTGCAAGTATTACTAGCATTAGGTAACAAATTAGACCAACTAAAACTAATTTAATAATTATTTTAACTCTTAGAAGTCTTACAAACTGCAAAGATGGACTGCACATCAGACGGGAGCAAAAATAGGAAAAAAAATTGTTTTTGCAGTTTGCAGTAGCAATAAAAAGTTTCCATTTGACCTAGAAACATCTTACGCAAAAAATCAGGTTTATTGAATAAGTTTAAAATCCACGTAAGCCAATCAAAATTTTCAGTTTTTGCCAAAAAAGAGCCCAAATCTGATGCTTAGTTGGCAAGTTTAAACATTGTTTATCAGAAACGTAACAGTGAAATTACATTGGGGTTCAGGCTGAAATCATCTCCTGTAAAATATAAACTTGTTGGGATAACGTTATAAATCGATGCAACCAGTTGAAATCACTTTAAAAATCAGAAATATTAACAACTTTTGAAACAATAAAACAATAATGAGAAGAGCATGTACTGCTATTTAGAATAAGGGTAAACCTTAAATTCGGCTTCTTACGGCTAGTAATTACGCATGACATTTTTATTAAATAGCAATAATTTACATTTAATACTAACTATTTCTACCACTCCAAACATTAAGAATGTGCGATCATGGGTTTTACGTCAGTGATTGCTATTTCACTTGTCACGTCGCGTTTCCCTTCAGGAAAGTTACATCAGCGGAGACAAGGCGAAAGCTTGGTGTGCCAGTGAGATTCAGGTCACAAGTCTTTTAAGATTTGAGAATCGCGGAGTATCACTAGTGCATTCCAGTCACCACACAAAGCAGTATTTGGCTGAAAGTTTATTTGTATGTTTTTTGGCAAAATGAAAGCCTTTATCTACCATTCAAAATTCCTGCAAGTTTTTTTTTTTTAAAACCATTTATCTAATGTTATCTAATTTAACTCCATATCTAATGTTTACAAGTGTGTTGAAGATCACAAAATGTCATGTTCCCACAATTTTGGTATTTTTTATTGGTGAATTACAGTAGTAATTTGCTTTCTAATTGCTGAGTTTAATTCAAACTGAATAGTTCAAAATAATTTGCAGAAGTTTTTATCTTATTTGTCAACCCTTACTATTATGTTTCAATTTAATAATGTGGTGTAACTTCTTCAGTCTCAGTAGCAAACCAATCATACATTGATCAGCATCTGCGTTATTTGTTAAATTCCCAGTTCCAGGGCTCGAAAATGAATTCATTAATGATAATATTTTTGACTTTCAATTCTTTATTATTGCTGATAAACCAGCACAAAAATCAAATATGAGTTTTTAATAGAATTATAAACAACTTTTGGTTCTAGAATATTTGCTATCAACTATGACATCATAAGCATATGCATAGTATGAGTATGATTTTCGTTTTGATCATTTCAGAACAAACAAAATATGGCAAGTCTATTAACTGGAATTTACAGAAAAACATGTTTACCATAGTAACACATATGAATTAACAAGTCTTTCTTAACATTTTGGCATTGGTTGGAGGAAAATTTGTTTTAGCAGATTTTGGATGTAGGGCGGTAAAGTCGAGCACCCCCAAAAATTTAGTGCTGTTTTTTTATTGCTTTCTTATGTTTTTTTAAAAAATTTGACTTCATATTTGAAATCCTCACCCCGAAATCTGCAGGAATATATACATACTTTTTTTTTTTACTAATACCTAAAGAAATGAGGATATAATTAGCGTTTTTGTTTTTGGCGAGCAAAAATAATGCCACTACTGGCGAAAATGTCACTTGTGATATCTCAAAAACCACTTGATGGATTTTCATGGGACCAACGTCATTTTTTATCTCTCATCCATGACTACAACATATCCAAAAATGAACAAAGTTTGAGGGTGGGTTACAAAATTTTAAAATTTTGACTGTATTATAATAGAATGACCCTGAAGTGATTTCAACTGGGTTGCGGCGATTTATAATGTTATCTTAACGAGTTCATATTTTATATGAGATGATTTTAGAGTAAATCCCAATTTAATTTTACTATTCCGTTTCCGATTAAGAATGTTTAAACTTGCCAACTAAGCATCAGATTTGAGCTCTTGTTGGGCAAAAACTGAAAATTTCGATTGGCTTGCGGGATTTTTCAACTTTATTCAATAAAGCAGATTTTTTGCGTGAGATGTTTCTAGGTCAAATGGAAACTTTTTATCGCTATTACCAGGCAAACAAAATTTTTTTCCTATTTTTGCTCCGGCCTGCAGCACATGCACAAATGCGTGATTTTCATTAAAAAAGCTGTTTTTCGCCTACAAATTTTTTCTGGTCAGTTCAGAAAGAAAGTTTCTCTTAGAGCAGACAGGAAAGTGCTAGTTCTGCATCTTTTGAGCTCAAAACCAGCTTTCTAGCTCAACTGGTGTTTAAAATATGGTCAAATTAGCATTTTTTTTAGATCGTTCAGCAAATGTGCAAGACCACTTGAGGCTGCACCAACCTAAAATTAGTTCCAATGTTATGTGCTCTATATTTAAGGACAACACCATTTTTCAAAATTCAAAAATTTTACTTTTTCACAGCACCCTATTTTTCAGCAAAGCTCTGCACCTTGCCACACTGCAAAAACTGAAATGCCTGGGTCAAAACTAACAAGATTAAAGTTCTGAAACGACCTGGAAATTGGCCAGATATAAACCCTATGAGGAGCACGTGGAATCAACTCAACGATGAAATACACAATGTACCAATACCACGAAAGTTCAACTGAAAGATAGGCTTATCCAGGTGGGGTTTCAATCGCCGAAAATCAGACAAATGTGCTATGACCTTGTAAACCACGACCTTATATAATTCAGAGGACTTCGCTATAATCATAACTATTTTGTGCAATAAAGAACAAACAAAAGTTTTGGATTTATGCAAGATATTTTTTGTTTGCGCTGATGTTTTTATTTACTTGACCTAAGTTACTTAAATGCTGCAGGAAACAAGAGAACCAAATAACAGATGTATACTTACGGAAACGTAAGAAAAACTAATGCGTAGTCAAGGTTAAATTACCGATAAGCAAAGACGTATTTCTATGTTTAACTAATTGTTTAATATAAAGGACTTTGCGCTAATTATATTGCGAAATAAAGAACAAACGAAGGTGTTGCATTTACGCAAGATATTTTTTGGTTGCGCTGATGTTTTTATTCACTCAACTCAAGCTACTTAATTGCTGCAGGAAACAAGCGAACCAAATAAGAAACGTATGATTATGAAAACTTAAGCAAAAAAGTAATGCGTACTCAAGGTTAAGTTACCGATAAGCAAAGACTTATTTCTATGTTTATTAAATTGTATAATTCGAAGGACTTGGTGATAATTATTTTGTTTAACAAAGAACAAATGAAGGTTTTTTTTTTGGGCAAGATATTTTTCGTTTGTGCCGATGTTTTTATTTACTTAACCTAAGCTACTTAATTGCTGCAGGAAACAAGCAAACCACAACATACATCTCTTATTTGGTTTGAATGTTTCCTGCAGCAAATAAGTAGCTTAGGTTAAGCAAATAAAAACATCGGCGCAAACGAAAAAATATTTTGCATAATTCCAAAACCTTCGTTTGTTCTTTATTACACAAATTAATTATCGCAAAGTCCTTCAAATTATGCAATTAGATGAACATTGAAATAAGTCTTTGCTTATCGGTAACTTTAACTTTGACTACACATTAGTTTTTCCAGCTAAGTTTCTGTAAATATACATCAATTTCGCTTCTTCTTTCTGTCAAATTACACCTAACTATTGCAATGTCCTCCGAACTGTACATTAATTAAAAATGTACAAGTAAGTCTTTGCCCACATCGGTAACTTGACTATAACTAAGCATTACTTCTCTTACTTAGTGACTTGAAATGGCATCGAACCTTTGCGTTAGTCTTGTAATCATTAATACTATCCGTTTCTTAAATCGTACGTGTAATTGCTTCGAGCTTGCGCGTTCTTTCGTTGCCGTGTGATCCTGTATTGTACCGCACTGTTAAATTGTTCATCGTGCCTTGCACACAGTAGTGTAAGCTTTAAGAGTTGTTACTCAATGCAGATAGTTTGCTAAAACTTTGTCAATTTTACTTTATTCAGGTTTTCCTGACTTTTTAGTGTATTAAACCTTAATATGAGGAATTGTAGTTTGGTATACTCTAAAACACTTAGGTTTTCGCAAATCTATGTCTGTCGAATCGCTTGCTTCCTGCAGCAATTAAGTAGCTTAGGTTAAGTAAACAAAAACATCAACGCACATAAAAAATATCTTGCATAAATCCAAAACCCTTGTTTGTTCTTTATTGCACAAAACAATTATCGCTAAGTCCTTCAAATTATGCAATTAATTAAACATAGAAAAATGTTTTCACCTATCAGTAACTTAACCTTGAGTACGCATTACTTTTTTGCTTAAGTTTCCGTAAGTATACATTTCTTATTTGGTTCGCTTGTTTCCTGCAGCAATTAAGTGGCTTAGGTTAAGTAAATAAAAACATTGGCGCAAATAAAAAATATCTCGCATAAATCTAAAACCTTCGTTTGTTTAGTAATACACAAAATAATTATGGCTAAGTCCTTCAAATTATGCAATTAGTTAAACACAGATAAATTAAATAATGACACCGTCTCATTGAATAAATTTGGAGTAGATACCAATAACTAAAGGAATTAGGCAACCTTTTCAATGTTAGATAAACATAGAAATAAATCTTTGCCTATCAGTTAACTTTAACCTTGACTACTTACTAGTTTTTCTTGCATAAGTTTTCGCAAATATACATCAATTGGTTCGTTTGCTTAATACTTGTCATAATTAAGAAATTAAAAAAAAAAATCATAACACTTACCAGCACGGTTGTAGATATAACATTCTTGTAAAAATTGTTGTTAAAACATTTTTTAAAAAAAAAGTAGAAAGATGATTGAAAAAGGGTTCTGCAATGCATTTCGCACCCAAATGTCTTTGCACCAAAAGTGTCTTAGCACGCGAATGTCTGCGCCCAATTGTCAGGTTTCGGATTTTGGAATGCTACAATTGGCTACAAAGCAGTTAAAACCAGCAATATTCAACTTCGCTGAAGATATGAAAGCATTTCCTGGCCCAGGTATGACGTCATAATATTGCAGTTCCGCGTGACACCACATCTCATTTGTGCGAAATTCAATATGTTTTCCTTTGAAATCTTACTTCATCCATTACCATATATACAATTGCCTCAATGACAAAAAAAAAACGTTAACATAGTAAAAAAAAAATTTTATATTAACTTGTTCAGTACTGTAGTTATTCACCTGTATGCTAGCAGCATTTCACTAAAATAAACTGTGCTAGAAAAACAGGTTCAAATTGTGTGAAACAATGAAGAGGCACTAGAACAGGGTTTCTCAACCTGAGGGTCGCGACCTCCAAGGGGGTTGCAAAGGTTTTTCCAGGGGGTTGTAAATTCATCACAAAAAATGTTTCCTTAACCGCAAGACGTATAAAATTTTCAAAATGATCGCCAGAGTCTGAATGCCTTTTACTCAAAATTCCAAACCTGGCATTAAAAAGTGATTCATGGAAATATCGCCATGTTTAAAAATTTGTCCAGTGCTATTAAAAATGAAAAACTTGATAAACGTTTAAAGACATCGATTACAGAGCTCCTTCTATCGTTTAAAGCTGAGTTCAAACGATATTTTTCTGAGCCTAAAGAACAAAAAGCTGCATTTGTACAAAATCCGTTCTCAACTGCGTTAGATGAATTACAAAATCAATTTTGTGATCTTGAAAATGATTCGTCCGCACATGATGCTTTTCAGGAAATAGCAATCTCTCAGTTTTGGTGTGCTATGCACAAATCCTACCCACTAATATTCGAACTGACTTTTCAAAGGAAAGTTGGTGATGATATAAGATTGGCTTTATCAAACACTAAACCACAAATCTCTACATCTGCTGTGCGGTCGCTAAGTCAGCCGTCGCATTAACAGGGTAAAATTAAGCAGTAGTTCAAAATTATATATTTTTGAAGCAGGAGAGTATTTAGGGGGGGGGCATTGAGCCATGCCCCCCTCCTTTTGACTCTGCTCTTTAAAAAAAAGGAGAAAATTAATGGTGCCAAGTGATTGAAATGCCAGACTCTTTTGATGGTTTCTGTAGCTTATGGCCAGGGGCGGATTTAAGGGGTAGGATGAGGGGTATGCATCCTCTCACCATCCATTTTAAAAAATGCTTTTGATGTATTCAATTTTTCCATAATTCAATTTAAGCCTTACGCCTTAAGCATGCATAATCAAAAATGTTCGAACAAAATGCATTATATTTGACAAAGCACTCAGAATAAGGGTCAAAAAATTTAAACAAAATTTGCGTAAAAATTATTCAAAAAGCACTAAAATAACCATTACAGCATGAAAATTTTCAAAATTTTTCTGAGGGAGCATGCCCTCAGACCCCCCTAGAGCTTTTCTTACCAGCTTCAAATTTGTTCTGCTGAATAAAAATACACTTAAAAAAATGTGGAAATTATGGACCCCCCTTTCAAATTTCTCGCTACGCCACAGCTTTGAAGTGTTTTTGTGGTACCGTAATTTTGTTTAAAAAGCAAGGTAGAAAGGTGGGTCGCTGGCAGTATGAATTTCTTAAAAAGGGTTGTGAACCATGAAAGGTTGAGAAGCACTGCACTAGAACGTGTGTCTACAAAATCAATGCAATAAACAAGTAAACAACTAGTTACTTCACCTGTATGCTGGCTGGACCCCACGGAATAAACTGTGCCAATTTTCTTTCTCGAATCCTCTGCAAACTTTTGTGCACTTGAGTTGGATCAATTTCTCCTTGAATTATATTCAGTATTGAGATATAGCAGTGTTGGTTCATCCTCTCTCTACCAGTGAATACCATCATATTCTTGGGCTGTAATAAACGCCTCATGACGTCCAGCACAGTTGTCTTGCGTACTGATGTCACTGCCTGATCACTAACCAGAGGAGTATAACCAGTCATCAAAAAGTGAAGCCTGCATGAACACAAAGCTTTTTTACAATTAACGTTCCAAGCTGGTAATCAACAAAGTGAGACATATATTTGGTGACCCGTAGCTTTTGCAGAAGAGAGGGCTTGGTGACTTACTTAGAGCTAATAATACCAAATATCAGATCAACCGATTTAGCATTAAAACTGTTCTATTACAACCTCGACAGCCTGTTTCACACTGAACACAATCTTCAGGAGGTGTCTGCGAATAAGAACTGGATAAAAACTAAAATTTCAAAAAAACACTTAAATCTCAAGTAAAATGCATCTGTAGAAGGAAGCTAAATTCTCAGACTGCTGTTAACTCGTTAACAACAGCCCGAGTTAACTCGTTTGGAGTTAACAACAGCCCGAGAATTTAGAGCAAAAGAGTGAGATGGAGGGTGTGGAAGCTGAAGGAAAAAGAGATCAAAGAGAAATTTGATGAAAGAATCAGAAAATTGGTGGATATTGATTCAAAGGACAAATGGGGGTCCTAGAGTTTTAAAGGCTTGTGATGAATTGTGTGGAAAGACGAAAGGGAAGGGTGACCAGGGAAACGCATGGTGGTGGAACAAGCAAGTAAAAGATGCGATAGATCGGAAAAAGAAAGTGTTTAGGTTGTGGTGCACAAATAGATCTGCGGAAAACAAAAATAAGTATAGGAAGGCCAGAAACGAAACTAAGAAAGTAATTGCGATAGCCATGAGGCAAAAGGCTGAAGAAGAAATGAATGTGCTATGCACCAAAACAAAAGACGTTTTTAAATTTGTGAAGTTCATGAGACAGGAGGGAAGGGACATAGATGGTGGAGGTTGCATGAAGGATAAAGATGGAAGACTTGTGGTCAGTGAGAAAGATCGTGGGAAATTATGGAAGGAACACGTGGAAAAGATCATGAATGTGGAAAATGAATGGGATCAGATGGTAGAAGTAGATATGGTTGAAGGACCAGTTGAAGGAGTAACTGATGAGGAGGTGATGGAAGCTATGAATAAGCTGAAGTTGAGAAAGGCAGCTGGACCCTCAGAAGTAAATATGGATATGATAATAGCACGTGAAACGTTTGGTGTTGGAGTAATGAAGGTTTGTCAAAGAGTGCTTGATGGAGAAGGTATGCCAAAAGAATGGAAAACAAGCGTTGTTGTTACAATCTTTAAAGGGGGATGTGATGGACTGTGGAGCATACAGGGGGGGTAAAGCTGCTGGAGCATGCAATGAAGATAGTGGAGAGAGTGTTGGAGAACAGAATAAGAGAATTGGTAATGATAGATGAAATGCAATTTGGCTTTATGCCAGGGAAGGACACAACCTATGCGTTGTTTATTCTGAGAATGCAAGAGGAATTTCGTGGCAGAGAGAAAAAGTTGTATATGAGTCGTGTGGATTTGGAAAAGACATTTGATAGAGTACAGAGAAAAGTGACAGAATGGGCATTAAGAAAGAAAGGATAGGCAGAAGTGTTGGTGCAAGCAGTGATGAGTTTATATGGGGGTTCAGTTACGAAACTTAAGAGTAGGATCAGGGACGTCGGATGAATTTGGGGTAAGGGTTGGTGTGCATCAAGGGTCTGTGCTATCACCACTAATATTTGCTATTGTGGTTGATGTTGTGACAGAGCATGCAAGAGAAGGATTGTAGAATGAAATTTTATACGCTGATGATCTGGTGCTGATGAGTGAAAGTTTGGAGGACTTTTGGGAGAGGTTTCAAAGGTGGAGAAGAGCTTCGGAAGGCAAGGGATCGAAAGTGAATGTTCAAAAGACTAAGATGATGGTGAGCAGAATGGAAGGTGAAATGCAAAATAGATCCTTGTGGTATATGTGGAAAAAGGGTTGGGTCTAACGCTGTGTGTTGCACACAGTGTATGAAGTGGATACATAATAGGTGCACCAAAATGAAAAAGATGACCTGCAGTTCTGCAAGACATTTTGTTTGTAGAAGATGCACAGATGTTGGAGATGGCACGGAAGAACCAGTGGAGATAATATGCGATGAAGTGGAGACTGTGAAGGGATTTTGTTATTTAGGAGACAGGCTGAATGCTAGTGGTGGGTGTGAAACTGCCGTCACTGCAAGAGTAAGGATAGGATGGATGAAATTTAGAGAATGCGGAAAGTTGTTACATGGAAGAAGGCTTTTTCCGAGAATGAAAGGGATGGTTTATCAAAGTTGTGTAAGATAGGCAATGTTGTATGAAAGTGAAACACGGTGCTTGAGGGAAAGTGAAATGGCAATATTGAGAAGAACTAAAAGAGCCATGGTGAGGTCAATGTGTGGAGTAAAATTAGTGGATAGTAAAATTAGCTGATGGAGATGTTGGGTTTGAAGAAAACGTTGGATAGAATGGCAAAGGCGAATGGAGTAAATTGGTATGGACATGTGATTGGAAGAGAAGATGATAATATACTGAAGGTAATGATAATGGAAGTGAATGAACAGCAAAAGCGAGGACGGCCAAAATTGACATGGAAGAGAGTGTGAAAAAAGTCAGGTTGAAGATCGAAGAAGCTGCAGATTGAACGAGATGGAGGGAAAGAGTGAGAGCAATCGCGGAGGGGATGAGGTGTATTTGGCCACCTTTGGTGACAAGGAAAAAAATCGAATTAAAAATGGATTGATGATGATAGTAAAATGAAACCAGTATTTTTGTTACACTTTCAAGGCTGTAATTTATTTTTTGATGGCAGCTTCATAGGAATGTTTTGAGGTGTAAGGTAACCATGGGGAAAAGAGGGCAAAAGTTCAAAAAATGTAGGGGGGCATAGAATTGCTAATACAGGGATTACTATGGTATGTTATTTTCGTCTCCGTCCCAGCGAAACGCTTAATTCAGCCACTAGCCCATTACATTGGTGAAACTAGATTGATTGCTAAATTTGTTGGCCTTAATTTCCTGTTTTTTTGTTTCAGCATTTTGTTTAAAATTGCTCTATTTGGGAATTATTTGGCTCTGCAATATTAGAAAAGTTTATTAAGTTTATTATTAGAAAAGTTATACTTTTCCAATAATAAACTTAATAAACTTTTCTATTAAGTTTATTATTAGAAAGGTTTGAAGAGCCAAATAATTCCCAACTTACTAAACTTTTCAATATTAGAAAAGTTTAATTTTATTCAATATTAGAAAAGTTTATTAAGTTGGGAATTATTTGGCTCTTCAAGTTTATTAGAAGAAATAATACCAAAGCAACACTTCATGACAATGTAAAACAACAAAACTGAATCCAATTACCCGGATTATACCGCAAAAACTATTCTGGATAGTTTGAGATTTGGATCCTTCAGGATTCGGTATTTTGAAATGCCCACCCCTATCACCCACTGATCTTGCTTTTTTGTATGAAACATTGTGCAGTGGTTAAGGTGCACGTTGTGAGGTTTAAAGACTAATAATGGAGTACTGTACATCCCAAATATATGCATTTAAAAATAACAAATAAACAATTGGCAAAATAACTAATTGTTCATTTATTTGCTACATAGCTCTGGATCTAGAAGGTACATTGAGCACTTTTTTGGTTATGCTAACAACCCTTCTCACGTTTATGCATTTAAAATTATTAATAGGGATGTGCCGATTAATCAGTACCGGTGAGTTCAGCAATTTTGTAAGAATGGAAATCGACATCGGTAAAGAACAACCAATACCTGATACCACTACCTAATTTTTTAGAAAAAGCGGTTTGTGGGTTTTGATTGTTTTTTTTGAAAATTATTTCATATTCCTTTTCCTTAGCCATCTAATTTTATTTCTTCTAATCACCAGCAATTCTCATCACCCACTTCATTTGATTTTTTACTGGGGGTCTGCACCACATTTGGTTTCTTGTCTGAACAAGGGATGTGCTGATTTATTGGTATCGGAATCAGCATTGTTGAGTATCGGCAATTTCTTGAAAACTGGCATCAGAATTGGCATTGGTATTTTTTTGAATTGGCATTGGCAAAAAATTTGGAATCAGTACATCCTTAATTATTAACATTAAAATAGACATTAGAAATTCCCAAAACCAGCTTCATACTTAAATATCGGTACTTAAAAGCAAAGATGTAACAGCAGGTACAAGTACCTTGGTGTAGGGATCAACGAAGCCACCAAACCAATAAGATCATTGTTCATGTAACCAGGATAGCGCAGAGTTGCAGTACTAGCTGACATAATAGTTGAAACCATTTTATTAATTTGAGAAAAGGAAGGATTTTGAATATGAAGTCTCTCTGTAGCAATGTTATTTAAGGCTGTGTTGTCAAGAACAACTGTAGCATCAGCCTGCAATGCCAATCGATTTAAGGTGAGCATAGTGTTATAAGGTTGAACAACAACATCAGACACTTCATCTTGATTTGGAAATACACTATAAGTTTGAATGAGTTTTTTTGGATAGCGATCATTCAATCTTTCAAGCATATAAGAACCAAGTCCTGAACCAGTACCACCAGCAGTGGAATGGCAAAGCATGAAACCTTCTAAATTGTCTGACCCATCAGCTTCACGATCAATGATATCAAAAAGTTCTTCGTGGATTTTTTCACCAGAATGAAAGCCCGCAGCCCAGTTATTGCCCGCACCTCCACCATGCTCAGATAAGTATATGTTTTCAGGATTGTACAAATTTGAATATTCGGAATTTTTTATTGAATTTACAACTCTGGGCTCTAAATCAATCAGAACAGCACGAGGAATGTAATGATCATCATCTGCTTGATAAAAAAACACATCCTTTCGATCTGAACCATCAGAGGCAAAGTCCTGCAATATACCATCTGCACGAATTCCATGTTCTTCACAAAGTTGCTTCCAGTATTCAAAACCTATTTGATTACCACATTGACCAATTTGCAATGTCACAATTTCGCGCGGCATCTGCAACAACTATGCACATTAGCAAACAACCTGATGTAGCATAGATAATAATAATAATAACTAAGGTTATTTTTAAATTATATTGAACTGAAAATTCAACAACAATTGAAGGGGGCTGCGAAGTGAGCTTGCGCTCTTCGAGTCAGCAGTCACCCGTTACATATGTCAAATACAATCGGCTCCAGCCACGAATCGAACACTTCACGTAGGATCTGTCATCTGCGCGCGATACCGCTAGGCCATGTCGCTGACAAATTTGAATACTGTCCCTTTCATACTGAATTAGCCTACTTTCAATAGAAACAACAATTGACATTAAAAAAAAATTATTAGAACTACTCCATAATAATTAGGAAATGTCTATTTCACTGAAAATTCCGGTTACCGAAGTTTGAAAAATCCTAGTTGCGCACCCTAACCATTTTTGGTTCGTCTCACAGTAGGGGAACCGTTAGGGGATGTTTCCGGTTCCGCAAGCCACGATTTTCGAACTTCGGTAACCGGAATTTCCGGTGAAATAGACGCTTCCTAATAATTAACAGCTCAGCTAGTCAAGTGAATACAGCAACTGCCTCTGATGCTGTAAACTTGGGTTTGATTTCCTGTTGCATCAAACTAACGACTAAAAATTGGTATTCAGAGTTTCCTGATTGACCCTGAGCATTAAAGGTACAGACAAGTCAACAAGTTTACTTGTCACGCCAATGAGAAAGGTACTTTGCAATTTTTTTTCATCCTAAAGCGGTAGATACAAGATAGGTGCACAGCAACTTCTAAGCAATATCGTTACAGCACTTTAATAGCTTTTTTGTGATAGGATAAATACGCAACTAACTAAAATTAGATACTAAAAACAAGTAAAGTTAAAAAAGTAATGCTAGAATTACTTCCAAACAGGGCCTAATGAAAACAATAGTCCTATTTTTAGAATCTTTAGGATTCTTAGGATTTTGCGGACGCAGCCGCAAAATCCTTAGCGTCCTAAAAAAAGACCACCAGTAGGGGTAGTCCTTTTTTTAGGATCCTGTAAACGGCTTGCTTTTTCCAATATTTTTTGGCATTGTCAGCTCCATTATGATGAGTTATAGCCAATAAACACCGGAAACGATCGATTTTCTAACCGCAACCTAACCAAAATCAATTTCAAATGCGTAAAACGAAACGCGTCCTAAAAAAAGACCACCAGTAGGGGTAGCCCTTTTTTTTAGGATCCTGTTAACGGTTTGCTTTTTCGAACGTGTTTTAGCATTGTCAGCTTCATTATGATGAGTTATAGCCAATAAACACCGGAAATGATCGATTTTCTGACCGCTCTAACCAAAATCAATTTTAAATGCGTAAAACGAAACGCGTCCTAAAAGAAGACCACCAGTAGGGGTAGTCCTTTATTAAGTATTTAAGCGGGTCTCGGTCCAATTTTGCGTTGGGAATCGACTGAAGTATTTTTTGGGTGGGTTGGCTGGCAAAATAATAGGTTTGGTTTCTTTCATGTGGTACAAATTTTTCTACGCTACAGTGTTACAATTTTTAGGAATTTCCACCGAACCCTAAAAACAACTCCGTTGAGCCGTATAGGAGTCAGGGCCGTAGCCAGCCGGGGGCCAGGGGGGGCGCCGCCCCCCCTGGCAGAATTTTCGCCGTCCCCTGAGAAAATCGCGATTTTATCAATAAAACCAAAAAAAATATACTTTGATACAATTTTTTTTCTGTTGATCCTCGGCTAGGTGCGGATCCACAAATTCGATAACCGATGGGGGGGTGGGGGCAATATACTTTAGTCCTATTGAAAATATTATTTTAATTTCTTCTGCAAATAGTATAAATTGTTGACGTTTTGGGAGAAAACGATTGCCCAAGCCCCCCTCTCACTGAACCTTTTGGATCGGCATCCGCAGCTGTTTTAAAAACTGTCTTTCAAACCTACAACTTGCCTTTTTTGCTGGCGCTTTTTGCTCGCGATGTTCGATTATTACATAGCTCTGATTATTACGTCATAATTGAATTTACTTTGTTTTGATGAAGAGAAAGAACGGGTTTATTTTTGTTGCTCATTAAACGACACAGAACACAGCAAAACATGCAGCAGTGAGATTGTGAGACTGAGAAACAATAAAAAAAAAATCAGCAACAGGCAGCTGCTGCGAAGGGACCAACGGTCTTCGAGTCAAGCAACAGCCCTTAAAAAATAATCTTAGTGAAGAGTTATTTTTATACACAAAATATTTGTTATTTACAGTATAATAGAGATGAGAGTCAGAGTGAGCGACAGAAAACAAAACGCTCAAATTTAAAATATCTGATTCTGAATGTAGCTATCCAAAAGGATTTTCTTGCCAGCATTTTGTATCCATTATGCGATTGTTGTCTAAGAGTTTCTGGAATTCCAAAATTTTGGACCTTATACTTATTTACGGACTTTCGAGCTCTGGTAGTAGAAAATCGCGGTAGAAGTAAATTATTCTTAGTGGACTTTCGAGTGGAGAAAGTAGTATGCGAATTAGATGAATAAAAAAAATAATTTCTGATACGCATGAGTAGTTTATTGTGGGTATATTGGTGTATTAATTTCGCCAATTCAAGTTGATACGAATCATCGAGTTTTAGTATTTTGTAGTTTATAATAGCAAGGGCTTTCTCTTTTTCTGGAAAGATTATCACAGATAATGTTTATCGGTTTATTTTGCAGTCTTCTGATTTGGTCAAGGATGCATGTAGGTAGAACCCCGAATTGGCAAACGCAAACCATTAATTATTTGGAAGTGAAATAGAGCAAAATATATATTAAGTAACGCATTTGGTGGTAGATAGTATCTCAGTCTCGCAAGTATTCCAACAGATTGAGATGATCGATGATAACAACGTTATCTTGAATAGTTAGTTAGGGTAGAACTACAGTTCAATTCAGATTTACATTCGTGTGAAAACAAAAAAGTTATTAAATTTTACTTTTTTCAAGCAGCAATATTGGCCAAAGACAGTGAAAATGGTTAGGGCCGAAAGCTAATAATTATTCAAAGGAAAGCTAATAAATTATTAGAAAAAAGGAATCTCTAAAATAGTTAATACTGTAATTGGTTCAGAAGTGCGTAATTATTGTGATGAATAAACAAATTGAGAATTGAATTGAAGCGAAAGCTAGAAAAGCTTTAGCTGTCATCACAATATTGCATAGTTGATATGGTTGAATTTTTCATACCACTACCAGTATCGGTACTTGAGAAACCATAGAAAAAGCACTGCATGAA
The DNA here is from genome assembly GCA_964006365.1 of Trididemnum miniatum. Lineage (NCBI taxonomy): Eukaryota > Metazoa > Chordata > Ascidiacea > Aplousobranchia > Didemnidae > Trididemnum > Trididemnum miniatum. Next base: position 32,239,330 of record OZ023233.1, read on the forward strand.
AAAATTAGTATGTTGTAGCTTGAAACTAATATATAGCCTAAATATGTTATTTTGATTTGTAGTTTTCGCGTAACCTTGAAATCAGTTCAGTGTGTAGTTTTGTGAGAGTCAATTTTGTAGAACAATAACAACTTAGATATATTTACAGGGTTAAGACAGTTAGTGTTAGTGATAATTTTGATGTTAGTGCAATGGATCAATTTGTCATCCGAAAAGACAGATCTACTAGCATTTGTGCAGTTAGATCTAGTATCAGTAATGCATCAGTTTCTGATAGTAATCCTTCAGCTAGTTCAATTCAATCAGCAACATCAGAACCGAGAAAGCGACAAGACAGGTTCGATAAACCACCCTCTGACTTAGGTACTGATAAGCCTGAGCAACCCAAGATTAAATTTCCTGTGGACAGCATCAAAAGAAAATTTAATGCATAATGGTATGAAAAGTATGAATGGCTGGAATACTCCAAGGAACGAGATGCTGCGTTTTGTTTCGCATGCCGAAAACACGGCGATGTTGCTTTGACAGAAAACACTAAAAGATTTGCAATCTATGGTTTCTATAATTGGAAAAAAGCGTTTGGGGAGAAGGATAGAGGTTTGCTTCAACACGATCTATCAGCTTTTCATGTAAAAGCAATGGCCTGCTGGAAAGAAAAGAACTTGCGAATTGACACCGACACATCGGTTGGACTTCTGGTAAGTGATGGTGCGATGGAAAAGAGAAGGTACTACGTCAAAAGCATAGTCGAAATTATCCAGTTTTTGGCAATAAACGAACTATCCTTTCGAGGAAATTATGAACTTTCAAAACGTGAAGAACGTGGTTTGTTTAATAATCTGTTTCACTACACAGTCAGAAAAGATCCAAAATTGGCTGCAATCGCAAAAGAAATCCCTGCCAATTCCATGTTGAAATCACCGCAAATTCAAAACAGTATGATAGGTGAAATGGCTGAAATGGTGTCAGAATTCATTGCTGCGGATGTAAAAACCTCAGATACGGAACGATACACTGTTATGGCAGATGGTACAAGAAACAAGCCGAAAGAAGAAAATATAGCAGTAGCAGTTCAATATGTAAAAAATGGGAAGCCAAAAGAATCGCTTCTTAGGATTAAAAAGACCCAGCAACTGGATGCAAAATCATTGGCTGAAGTTATCATCCATACTTTAGATGAATTGGAAATTGATACGACCAAAGTATTGTCACAATGTTATGACGGTGCTTCGTGTATGAGCGGTGACAAAAGTGGTTTTCAGAGAGTATTGCAGAATGCAGAAAGAGCTTGGCAAAGAAATCCCTTACGTTCATTGCAAAAACCACAGGCTTCATCTCGTCGTTAAAGGTTTGATTTCTAACATAGCCACCTTGAATCAATTTTTTGATGAAATCAACTTGCTTTACAGATTTTTTACAAAATTCAAAGTGGATCAACACTATTGTGGCAAAGCCCTGAAAAGAGTTTTGGATACGAGGTGGTCGGGACATTATGATTCTACAGTTGCTGTGGTTGAAAATTATCCACTCATTCTTGAAGCTCTTTAAGAGATTTGTGGGAACCAGCCAACTTCCATGCGATTCGATGCCGAAACAAAGGCTACAGCAATCGGCCTGTTCAAGATTATTAACAGCGAACAATTCCAGTTCAACGCTGTAGTAATGAAGCGAGTTCTCGGTGCAATTAAACCAGCTGATGCCTCTCTTCAAAAAAGGGAAACAGACATTAATGAGTCCATCAAAGTTATTGACGCCGCTGTTGTCGTCCTCAAATCTCTTCGCAGTGATGGAGCATATCGGGAAATGATGGAGGCTATGAAAAATCTATCTGGCACTTCCGAAGATGTTACGGAATCATTTCATGCGAAACGTAGACGTCAGACCAGAAGAAATTTGGATGATTATATCATAAACGAAAACCTGGAACAAACCTTGCCGAGATCCTCTGGTATCAATGCAGATGACGAGAGAAAAGCAATCTTTTTCGAAATTCTAGACAGAATTTTGCAAGAATTCAAACTTAGATTTACCACGAATAGTTGGCTTTACTCTTCAGCAGAGGTGGGCATTTTTTAAAAATTGGTTGAAGCGCAGCGCAACAAAGCGCAAAAGTTCTGTTAAGTCATGAAACGCAACGCAACTAGCGCAACCTAATTTTTAAATTGACTGAAGCGCAACGCAACTTTCGCAATCAATTAATTTTTCGCATTAAAGCGCCACGCAACTTTCGCAATCAATAATTTTTTTGCATTAAAGCGCAACGCGACTTCCGCAACGAGGTTTATACAAAAGAAAAAGTGCAACGCAACTTTCGCAATGAAAAATTTAATAAAGCGCAAGGAGTAGATGTATAAGCAATGCAATTTTTTCTTGAGTTATTTTCATAGGTGCTTTTAACAGCACGCAGTTGTCTGCAACGCGACAACGATTTTAATGCAAGTGACTGTAACAGGATTTTGCGTGGTCAATGAACAGAAAAATGAAATAAGAAGCGAAAAAAGATGCGTTGCTGATGATTGCTTTCTTCATCTTCATCCTCTTATCACGAGAAAGCGAAGGAGGCGCTGCTTAGGACGAATCCAGACTCGCTTAGGAGTTACCTTTGTTTCAGAGTTGCCGGTTGAATTTTGCTTCTGTCTTATTTAATTTGCCGCTTGCCAGATTTCACCAAGCAGAGATAATCAACGTGAAGCATCTTATCCAAGGACGCAACAACGAGACTAGGTTGAGAGTTGAACCTTCAACCTTGCGATCAACGTGGCGACGCTCCAAACCACTGCGCCACGTTGCATTGTCGCGTGCCGTTAAAAGCACCTCATCGCGGTAAATCATAATTTGCATATGCGGCGAAGTTCTCCACAACAACAAGTAAATACGATTTATTCAACACTCAATGATCTCTACTTGCAATTATTTTAAAAAGCAAAAGACTTTAGTGTACCACATTTCTGATGAGCTGAAAATTTCTGCTACAATAAATTGACCTATAGGCCTATTGTACGCATCAAGAAACAAACTGCTATTCTATTAAAAACAGTTACAAAAAACTGCTTACTTCAGCACATTGCGCTTTAATTAATCCGACAAAGCGCAACGCAGTATTTCAACTTCCGACAGTGCGCAACGCAACAAAGCGCAAGCAGCCAGATTTTTTTCAGTTCGCAGCGCAATAATGTGCACACTATTATATTTTCAGTTCGCAACGCAATAAAGCGCAAGAAGGATTTATTTTCCTTGAAGCGCAGCGCAACTTGCGCAATGGTTAAAAATAATTTGTTAAAGCGCTTCGCAACTTCCGCACGTGCGGAAGTTGCGCAACTAGCGCTTTGCGCTTGAAATTGCGGAATGCCCACCTCTGTTCTTCAGTAACAGCAATGTGACGAGATTCACCAAACTTTCTCTGCCGAGAAACACTTTTACCTTTGTCAACACATTAGGTTTAGACATTCCGACATCAGCTGAACTTGAAGTAGCCAAAGTTTATCTAGCCAACAATCTACCCATTTCTGTCGGGCAAGAACAAGAGTCTAACCTTGTTTTGGCTCAATTATACGAACAGAAGGCTGCATTTCCAAAAGTATTCAAACTCGCAGCAAATATTGCTACATTTGGATCTAGCACAGCAGTTTGTGAATCTGGATTCTCTGTGCTCACGAGAATTGACTCTCCATACAGGCGCAGCATGTTGCAGCCAAGACAAGCGAATCTAACGGTTTTGGCCTTTGAACAATCTGTTACAAAGACTCTTGATTTAGACTTATTTGTTCGGCGATTTACGTCAAAGCATCCACGTCTGCAACTTGCACCAATGCAATGCATAGATGTAAAATTTTAGCATCGCCTACTATCATGTTGATGCAAGCTAATCAGATCTTTTCTAGATTTTCTGTATTACCGAGATACTGCATAAAATTTTTTTCTGTACTTTATGTATCCTTTGAAACTACTGGAACATTTATTGTCTAAAAAGACGATACTTTCCTGTTATCAGTCCGCAACTCGACGTATTCGGTTTGGCTATGTTTTGATCCGAGGAACAATAATTAGTACCGACCGGTTCGAAAAACAATAATAAGCTTTGTATCGTAACCTGGGGAATAAGATTTAAGGTTAGGATAGGAAATAAAATCATTTAAGGCGAGTTGATAATAGGAAAGTACAATATTAAAATAGGCATACCTATAGCCAGCGCATGGCTTTGCTGTTTTGTTAGAGGTGCACGGTTTTACATTTAAAAATTTTTAGATCTTCAGAAGCTAGCGATACTGTATTTTTCCCCTAAAATATTCTTGCAAAAAGTATCTAGCTCTCCATTAGTGTTTCGTTGCTATTGTTATATTTCGACTGTACATTTTCGTTCCATTTTATACGTAGATCCATTTTCAATGTCAAGGTGCTTGTACTCGTAACTTATACCTTTTCTTTTTGCGTATCATCAGTTATAAAATGAACCTCCTAAACGAAGAAAGGAAATGCTCTTATCTCGAATTTAAAAATGCTACTGTATCGTATTTTCTAAATCGTACTTTGAGTATGCCTTTGTGTCCATATGAAAACAAAACTGATTCAGAATCATTGCAGCGTTCAAAAGAACTATTAACCTCATGACTATTATAATAATTTGACAAACATTCAAATAATATTCGTCAAAAGCTCATGGCCAACTAAATCAAACATTATTTTATCGGAATTTAACACAGAATAACACACACTTTAACATAGTTGAAGGTTGCTTGATGTATTTCGGCAAATAACGTGTAAACCGAGATGCCGACTGAACAACGGCCAATGATACGACAACGACAGAAAGAGCATGCGGTGTTTCATACAGTTAGACCAGTGACTTCTCATAGGGAGACACATTAGTAATGCTCCGCGAATAATCAATATTAATCCGCTTGAACTATTTGTTGTTTATTGCGCTACAATCGCTGCTTAGTTTTGTGTGAAAATTGGTGTACGTGGTTAACTGTAAAGTATTTCCTGTTTGAATAACTTTTTTTACGCTAACATTTTGTGATTACGAACATATTTACAAACTTGCTCAATTTAGTTCGATTAGGTCGTTCCACATGACTAAACAGTCTCTCAACTTCTTGCGCTGTAAATTTCTGCTGGTTATTTTTAATGATTTAACTGCGGCATCTGCATGTGTTGATCAACAGACCTGCTGTTGCTGGGCTGTTTTTAAAATAAGTGATGGAGTTAAGTCCTAATGTTCGGAACCAAGACCGAGACTTGAAAAAAATTTTCGAGACCAAAACTTTTAAGAAAATTTATTCGTATGTTAACACCTAACAACTTTCATGGTCTTTTTCGCCTTAAAAGCTTCATCCAGTCACCCCAGAAAATTTTCGCGTCCTCCCGATTTCGTTGCTTATGTTTGGGGATCAATTCCCGGGCCGATCAAATCGGACACAATGCCGCCAACGGTTAGCCACCGCTGCGACGTTTTTCAGAGGGTGTTGCCCTGGCGCTAAGCCGCAGAGATGGGGCTCACCACTTGTTTCACGCTTCGGCGTAATAACGCGAATGCAATGAAGATTTGATTTTTGGTTCATACTTCATGCGTTTTAAATCTTCGCTGACTCTTATTGTTATTGTTGCCGGTACTCTTAGATGTTTTTAAAATAAGTTTCAAAGACAGGTGTTGGTAGGAAAAAATTTATTACTCTGAGTCCGCAATCTCATCTGTAGCGTACTACAGCAGATTTTCTTTGCCAATGAAAAAATCATTGGAAAGCTGACGGAATGAGATACCAAATTAAAAAACTCTCTTTTTCGGACTTTTCTTAAAATCCACTCAATTTGCCACGAGTTATTAATGTGGTAAAGAATACATAAAAAGTCTGGTCAACTATAGGCCTAATAGCAACTATCATACATAAAAAGTCTGGTCAACTATAGGCCTAATTATGCAATAGGCCTACCAGTTGTCTCGAGTAAAGATGGGCATTTATCGAGATAATTTTTCGGCGATAATTTATTATCGATTATCGCTCAAAATACTTTTGATTTATCGATTACTGATATAGCTTTTGAAATATATTTTGTTATCGCCGATAAATTATAGCGATAATTCTTTATGCTCACAGTGTTCAAAATTAATGAGTTAGCGTAATAGCAAAATACACGGTGTCCATAAATTCTTCTTGCAATTTAAAAAATCGCTCTTCGTTTTGTTTAATGCGACGGCAGAGTAGAGACGGCACGGGCTGACTTTTTTGCAGCCCGGGCCGCTCATGGCCCGGAACCTCCTGCCCAATAGCGATAATTTCGACTCAGCAAATCATCCCCAAAATAAAGCCCGGTCCACCCAAAGCCCATTCTTTTATGAACCTTCAGCCACATTTAAAAGAAAACTGAAAGTTGAAAAAAAGTTCAAAAATTGGTATCGGCTCGTCAGTGGCCCAATTAGAAACAAAAGATAGAACTGGGCCGTTAGCGGCTCTTTAAAAATACCGGTTAACGGCTCGTTGACGGGTCTCTTAACCGCCCATGCCATCTCTACGGCAGAATCCGTGAACCGCTCTCTTTTCTTGAAAAATCTAGAAAAACATTTTTTGCAATTTGACTTATAAAAAACAAACTTCGTCAAACACATGAAAATTTACCGCAACATTTATCGGAAAAATTTATCGGCGGTAGTTTATCGATTACCGATGTCGCTTCAAGAAATTGAGATTTATCGATCATCGTTATCGCCCATGGCTTTTTTAAAATTATCAATTATCATTATCGCTTCAGTACAGAAAGGTTTATCCTGCCCAACATTGGTCTCGAGCAAGTTACCATAATCACACCGAAACTACAGTTATTGTTATTGTATAAAAAACAAGAGCAAACACATCCAGCTTCGCACAACGGCGACTGCAGTGTGCTCACTGTAGTCTACTGTAGCTCGATATCGATGCAGAGCGGAGAAACACTCTTCTCAGGAAATCTTTCACTTGAATAGATCTCCTGGTATCTGGTATGTATGTCATTGTCATTAGTTGGATGGATAGAAAAAGCAGCTAGATCAGCTAGTGTTTTTTTTAACTGAACTGAACTGAACTTTGTTTATTGACGCCCAATTAAATATTATGACACGATATAAAATTTGGTAACCTATACAACTGAGGCGAGGAGGCGTTTTAAGGCGTTTTGAGAAACCGAAATGGTCTACCACAATTGTCGCGCGGTCTTGCAAAATCTGCTTCTGCAGTAGTGTACAAAGCCATGTTCTATGTTATAAATTCAATTGGCGGTCTTTCAAAATTGCTTATAGGCCTTGTTACGCTATCACAAAAAACGCCTAGAAAATGGATTTCGTGATACCCACCGAAGAACTAGATGAAACTTCGTAAATTTGAAGATTAAGAAATGCTGAATTTAAATCTCGTGTCTTCCATGTCCAACAGGTGCCGTTACGTCATGATGACGTCATAAAGACAAAAATAGCTTTTTCAAAGATGCAGAAATTCCACACACTTAAAAACCTCTAAATTTTTTTGTGGTTGATGTAAACGCATCAGACCACTTTCAAAGTAATCTTTGGTTGACAGACTATGTCCATGCCAAACTGTGACGTCATAAGTTGATGACGTCATAACCTACAAGTAAAAGATTTTGCAAAAACAATTATTTTTTCTGGATGGGGTGTATACAGTTCCTTGTAACTTCGGTTGTAGTACGTTTAACAAGCTAAAAATTGGTGTGAAAAATCCAAATATACATATTACCACATCTGCAAAATTTCGACCAGTTTTATTTAGTAGTTTTTTTGCTATTGACCTACAATGATTACATATTAACCATTAGCTTAAACCGCAACCAGACCAGAAAATAAATAAGCATATTGAGTAATTGCTTCCAACTTCTTGTGTTAGTAATACAAATACTTTAAAATAGTTTGGAGACATCTCTAGTCAATAATTTGCATCTATTTCAAATACTGACGTCATAAGTTGATGACGTCATAACTCACAAGTAAGATTTTGCAAAAAATATATTTTTGCTAGACAGGGTGTATATGCAGTTCCTGATAACTTCATATATAGTAAGTTTAAAAAGCTGAATTTTGGCTTGGAAAATCTAAGTATACATATTAACACATCTGCAAAACTTTGACTACTTTGATGGAGTATTTTTTTTCTTCTATAGACGTACAACAATTAGTTATTTACCGCTAGCTTAACGCGCAATCATACAAGATAGAAAATAATTGTATCGAGTAATTGCTGCAAACACTTAAGAATAGTTTGGGACATTTTCAGTCAATAATTTGCTTTCGTGCCAAACACTGACGTCACAAGTTGATGACGTCATATCACCCACAAGTAAAAACTTTCTCTGAACAGAGTGTACATAAATTTTTTAACCACTATTTTCATTGAAAAACAATGTGAAACTTGACGTGGATAAATTAAGCATACGGTACATACTGGCACACCTGCAAATTTTGTCCAGTTTTATCAAATACTTTCTAGGTTACGAGACGATTATCCTACTCTCTAACAGCTGAGAACTTTACAATACTTCACGTATTTCAACTACTGCATCAAATTAAGGCTAAGGAATTCAATTGGTATAAATTAAGCATTTCAAAGTATTTTTTTAATGTAACCAAAAACAACATACCGGTACCCTTTGCGTCAGTTTTGTGCAATTAAATAATGGCATCATAATTATCGAAAGAAATATATTTTACGATAAAGAACTTTATTGGATCAGCAAATTAATTTTATTAGTTACTGTTCGTTGCTGCCAATCTACTTTAAAAAGATGTAAACATAAATTTTTACGGCGTAATATATTTTCATCGACTAAATTTCGTATCTAGCTAAAACACCTATAGGCTACATTGATAGCAGGTCTCATTACTTGAAAAACAAAGAGAAATTTGGTGTGAATAAGCTATATTAAATTTCGTTACATTAAAATAAAACCTTTAGTTACGACAAACACATTTTAACATTTTTCAACTAGCTACAAATTGGTTGTCGTCACTATCATCGTCGTCATTACTGACATCATTCACTAGTTCTACTTCAATTACGGTCTCCGAATCATTTTCAAAAACAACGCAAGAGCAGAGCTCGGTGCATGATACGCCGTTTTCAACGCAAGAACACTGATTTATTGTCTCTGTTAACAGTCTGCTCAATCACTTGATCTGCGGCTGTTGCGAAAAATCCGTGCCGCTCTTGTTGCTGAATTGCAAATGCACCAGCACGTAAATGCTCAAGAGCAAATGGGTGTGCTTTTTCAAATTCACGCATTTCATGCAAATAGACAGGAACGTAGCGAGAATAATTCACACAATCGTAGGCAAGCAGCCAAGGAGTTATCTTCTCCAAAGTATTCAAATGACCTTCCCAATCTAATCGACGGGTACAGCTAATAAAGTGTAATAAAGTAGACACCAAATGGCTGCAACAGGGCAAAAGTAGGGAAAGCAGAGGCTTGCATAGCACAGAACATGTCGTAATTGCTTACAAAATATTGAAAGACATTTTCCTGAAGTGGATGGAAAAGCAGAGATCATCGCCTCTGTCAAGTCACTAATTTCTTTTTTTTTTCACATAATTATGTTGAATGAACTTGATGACCGCAACGCTTGTAAGGACAAACTTTCAATTCTTTCAGGAGAATCATCTTCTGGAAATATTTTTTTAGAATTCAAACATACGCGCTTTTTAATACCTCTTTCATTGGTAAATCGAAAATAGCATTATTGATGAAAATCATGTCTATGGGCGCTCGGTGACAGATCAGTTAATGAATTTATATCCCATATAATTGTAAATTTTTAGCAGCAATAACTTTTTCAGTACAATCCAAACTCAGCCATTTATAAGCACATTACTTTAGAGTGCTGAAACTTGTTGCAGTACACTTTTTTGAATCACTTTCATAGACGTCATCATAGTGAACAATTAAGCATTTCATCAAATCGAAATCAAATCTTCATTATACTCGCGGTATTACGCCGAAGCGTGCAACGAGTTGTGGGGCCCATCTCCGCGGCTTAGCGCCTGGGCTACACAGCTCCGAAGAAACGTCGCAGCGGTGGCGAGCTGTTGGCGACACTGTGCCGATTTGACCGGTACGGGAATCGAACCCCAGTCCTCCCGCACCGAGAGCGTGCGCTTGACAACTGAGCTAACGGCCATTGATTCTCTAAATTATTACTCACCGATAAATGAATATGATAAGCGCCAAGCTGAATGAGATCTATTAGCACCAATAGTATCGGTAGAGTATTTTTGTATTTAGTCGCATATTTATCCTCCTATCACGAGAAAGCGATCAATGCGCTATACGAGCTCGCTGAGGAGTTGCCGGCCATCTGTCAACAACACCAAGATGGGGGAATCCCGCTAAGTGCATTTCCAAACGGCACAACAAGTAAACTTGCCGGCTTGTTCTCCACACTGTCCGTATAATGCTCAGCGTCAAGCAGGGAAGCTGTGAATACCAATTTTAAAGTGATTGGTTTGACCCGACCTGGAATCAAACCCAAGTCTACAGCTCCCGAGGCGGACGCTCTAATCACTCGCCCATCTGAGCTGTATGGAAAACTAGTCTGTCCGTAGGAATTGCACCCAGATACTGGATTACCACAAAAAGCACGTAACTGTAGCCTGACTTTTTATCATCATTTCCTCACAAACCTATCCAGCAACAGAGTATACAGATACGTAGGTTATATGACGTTTCTGCAAGTAAACCTATAAGTCATTTCGATAAGCTAGGCTAACTGACTTGTAAAAAGGTATAATAATACCGCTTCAACTTTTTAATTTTATCTATCTCTACACTTTAGCAGCTAAACCTACCTAAGTTTGTGCCACTAGCAGCTGTAGACTGCCAGTTCCACTATTTCGTTGTTTTACCTTGATCAGCTGTTTGGCGTAACTATGACGAAACAGCTGATAAGAACATGTTTCCAAATGTAACTTGCATAAGTTAATTTTTTATGAGTCAGACGCTGTCACTTCATTTAAAAATTATACAAAAATAATTAAATTCAGCTCACAATTTAACTTAAAAATCAATATATTTGATTTTTTTTTCTACTTTAGTTTAAAATGTTATCGAACACTGAGCAAAAAACATTTAGAAACTATACACGGCAACACCTAATGACGAAAAAGCAGTGATGCGCTTTAAGCGCAATAGTATTCATCCGCTAAAAGTTTTCAATATTCAAACGGTTATACCTCAAAAACGGCACCTGCTTGCACGGGAAGACACTCCAGTTTTGATCTACTACCATAATTATATTTACAGACAATTTTTTACATAGTTCTTCGTTAGGTATCACGAGACGACAAGATAGAGCAGAGTGCAACAAGGCCTATTAATAGCTTCACAAGCCAAAGCTTAAAAAACACTGAGCTGGATATGTGGATACATGGGCTAAAATTCAGATGAAGCCACAAAGATAATTGAGCTAGCCGTCTGGCTACTGCAATGTCCCGCTGCACACGGTTGATACGACGCGCTTAGAGGCTGTTCAATCAAGCGTGAAATGCTAGCGCAAAATTGTAGTTGTGAGTCTATTATAGTAAGAAGTCAATGGTTAGACCTATGTTACAATCGTTTTCCCTGTGGTTGTAACGTTGCTCAGTGGGCATCTCTCTTAAACCTGCATAAAGTACCTACCTATAGGCCTACAATGTACAGTACTTCGTTATTTCTCCTGCACGCTGCACGTGTTCCTTAAGCTATCATAATTATGTTGCTCTAAATGTTGTAATCAAATTAATCATGAATCTTACATTGATTGACCTGTATAGGCTTCATTTTTTTGTAATCGCTATTCAAGCATATTTTCTAAAAGGCCGATAGTACAATGATGTAACAAGCTTGAAAAAATGTTGTTTGTATATCTTCTGTTATTCGTAAGGTGGGCCCTTGTAGTAGTTGGTTGATAAGCGTATGGTACGATACTGTAAACCGTTAGGCAAGGCGCTTATTAGTAAGTGAGCACATTTTCGTCGATACCCGATTTGAGTGTTAGCCTAATAAGCGATAAGTTCTTGAGCCAAAGTAGCTTATTATTGCAAAATAGTTTGCAAAAAGATTAAGATTTTTTCTTCCCCTGGAAATAGTTTTGTTCTCCCCTGGCACTCGGGTCTGGCTACCCACCTACGTTCCTACCCCTCTCTGGAGTCAAGCTTGAAAATGGGTCCCAACCAGAACATGAAGCCGATGTTTTGAAACACACTAGCTCGTTGGGTGCTTATATTTTCTACGCATGCAGTATTTACTGCTAAGAACTTTTTGAAACTCCAGTACTTTACCAAAGCGTACAATAAACAACATAAATTGACTATACTAACACCTTGCATTTGAGAGGGCCTAATAGCCTTTTCTGAGGCCTGTAGGCGCACTGACAGCAAAATAACTAATTTGCTAATAGCCTAAAAACCTCAAAGCTGATTCAGAAAAGTAATTTTAAAAGCAGAAAAAGCAATAGCTTTCAGGGCTTAGCCCCGGACCCCGCTGGGGGAGCTTACAACGCTCTTCCAGACCCCCAAGCTGCATAATTGATTGTTTGATACAACTAAATCATCATGAACGTCTACTGGCGTGTGCACGAGAAGAGTTCAATTCCCCTTTGCCCCCTTTGGCAATGAGACCAATGAAAAATAACTTTTGTATCAGCTTTATGCGATGATTTCTGCTTCTGGTCCTTTTGCTACCAGTATTATTGAATCAGTTGCAAGTACTTTTTTCAATAAAAAGTGCGTTAGAACGAAGTATTTTTTGCTTAAAATTCGAAAATTCCGTCAGCGGCTGGGGGCGTAGCCCAGTTAATTTTTCAGAAAACACCTTAGGATGGCTATATCTTTGAAAAAAAGGTAATTTTTTTCGCCCCTCCCTGAGATTTGTTTCGCCCCCCCAAGCTGGTCCAGCTGGCTACGGCCCTGGTGGGTCAACTGGTGTTAGTCGGGGATGCAGATGACCTTTCTTATAGAGGTGCTTATCGCCTTGGTCGGGTTCACTGTCTTCACCCTCAAATTCGGAAGGGGAAACAAATTGTCTGTCGTGCTACCATAGCAGTTTTACGCAGAAACTCAGCGGCGGGCTCTGGCATGCTTGAATATGTTCTTCGGGATATTTCAAAAATCGCTCCTGAAATTCGTAACTAATTTTTGTTATTGCTTCATTTTATGTCTGTGAATTATGTATTAATAAAATGTTTTTAGGTGCTTGAAATTGTCCAACCTGCCATAGAACGATTAGTTACATTTATTATTATCGTCGCCCGTCTTGATTGTTTCGTAACATATCTCTGTTAATCATTTGTATTTATCATTTAATTTGACGCACATTATTTCTCAGTTACACCTGTGTTCCAGACGTATTCGGAATTCAATCTGTATCGGTGCTGTTTCTTTGTTCGTTGAAACTTCGCTCATGACTCAGTTTCAAGGGGCCGCTATGTTACAGCACCAATTTCGATAATTTGTCTTGCTTCTGGCTTCGAACCCCGTTCTGATGGTTTATGGCTTATTTGTCCAATGTAGGAACGATTGGCATTTTACAACTGTTAAAAATTATAGTGTACTTCTTCCAAGCTGTCGCCCTAATTGGTTTGTTATTTTGCGTTTCTGCACTGCCTTTGTTTCCACACTACCTAATTATTGATAAGTACTTCACATTTCGGCACTGCCTTTTTTTTTGCGCTACGTACTGTTTAAAACACCGAACACTTTTATTTGAAGTTCTTTTTTACGCGGAGTAAGTAAGCGGGTGGACCTATGTTTTATTCTGAGAAGTTTTTATGCCCAGCATCATTTTTAGTTCTTTAATTTCGAGTAAACATTCAGTTATTTTTTGCCGTTTTCCGTTGCTGGTTTTCTGTTCAAGAAGCAATATATTCTTTTAATTTAATCGAGTTATAGTTTCGAAGAAGACATTGTCGGAGCGGTGAAGGCCGGGGAGCTCCTCTCTAGGCAACAACATTAGAACAAAATTGTGTTGCGGAGTGAGTCTGTAACATAAAAGAAAAATAACTGAATCTCTCTGCTCGAAGTTGCCTTGCCAAGTTGTGCCTTGGTTCCTGGTAGTTGTCTCTTCTGCTTGAGAAGTTCACCGTACAGGGAGGTCATTCACTGGATGGTTGATCGTGTTAGTCTTTCGTCGGCTTAACCCCGGCATAATTCAAACAAGCTCCGTATATTTTTGGCAGTGGGCAGTGTCTATTTTGCAAACAACGCCAAAACACTGATTGGCCAAAAAACTTAGGTTTGTTGGTTAACCGATATGAATACATCATACGCATGACTGTTGATAGGCTTGCATCCACTTCCACACTCGGTTTTAACAATACTACCCAATCAGCATTTTACTGCTAACGGCAAAATAGACACTTTCTACGGTATATTTTTTATTTTGGCCTAGCTTCAATTCTTATACCGGTACCAGTTCTACACTTTTCTGCTTTTCTCTTTAGCCTTTAGCTCATAAGCACAACGTTTACTGCCTAGCACTCAAGGTGTTCACTTTTCAAAGTTTTCAAAGTGAAAATTTTCACTTTTCAAAGTGAACACCTTGAGTGACGTAGACCTGTGCATTAGGATGCTGCTGATCGTTTTTTCTTTTTTCAGTTTTTTGAATTGTTTAATATAGTCAAGGTGTTTACCTGGGTCAGGTGAAGACCTTGGATGACGTCAGCGTAAAAAAAATCAATTTTTATAGTAATCGCAAAAAATTGCAACTATTAAATTATTTTAAAGGGGAAAGTAGTAAAATTTACTTTCTGAACGAAAACGTTTATTATAAAAATTACAAAAAATAAAAAAGATTATAAAAACTTGAAAAAAAAAATTTTTTTTTGGAAACGTCAGGGTGTTCACTGAACACCTTGAACGCCCTGAGAATACGCCACTGAGTCGTACGGTTGTTTTCTGACATATTCCTCGCAATGGCCTAAACGTCTTAGCTAGCAGAAATTGAAGTATTCGATTCCTGTACAACCGTACTTGTTTTCTTACGTGTCTATGGGTAAGTTTCTTAACCATAGCATGTAACGGAATTTGCATCTCTACTATACATTTAAAGAATTTATTTGGTTAGTGGTTTTCTACAAGTCTACCAAACTCTACATGCAGGTGGATAAATAACCTGACTATAGGGATAACGTATGACAGTGGCGTACGCAGGATTTTTCAATGAGGGGGCGTTCAATGACGTCACATCATGATGACGTAAAATACTACGTGATACTATGTCATCAAGATGTGACGTCACTGGCAGTGTCAATTTAGATTTTTAACGTTTGTCATAATTTTTCATCAAACCAGACGGTTATAGCGTAGTGTTAAAGATGTCGCTATCGATATGATGACCGCGGGGTTGGGTCCCTCCACTCGCTACCACGCGTCGGTACTACAGTGAGTTAATGAAACGAGTACAGTGAAGATTTGATTTAATTAAAAAAAAAAAATTGTGTGTGACCATAGCTACTGCAGAGACACCGTATTTAAGGAAACTCCTACTTACCAACTACTTCACAGCAGCAGCATCAATGACAAAAATGCAGTTCAAGCAAAACACATCAGAAAAGTTGGACTACCGGTATTGTTGCTTATCGCATCGTAATGAAAGTTTCTCGAGATTAAATTAGAAAGTTGGACAGAACAGAAAAAACATGATAACGATTTCGGCAAGCTCTGCACGAAAAGTCGGTTTGTATCAAAATTTTTTAATTTTTTTTTTCTGCAATTAGAGCATTTTATTTTTTCTGCAATCGTCAAGGGGGATTGACTCCCGGCCCCCTCCCTTGCATACGCCACTGGGGGTCATCTCCACGACTTAGCGACTGGGGAACACAGAAACGTCGAAGCGGTGTCGAGCTGTTGGCGACACTGTGCCGATTTAACCGGCCCGGGAATCAAGCCCCAGACCTTCCGCACCGATAGTCTGTGCGCTTGACTACTTAGCTGACGGCCAGTACCGGCCCAGAAATGAACCCAAAACTTCTCGCGCCGGTAGCGATGTCTTTGGTTAACCTCAACTGGCTGGTTTGGTTAACCAACTCAAAGTTATGACATCGCAAGCGAAACATCCGCCTACTTTGCAACCATTCTCTTCCAAGAATACCTCCTGCGCTGGAACGTTGTGTTGTCCAGCCATGACAGCCGTTGAGAACAATCGCTTGATGACATTTTTTCAGTGTTTGTAAATAACCCTTTGACAATACCCATTAACTTTAACAATACCCATTGACTTTGTCCTGGCTTGCATTCAGAGTTGGGCAGTACCGTTTTACAAAAGTATAGTAGCCTACCGGTACTGTAACGCGGTACAAAAGTACGTACTTTAAAAAATAACTTATTTTTTAGACCGTTTTACTCGATATTTCGGTTACTTTTTTTTGCGTAAACGAGAGCAAAAGCGAAAAACTTTCCGGTTTTTTTCGCGAAAAGCATCTTCGAAAAGTAACGCGAAACCACGTTGTTGTAGATTAGTGGTCGGCAACCTCCCGTGCGAAGTTTGTTACCGGCCGTATTGGTTTTCAAAATAAATGCTTTGAATTTGAAACATTTTTATAACGTTGGACGCAATTTCACTCGCCAACGACTTTTTGCGGTTTTCACATAAAAAACACTCATTTTGGCAAACCTATTTATCAAAAAAGGGCATGCAGTGAGTGCAGTCACTATGGACAATGCAAAAATGTTTTCGCAGCTCATGTCTAAAAGCAGAAGCTTGGCTAAAATAAATGAAAGGAGGCTGCAACCATTATTAGTTTAAAAAATTATGGACGAAAAGTTAAGTTTTAGCACCTTAATATAAGGCCAAGGGGGGGGGAGGGGGGCATGGCACCGTAGCTTCCCCCTGCGAGCGCCTACGACGTCAATTCGCCTGTAACGGCAGTTTTCTAAAATCCCCTAGAGGTGCCGTTGTAGACAAATTCTTCTATCAATATTGTTAACAATTGATTTCTAAATAAAAATAAATTCAATAACAATGCGAATCAGTGTTTCAAAAAGTGCTGGATAACTGAGTTCAGTTAGAGCAAATACACAAATTCAGTTAATACAGTAACATCTATTTAAAACCCAACAGTTTGTTCCAGCCAAGAGGTATCATTAGGGGAGTTTTATTCAAATAGAATCTATTCTATTTGAGTAAGATAAGGTGAAACAGACTGCCTGATTTTCAATAGAAGTTCCTAAACTGTGGTGAATTTGTAGAAATAGATTCAGATTTAGTTGCAACATAAGCCTACCTATGATCTTTTTATGATCTTTCAAAAACTTATACAAGTGTGTTGCAAATAACGAAATTTCAAAAAAATCATAAAAAATTCCTCAACGCCAGAGCTGGGCAAACTGCGGGCCGCATGCAGATTTTTTTTTTTTGCTCTTCACCGATTTTCAGAGGGAAAATAGTAGATCTGCGGACGTTTAGACTTTTTTTAATTACTGCTCATTAATGCTTTGTGGGGGCAATTTGGACTCACACTTTCCAAAAAGGAGAGATTGTGTGAAACACATTGAATAAAACTGGTCTTAACAATATGGAAAAATTTATTTCTGCGTCATTGAATGAAAGTAAAACTATAGACCTGCAAATTCTGAGAAAAATGTACATTTTGATTCATCTAAAAGTTATATGCTGCTACTGATACACCAACCTCTACTGAAAGAGGCATTGAAAATGAAAACATTTTTCTTCAACACAATGATGAAATTCACACCGCAAGAACCTTTGCAACATTTTTTTCGTATAAGCTACAAGCTCTTTTACGTCCTTAGCATTGTTCGAATGTAGCAACGTAGTCAGGTAAGCAGGGGTGTGACAAAAGTTGCTGCTCTCCAGGGCGAGTTTTTGATGATGGTACTCCTTATACCTAGCCTCATAAATAATGAAGGAGACCAACAGATTATTATACATGTTGCCATACATAAGAATGCTTGTTTTAGTAAGCGTGCCCCTGTCATCTTGTTGATATAACCGACGTGTCCGCTTGCAGTATCAAGATTCGCGTCAGACACCGAGACTACAAGTCAGATCTTACACTAGCACCAGATGCAACAAAAAACTTGATAAAGTTTAATTTCGTTGCTTTGCAAGACGAAAACCAAAACAAAAATTAATTTCTTAAAAAAAAATTTTTCGTTTTAAAAGTACCGAAAATCGGTACCGAGTAACGATAGGCCTATCGTCGGTACTTCTTTAAAAATGTACCGTTATCGGTACCGACAGTACTTTTTAGCAAAGTATCGGTACCGATAACGTCGTTACTTTTAAAGTACCAAGTGCCCAGCTCTGCTTGCATTTTGCGTTAGTCTTTGGTTCAAGCGTAACTCACCAGAAAAGTTTGACTACCGGAATTATTGCATCACATTAAAAATTTCTCGAGATTAATAAGCAAGTTGGATAGCATAGAAAACCATGACAACAATTTCGGCAAACTCTGTATGAAGAAAAGCGGATCGTTTCATAAAAAGAGGGTTTTATTTTTTTTAAAATCGTCAATGGGGGGGGGGTTGACCCCCAACCCCCATTGGCGTCTGTAAACTTAATGATTTCCTGGTGAAAGAGCGTACGCCACTGACGTATGATTTCCTGGTGAAAGAGCATTTGTGATATTGTACTATATTTTATCAAAATGTTTTGGCTAGTGTTATGCCACTTCGTAACTAATTAATTTGAAAAAGCATACCATGTTGCTGTTTTTTTATGCAGAAGGCTTGGAGAGCATGAAATAATTTTTCAGCTCTGTGGCTAATGCGAATCCGAGACATTTCCGTGGTTGGTACATATTACACAGCATAGCTACAGCAGATCAAAAATCGCTAACTACGTTTGAAATCTGTAGGATGGTGGGATAAAGCACAATTTTAAATGATGCAAATATGGGACAAAAACAAAGCAAACATTCCGAAATCAATGTGGTTCCGCAGTCCATAAATCACGCTCTTCCAGCATTTTGCAATCTTTTTGCACAGCTATGAAAGATTTGAGCAACTTGATCCACAAGATTCTTATCGAGATGAAGACGAGGAATACTGGTGACAACTTAGCCATTATTTTTTGAACAATTTCTCAGACAGAAATGAAAAGTTATCAAAATGAAGTATTTAGCAATGTCGCTATTGACTTAAACAAAAGTAAATTTCGTATTTCCTCCGGATTAGTTTTTAACCACTGTTAAAAAGCAAAATTTATTAACCCAAAGGGATCACCAGGAGTAAGCCTATCCAAAACAAGTAAAGGTTTGAAACTTGAAACTAAAATCGATTAGCTCACTAAGACGCTGCGCCTCACCAATCTACTTATGAACCGTAACTAGCACTGTGTGCTGGCTGGAACAGACTGTTGGGTTTAATGAATTTTACTTTTTAACTGTGGTGACATCGCATATTCGCTCTAACTGAATCTAGTTATCGAGCACTTTTTGAAATACTGATTTTTGTGATTATGGATAAGTATTTGAGGTATAGATGGGCACAGCATTGCAATGAAACCTACTTTTTATTCAGTGATAAGGTCAAAATAAGATCAAGATTTTGGGGTTCTAAAGATTAACTTTCGTTAATGTTTCGTTTCGTTTATGACCATGGGCGTTTGCAGAAAAAAATGCAGGGGGGGACAAAAACATTCTCGAAATGGCCATCTTAGTGAAAGCTATAATCAGGTAAGTGTCAGTGATAGGGTGACCAACTGACCTTATGTCCGGCATCGGCCGATGCCGTACGTGAAGAACTCTTCTTTCATGTTATTGTGCATTATGCGGACACAAGTCAATTTATGTGCCACTAGGCTTGACAGTCTGTTAAAACAACTTTCTTTTTGCATTGTTTTCTTAGGTCTTGTTATATGTGGTTGGTTTGATGCTTACATTTCAAAACAATCAAATCTTCACTATACTTGCGCTATTACGCCAAAGTGTGTAACGAATGGCGGGGCCCGTCTCCGCTGCTTAACCTTCGAGGAAACGTCGCAACGGTTGTGAGCCGTTAGCGATATTGTGTCCGATTTGACCAATCCGGGAATCGAACCCCAGACTTCCCGCACCGATAGCGACGTTCTGATCCAAAATAAAAAGTAGTTTGAGCTCTGAAAATCAAACTTATATCTACGGCTTATAAATCAGTGCTGCTCAATTTTTTTATTGCAATGTACCGGCAGCGCAGTTTCTGCCATCAAGGCGTACCAGTAGCACATCAGCAACAAGTCCAAATTTGTTTTACAAGATACGAGATACAAGATACGATACTCGGTATATAGGCAAAATCCAGAATTTTTCTATACAAGATGCAAAAAGTAAAATTGGACATGCTGCTGTTGCCGCGTAAATTTGCTAGTATACGTACGTCCACATGACGGATTGGTAATCGGCTGACTGGTGTAGCAGTAACGATATTGCTTTCAAAGTAAAAAATCCGGGGTTCGATATCCGACCGATCAAATCGAATACAGTGCTGTTCACGGCCACCGCCAATGGCTCGCCACGTTTCTTCGGATTTCGAAGCTAAGTTGCTCACGCGCTAAGTTACGGAGATGGTCTTCGCCACTCGTTGCACGCAGCTTCTGGGTAATACCACGAGTATAACCAAGATTTGAGATTGAAGATCAATAAAAAAGACGCACAAAAACTTTTAACCGAATTCTTCATCTTATGCGAAGTGTGCGCCTGCTTATCTTCCACCAGTCTATCCGATTGTGGTTTGACTGAAGAGTAGCATTTGACACAAAGACACTTTTCTAGTCTTTGCGTCATGAAAAAAGATAAATCGCCATGTCTGTTGACCTGAATAGAATGCGATTGTATGTACTATTGCATACGGCCTTGAAAGACAAGAAAGTAACCTAAACGAATGGAATCATGCAGAGAACAAAAAATGAATTAAGTATCAAGCAATAACTCGTCCTGATCAACGTAAAATGATGCTCGGGACCTGTACCAATATTTTCTAACGTGCTTAGCACTGGCCTTGGTAACAGCATGCCTAAACGTAAAACCAGTTTCAATGATGTGTGAAGGATGGAGTTTCCACTCATTGAACGGCCGGACTAATTTAGACAGCAGCATTTAGACAACTAGACAAACTCTTTTATGCTTTTATTCAGAGGTGGGCAACCTGCGGCCCGCCAAAGCATGTGCTAATAGCCAATTGGTTCCGAAACCTGTTTTTTTGCGATCAAGTTCAAACCCAATCAACACACGAACTGCTTTGAATGCTATTTTCCAGGCTGAAGATCTTGTTTTAAACGACTCTAGAGGGGTCCGGGGTCATGTTACCTCGAAAATTGTTGAAAATTTACGTACCGTAATGGCCATTTTAGTGTTTTTTGAACAATTTAAGAAGAAAGTTTGTCATACTTTTTACCCCTAACGTTGAGTGTTTCACCAAATATGATTCATTTTGTTAGCACAGCTTTGAGGATGCGTGCTTAAGGCGACTAAGGTATGGTGTTATGAAGCGATTCAAAATTATGGAAAAACTGTATTCATCCAAAACATTGTTAAAAATGGCGGGTGAGGGGGGATGCATCCCCCACATCCCTGGAAGCGATTGATTGAAGCAAAAATTTAAAAACAAAAAAATGAAATTTACAATAAGAAGAAAGGGGGGGGGGGGGGGTATGAAGCCAGTTTGAAGGATAAAAACGAAGTGGCACAGGCTAAAATTTTTATTCTTTTTATTTTCAATTTTTTAAATTACGAAAAGTAACACATCTCACAAAATCTGGGGAGATTTGGGCCCACCCGGGCCCCAATGGCATGGCGCTATTGGTAGCCTGACATTTGACGACAATACAAACAAAAACAACTCTACAACTCTAATGCATTAGGAAATTTTTGAAATACTTTGCTGACACCGCCTAAACTTTGATCCTTTCTAGAAAAAAAACTCTTGAAATGATTTGAAAACTGTGTGGGAAGTTTGCATGATCATAATCCAGCTCAAAAAAATTACTTTTAAAAAGAAAGTTAGCGCCCAGAAATTCAAAGTAAACTTGTTTTTAAAACCCTACAAATTTTCAGCGCTATATCATGAAAAGTCTTGAAACGTAAGTTATAAAACGGCTTCACAAAATCGTTCCAAGCTAAATTTTCCTTCATTAATCCTGGACCTATGTAGTCCGGCAGCCCAGAGATCTGAGACTAGCTGAATGCTAACCAGTTTTTATCTCTGCTATCGTTTAAAGTATTTCAAACCATGCACGAAATCAGATTTCTACCGGGTCAGGGGTGGTGGGTGTGGCCAGGGTGAGGGGGTAAAGAGGGTAAAATCTTTAAGATGGCAAAAGTTACTTACCCTATAAAAGTAGTTTTAGTCGTTTATAGTCGCAGTAGAGCTCTCATTTTGAGCTTAAACAAAAGAAAAAAGACAAAATATATTTAACAAAAAAAATTTTGAGTTTATTTTATTATGATGTCATGATAATTGAACTTGATTTTGCTCAATTTTTTTGTGGTCGGGGTGCATAACTTTAGCTATAGCATCTAAGTTTATTCAAGCAAGTTAATAAAACTTGTTCCAGCAGGAAAGAAGTTTCTTACCCACAAAATGAAACTATTTGTACGCTTTTATGATGAGCACAGACAAAATAACGCGTTGATATACAACGACGCATGGTCAATTTTAGACGCTTTTTCATGAAATGCGGGTTCCGCATGACTGATTTCTGTATAAAACTGCATGGCGTTTGGGCTATTTCATGTGGAAATACGTTTTTTGTGCTGTATTCTTCAAGAAAATTGCAAATAATTAATGCGAGGTGTAAGGATATAGAGGGTTTCAAATTTGGATATAGAGATATAAAGGCTTCAGTTACAAGCACCCCAAAGTTAGCGATTTTCTGTGAATTGAATAACACTTACGAAAAACCCACGGGTAAGTTTAATATTGGTTTCATCAATCACTTAGTTAATTCGTTTGCAATTTCGTATCTCAAAGTTGAGTTAATTCTACTTTAATCCAGGTTTAATTGATAAATTGGATTGCCACGTTCGACTGTTCCCATAAACCCTGAAAATAATGTTAAAATATTATTTAAATTTATTTCACGATAGTCAATCAAGTTTTCGCTTTATTTACGGTAAATTGCATAATATAATACTTTTTGTTTCGCTGTTTAGGCCTAATTGCTAAATTTATCATGTTTTTGCATGATTTTGCCCAAAAGTTTAGCGGATCGCGAGTTATAAACGAAACAAAATATTAATGAAAGTTAATCTCTAGAACCCAAAAGTTTTTACCGTATCACTAAAAAGTAGGAAGGCTTCATCACGATGCTGTGCCCATCTATGCATCAACAACTAATCCGATGGAAATACAAAATTTACCTTCGTTTCAGTCAATAGCGACATTGCTAAATATTTCATATCGGTAACTTTTCATTTCTGTGTTAGAAATTGTTCAAAAAATAGTGGCTAAGTTGTCACAAACGTTTTTCGGTTTTATCTCCATAAGAATTTTTGTGGATTAAGTTGCTTAAATCGTTCATAGTTGTGGAAAAAAGTGCAAGATGCTGGAAAAGCGTGATTTATAGACTGCAGAACCACACTGACCTCGGAATGTTTGCTTTGTTTTTGTCTCATATTAGCATTTTTTAAGATTGGACTTTATCTCAAAATTTTCCACATTAACAAATTATGACCAAACTTCGTTGACGACTATTGTAGTAGCTATGGCGTATATTCAAGGCAGGCAAGAGTCTTTGTATTGACTACAGTGTTAAATCATGAATCTGGGACATCAATTTTATTGTTCGCACCTCAACTTTTCCACCGAATAAATTATAGCCTACACTAACACAACGGATCTCAAACTGGGGACCGCAATCTCCTTGGGGTCCGCGAGTAGGTTTAAGGGGGACTGCAAAGAGGTCGCGAATTTTGGATAAATCAACCTATTGAATTGTGCTTGATGGGACATCTGCGGACGTGATGACCTTTTTTTGCTCTTCACTTGATTTTGCGTGGAAAATTGGACATATGCGGACGTGATGACTTTATTTTTTTGCTCCTTACTTGACTTTTCGGGGAAACTTGTGCTTAAAAATAAAAGACCGTGCGTGATAGCAAAAAATCTTTGGGGACCGCAAAGTCGAAATTTTAAAAAAGTTTTAGAACCGCTGCACTAACATCAACTGGTTAAATAACTTTATTGAAAGACGTTGATTAATTAATATTTAAAAACGTAGCAAAATACGTACGAAGCAGTGGCTACTAACCTGCGGGGCACGTCTACCCAAAGTAACAGACATAAATTTTCAAGAGAGCTCTATGGTCGCAATGTGTTTTGCGGCACATGATTAGTTTGCTTTTACGCAATTGCGACTCAGCCATAGTTTTCTGATCAGGAAGAAACACAGAGTACGCTGGATCTCTTCCATTTTCAATCAGTTGTACGGTTGATTTTTGACATATTCCTCGCAATATCCTAAACGTCTTAGCCAGCAGAAATTATGGCATTCGATTCCTGTACTACCATGCTTGTTTTCTTATGTGTCTATGGGTGCATGGTTTGAAGTACTTTAAACGATAATAGGGATAAAAACCAACTACTTAATTTGAAAAAGCATAGGCCTACCATGTTGCTGTTCTTTTATGCAGAAGGCGTGGAGGGCATGAAATAATTTTTCAACTCTGTGGCCCAAGCGAACCCGAGACATTTCCTTGGCTGGTACATATTACACAGCATAGCTACAGCAGATCAAAAATCGCTAACAAAATTTGAAAATCTGAAGATTTTCAAAAGCACAATTTTAAATGATGCAAGTATGGGACAAAAACAATGCAAACATTCCAAAATCAGTGTGGTTCTGCAGTCTATAAATCACGCTTTTCCAGCATTTTGCAATCTTTTTGCACAGCTATGAAAGATTTGAGCAACTTAATCCACAAAAATTCTTATCGAGACGAAAACGAGGAATGTTTGTGACAACTTAGCCACTATTTTTTGAACAATTTCTAAAACAGAAATGAAAAGTTACCGAAGTGAAATATTTAGCAATGTCGCTATTGACTGAAACAAAAATAAATTTCGTATTTCCACCGGATTAGTTTTTGACCACAGTTAAAAACTAAAATTTATTAACCCAAAAAAGATTATCAGGGGTATCTAAAAACAAGTAGAGGTTTAAAAAATGAAGCTAAAATCGATTAGTTAGCTCACTAAGACACTGCGCCTTACAAATCTGTGTCTAAACCGTAACGTAACTAACACTGTGTGCTGGATGAAACAGACTGTTGGGTCTATTATTTTACTCTTAAAGTGTGATCATACTGCATATTCGCTCTAACTGAATCTAGTTATCGAGCACTTTTTGAAATACTGATTTTCATGATTATGAATAAGTTTTTGGTGTATCGATGAGCACAGCATCACGGTGAAATCTACCTTTTATTCAGTGATAAGGTCAAAATTTTTGGGTTCTAGAGATTAACTTTCATTAATATTTTGTTGTTTATAACTCGCGATCCGCTAAACTTTTGGGCAAAATCATGCAAAAACATGATAAATTTAGCAATTAGGCCTAAACAGCGAAACAAAAAGTATTATATTACGCAATTTACCGTAAATAAAGCGAAAACTTGATTGACTATCGTGAAATAAATTTAAATAATATTTTAACATTATTTTCAGGGTTTATGGGAACAGTCGAACGTGGCAATCCAATTTATCAATTAAACCTGGATTAAAGTAGAATTAACTCAACTTTGAGATACGAAATTGCAAACGAATTAACTAAGTGATTGATGAAACCAATATTAAACTTACCCGTGGGTTTTTCGTAAGTGTTATTCAATTCACAGAAAATCGCTAACTTTGGGGTGCTTGTAACTGAAGCCTTTATATCTCTATATCCAAATTTGAAACCCTCTATATCCTTACACCTCGCATTAATTATTTGCAATTTTCTTGAAGAATACAGCACAAAAAACGTATTTCCACATGAAATAGCCCAAACGCCATGCAGTTTTATACAGAAATCAGTCATGCGGAACCCGCATTTCATGAAAAAGCGTCTAAAATTGACCATGCGTCGTTGTATATCAACGCGTTATTTTGTCTGTGCTCATCATAAAAGCGTACAAATAGTTTCATTTTGTGGGTAAGAAACTTCTTTCCTGCTGGAACAAGTTTTATTAACTTGCTTGAATAAACTTAGATGCTATAGCTAAAGTTATGCACCCCGACCACAAAAAAATTGAGCAAAATCAAGTTCAATTATCATGACATCATAATAAAATAAACTCAAAATTTTTTTTGTTAAATATATTTTGTCTTTTTTCTTTTGTTTAAGCTCAAAATGAGAGCTCTACTGCGACTATAAACGACTAAAACTACTTTTATAGGGTAAGTAACTTTTGCCATCTTAAAGATTTTACCCTCTTTACCCCCTCACCCTGGCCACACCCACCACCCCTGACCCGGTAGAAATCTGATTTCGTGCATGGTTTGAAATACTTTAAACGATAGCAGAGATAAAAATTGGTTAGCATTCAGCTAGTCTCAGACCTCTGGGCTGCCGGACTGAAGGTGCGTTTACACTTGCGTAGCTGTGATCGGGAAGTTTTATTATGTTTAGATCGCGATCGGCGATTTCTACTACGCGCAACTTTATGCAAAGTTGTGCGTGCGCGCGCGTGCGATTCGATCTGCACTACGCAGAAATCGCTCTAGGATCGCACTGAGAGAGAACATGTTTTATTCGGCAGGTAGAAAATATAGCACACAGTAACACATCACACGTTAAAAATGCGCTACATAATCTAAAGCCGTGGAATGCAGCGCAAGAGCAAAGCTCACCGAGGCAACTGCCACCACAAACCTTGAAATCACAATGTGCTATCTTCAAAAATTATCAACGAAAACGAAAAAAGCAAAATGCAAAATCATTGAGCAAAATGAGAGTACTTATACGCTGAAGCAAACTATTCACAAAAATATATACAAAATACACTTACATACAAAATACACTCCCAAGTTTGGTTTGAACAGAAAGCAATTGTCCAGGGGTTAAACATACTGGTAACGCGAAATGGTTCAATATATATATATTTATTTTTTTTTTAATCATACTTGTTAATTAGAATCTGTCTACATTCTTTTTTATATCGATAAAATGTGTAAGATTTGATTGTAGGGGGAATCTGATTCCACATTTTGACTCCAAGAAATTTTATGGATTTTTTTCCACTGTTTTTTCTTACGGAATTAAGATAGTAATTTTGATTAGATTTACTTCTAGTATTATAGTGATGAGCTTGTTCGATGGGCAAAAAATAAGGGTCAAATATTTCGGGAAGAGATTGTGTGTGGTACAAGTACATAAATTTGCTTAATTCGAAGTTATAAATATCAGCAATTTTTAAAATGTTTAAGCTTTTATACAAAGCATTAATAGTAACGCGATCTTTCCATGTGGATTTGTTAATTATTCGCAGAACTTTGTTTTGAAGAATTTGAATAGGTTTAATTTCAGTTTCTGAAATGCTGCCCCAACCAAGAATTCCGTATAAAATATGTGAATAGAAAAAAGTGTAATATAAAGCTACAAGATTTTGTTTGTTTAGGTAATTTTTCATTTTCGCTATTATGCCAACTCCTTGCGATAGTTTCTTACGTAAATTAGATATGTGTGGTTTCCAACTTAAATCTTCGTCCAAGAGTATTCCTAAATATTTAATTGAGTAACATCTGTCGATTTTAACTCCTTTGATTTTAACGTCAAAATCGAAGGATTCAACACATTTATTTTTGAACGGTTTTATAAGCAAATACTTTGTTTTAGTGTAATTTAATGATAGTTTATTTGCATTTAACCAGTGTTCTACTTTTACCAATTCTCTGTTAACATTTTCATTTAATTCATTGATTTTCACTTCACTTAACATCAAAGCTGTGTCATCTGCGTAGAGTCTAGTTTCAAATTTTGATGCTTTTGGTAAATCGTTGATGTAAATTGAAAAAAGTAATGGACCTAAAATAGAACCTTGAGGTACACCACAAGTTAAAGTTTGTTGAAGGGAATATGTATTATTGATATGAACAGTTTGTTTCCTATTTGTTAAGTAGCTTCTAATTAAAGTTAAGGAGTTACCTCTAATTCCATATTTTTCTAACTTGTTTAAAAGAATCTTGTGATTTACAGTATCAAACGCTTTTGACAGATCTAGTAATATCAAGCAAGTATTGTAATTGTTATCACGTAAATTTTGTAACTTATTTGTAACATCTGAAATAACATGATTAGTTGAATGTTTAGTTCTAAAACCGAACTGTTCTTTTGCTAAAACGTTGTGAGTAGAGAAATAATTGTTTAAACGGTTATAAATTATTTTCTCAAATATTTTGGAAAAAGGTGATAGGATCGAAATCGGCCGATAGTTCGTAGTTTTATGAGTAGGCCCACTTTTGTATAAAGGCGTCACTTTAGCAATTTTAAGTCTATTTGGAAATGACCCTCGCAAAATGCATTTGTTAAATAAGTTTGAGAGAAGTGATGATGTAATTTCAGAAGTCATTTTTAGAAACCTAATTGGAATGTTTTCAATGCCAATTGCTTTTTTTTCATTTAGATTCATCAATTCGCGAAAAACTTCAAATTCAGTACAAGGTTCGAAAAAAAAAGATTCTGGAGATGATGAAATAAAATTAAGAATGTTCTTTTCAGAGGAAGTTCCACTAGAAGTAATTTTTGATGCCATGGTTGGGCCTATATTAACAAAAAAATCATTTAATTCGTTGCGGATGTCTTTGCACTCAGTGAGAATCACATTATTATCAGTGACAAGTTTGTTTATTGGATCTTTTTGATTTCGATTTCTTTGCAAGATTTCGTTTATTAGCTTCCATTGTTTTGAAAGATCTTTTGTATTCACTTCGATCATATTAGTATAATATTTCTGTTTAGCAGCTCTCTTTACACTAGTTAATAAGTTACAGTAGTTTTTGTAGTTCTTGATCAAAGATTCGTCATTCTTTTTATAGCATTGCTTAAACATTGCATTTTTTTTCTGAATAGATTTCAAGATGCTTTTGGTTATCCAGGGTTTAGTTTTTAATCGAGTTTCCTTTCTAGTCTGAGGGCGTAAGGGCGCATGTAAATTTACTATCTCGGCAAATCCGTCTAAGAATTTGTCTATTACTTTTTCTGGATCCAATTCATCATCTTGTACGTTGTTTATTGTTGAAACTAATACATTAATATCATTTAAAAAGTTTGTTTTATTAAAGTTTTTCATATCGCGAGCTAATTTTTTGTCCTGTTTTTTAATTGTTTTCTTTCTTAAGCAGCAAAAAGTTGGAAGGTGGTCAGAAATGTCGTAAGTAAGAACTCCCCGATTGGATATATTATTTGTCATATTTGAATAAAGGTGGTCTAGTAGGGTCGCAGTGCTTTCTGTAATGCGGGTAGGCTTATTAATTAAATTACTGCATCCTTCTGCATATATAGCATTGACATAATTACTTATTTTTGGATTACAGTCATGTTTGAGAAGATCAATGTTAAAATCTCCACTTATAACAAACTCATGCTTACAACTATTTAATCTATTTAAGGTTTGGGTGAATTGATCTTGGAAATCAGTAATGTTACTACCTGGATGCCTATACACTACTCCCAAGATGACGCTTTTTTGATCAGTTAAATTTATCTCAATAAAAATATTTTCAGAGTCACAGGATTTGAATTCAAAATCTTGTCTTCTAGTATACTGTAGTGTATTTAGAACATAAAAAGCAACACCCCCTGCATTAGTGCTTGAATTTGAGGAAACGAAGTTGTAATTTGGAATATGCGATCGAAGTATTTTCTCATCATCTAATTTAGTCTCCGAAATTGCTAATATGTCTGGGCGGTTGTCTAATTCATATATCAATTCTTCTATTGTATGTTTGTTTTTAAGTATTGACCTAACATTAAAATGTAGAATAGTTAAACCAAGATGCTTTTTTGAATATGATAAACAGTTTTTAAACCAGTCAACACTACGATATTTACAGTCATTTTTAATCAATTCGTCTAGGCAAGGTTGATCATTGAGAATCTCTTTTATTTGTTTGGAAGTCACTCCTAAATGTTTATGAAGATAAAACATGTTCTTAAATTCAGAATCACATATTTTTTGAAAAGGAATAATATTAGCTAGGCACACTTGACAAATGAAGGTTTCCTTAAATTGCTGGTAAGATAAAATTTGTGCTTTTTCTAATTTTGAACAGCTGTGATGTTGCCACCCTAGACAATTGCTACACTGTAGGAAAGACTGCTGAAAGCTTTTTCTATTACAAGTGATACATTTAAGCTTTGACTCAGACATTTTTATCAAAAATATAACTTAATTATACTTCAGACAAGTACGGCACTTAATTACAATGGGAATGTTCAAATCAAAGTAGCCTAATCACTTTATGTAATTCAGGCTATAAAATCTTTAGGAAGATAAAAAAAAAGAAAAAAAAGGACACAGCAATTGCTAACTTGATACTAATAATAATGGTATTTTTGCAGCCATTATTTATGCTTTAGGTAGGTCCAGAGAAATCTGATAATGTACTTACTACACTTGTATCAATGATCTTCATAGATTACAGCACTAAAGAATGAACTGGTACAAAATGATTTATGGCATTGTGATGATGTTATATGTCATCCTTTTCAAGATTATGCATATTATTGACCTTAAATTTTGTGCTAGAGTCAAATTTGGTGTAATAAATTGTCCCATCAATGGTCCAGTAGGATGAAATCTTCTTTTTTTTTCTTAATTCTTCCAGCTTTTTAATACATTCAACTCTGGTGCGCGTTAAAGATTCTGTGATTAGGTAATTTGTTCCACGTAATTTTTTTTTTCAAAAAGTAAACTAAACTCTTCAGATTGTGGCTTATAAACTTGACGATGATTGGTGGGGGGGGGGGGGGGGGGCATTCACAGCACTTTTATAAGATTTTATTTTAGAAGGTAGTCTGTGTGTTCTGTCCAGATCAGCATCATTAATTTCAACTCCCATCATGTGCCACAAAAAATCTTTTACTTCTTCATCAGTGTTTTCATTTTTTTTTGCAGGTAACCCATGAATTATCAAACAGTTTCTTCTGCTGTACTGCTCATGTCTTTCAATAGTTTCCTCCAATTGAGCCTTCTTTTCCAATACTACTTTGTTATGTTTATCAATGGTTAACTCCAAAAGCTCGTGAAATTTAGGATTGGCTACTAGGGCTTCACTGACTTTTTCTACTAACTTGGTGATAAAAGTTTCATCGTTAAGCAACGCCTCGCCATCAACAATGTGAGAAGTAGTATCAGTGGCTTTGGTATTGCTAGTTGATGGTTCATTACCAGAGCCAAAAATGTGACTTTTCAGCGATTGATCTAGGAGACCATCATCCTTTAAAACATCTTTAATTATGCTGCGAAGCTCAGCAGAGTTGATATCTATTTTTTTTTCAGAAATTCAAGTGTTTCAGCAGTTATAGTAAAATTTAATAATAGGCCTAGGAAAGTTTTTCGTTAGCAAAATACTATAAAAGTCCTTCTCCATTTGTCACCTTATTCAAATAGAATGTAAATATTATCAGCACTGAAGATGTAAATATTATCCGAAATAGCACTTACTACGCAGAAATCGCACCTAAGATGTAAATATTATCTTGGACGTTTTTGGCAGTACGGAAATAAAATAAAATTGATTGATAGGAGCGATTTCAACTACGCGCGCATGCAAATTGAAATGTATGAGCATGGTATGAGCCTGGCTATTAACGTTCAATCAAGCGTAACAAAGCGGTTTTACCAAGAAGTTGCCATCAGAGATAAGCAGTCAATCAAGCGATTTGAGTTTCGCTGCGATGCGGCTCAAAGATTGCGGTCTGTGTGTAAACGCGCCTTAATACCTACTGATTACAATTATCGCCAATCGCTTTGGCGTTTAGTTACCTTGGAAATATGGGGAATCCCCTAAAATGTTCTTTTTTTTTTTCATTGAATAAGCGAATTGCACGTCACTCAACTTAACTTAAACGTTTGTATTCATGCGCAACTTTTTGAAAGTTAAATTACTAAAATACTGCTGGATGTTTTTGGAGAACCATTTGCAGAAACCTACTATGATTTTGACCTCTTGGCAGTAAACATCGCGGTTAATTCCAAGGTTACTAATTAAATAAATCGTAAAGTTACGCAATAGTGACGTAATAATAATGATAACCAAAAAAACTAATGATAACCAAACAATAAAACAAAGCACAGCAAATTTACCACTTCTCTCGCGCTAAATGTAATTTTTATTATTATTTGAACCATAGACGCTTCGAATAGAAGGACTGGGGGCTGGCAAACTCGGGGTTTTTAACTTGGGTCCCAAAAGGTTATTTTGAATTTTCTTCAAGATTTTTGAAGCTTTTACTCTATAATTTCTGGCGACGTGTATATGTCTCATTCACAAGTGACGGCAGACAAAATAGCGAATTGGATATCCGCATCGGAAAAGCAAGTGCAGTAATGCGCCAGCTCCACCGATCTGTAATATTGAAACGGGAGCTTTGCACCAAGGCAAAGCTATCCATTTTCAGATCTGTCTATGGTCCTATTTTGACTTATGGCCATGAGTGTTGGATCATGAATGAGAAAGTGAGGTCTCGAGTTCAAGCAGCGGAAATGGGATTCTTGCGAAGAATTAGCGGTTTGACCTTGTTGGACAAGGTTAAAAGTGCAGATATTCGTGAATCTCTAAACATCGAAGCGCTGCTTCTCCGACTAGAAAGATCGCAACTGCGTTGGTATGGACATGTGAAACGAATGTCCCAGGAAAGAACAGCCAAAAAACTGCTCTGTTCAACACCGATTGGTCGAAGGCCTAGAGGCCGTCCCAGAACTCGATGGCGAGATTACGTAGAAGATCTTAGTTGGTCTCGCCTTGGCATCCCAGCAGAGCATCTATCCTTTGTTGCAGAGGATCGAGGTGCTTGGAGGCTCCAACTCGAGCTGCTGCCCCCGCGATCCCCCAAGGATAAGCGGGTCCAGAAAATTGATTGATTGAATTTATTCACAAACAACTTCTGAAAATTCGAGGTTGATTGGACTTGGGTGATCTATATCCCAATTATTTAAACACCCCTGAAATCTATTATTATTACGTACCACAAATGAAAATAAATTTTGAATTAT
Source organism: Trididemnum miniatum (assembly GCA_964006365.1). Taxonomy (NCBI): domain Eukaryota; kingdom Metazoa; phylum Chordata; class Ascidiacea; order Aplousobranchia; family Didemnidae; genus Trididemnum; species Trididemnum miniatum. The sequence goes on from OZ023233.1 coordinate 32,272,475, forward strand.
ATTTATATTTTGATGACGTCATCATTGCTTCTTGTTTTATTTTTGCAGACTCCATTTTATTGCAGGAAAGCGGCAATTTGCCTTTCTTTAGTTTCATTGCATTGCGGAATTCGATTACTTTATTGTCATAACTTTGCCTAATAAATCATAACTTTGACTAATAAAAACTACCGTTTGTGCATACGGCGTTGACGGTACATGCAATGCGTTGCCAGGGTGGGTTTACTGTATTATTATCAATCAATCATTAATAATACAGTAAACCCACCCTGGCAAAGCATTGCATGTACCGTCAACGCCGTATGTGCAAACGGTAGTGTTTATTGCTTCGTTTGTCGCAAATCGCGAGAAACTTACTAAACAATAAAAAGATTTTCCCTTGCGTCATGTTGCGGAGGCCCACTCAGTAAACACAGCTTGGCCCCAATTTAGTATGTGATCAACCGAACCTTTTCCGTTTTGCAATCACGTGATATGCACTGCCGTATCGTCGCGAGATAAAGTGAAAAAAAAAAGATTAGATTTGGTAGATCACATACCAAACTGGCACCTACAGCTTGATGTTATTAGTACCTTCATTCAGTATTTAATTATGTGTCACATGTTTGACGTTCTTCATTTGAAATTTGTTTATGTGTCACGTATAGGCTTAGGCCTACATATAATTGGGCAGGGGCAATTGATTCACTTTAATTTTGCCAAGCCTCCTTCTACAAGGTTATCAGTAGGCCTACTTTTTTTCGTGTTTTTAAAGTTACCGCATTTATAATTCTGAGCAGAAAAGGAGTTTGCCACATAGCCTAACCTACTGAATGATTTAATCAGGTCGGGTGCTTTCAGTAAGCCTACGTTAAACCCAAAAAAACTAACATAACAAAGAGTGGAAAAAATGGGAGTAAAATTATCGCCATGTTCGTTTTTGAGTGAAGTCATCACCTTACATTTTCTTGGAAAGGTAAGGTAAGATTAAAGACGGTTTAAAAACAAAGTTTTAATTTTATATTGGTTACAAACGAATGAGTTATTAACTATTATCCAAGTTTTAGGGGTAGCAGATATTACCCCTCAATTTTTATGTTTTCTACGAGTCTGTTTGTTAAAGGATTTTATACAACGAAAAAACTAGCTACTGACAAAGTTTTGAGCTCCCAAAACACATAAAAAAATAACGAAGAGACGCACAGATAGCTTGAGAAAACTACCGGTATGCTAAAATTGCATTTAATGTGACATCATCACCTTTACTGTGACGTCATTACCCCTTCGGTATTCGTTTAGGAACATTCATGTATTACTGAAGGTAAATGCCAAGTTTGACGTCTCTATCTGCTTTTAAACACACTTTTTTACAAAGCCATGCTAAAAATTTAGGACCAAAGTTAAAAAAACCAGTTTGCTAGCCGCCAACAGCATGTATAATTTGAACATTTAAAAAAATTTTTTTGGAAAATTTTTACGCCGCCGCATAAAATTACGTCGCGTGCCATCATTGGTACGCGTGCCGGGGATTACGGGGCCCTGGTCCAGCTACTATACCTCTCATAATTACCACGTAACCGACCGTAAATGCAAACGCTAAACTTGCTATATCAGCAAGCATGAAAAAATGCCGTGTACGCCATCATCAAAGATTGCGTCAACTTCTTCTTCTATCCAGTTTCAATCCGGTTTCTTCCTCGTTCCCGAAGATGGCCGGATACACCTCATCCCCTCCGCGATCGCTCTCACACCTTCCCTCCATCTCGTTCGATCTCCAGCTTTCTTGATCTTCAACCTGACTTTCTTCACACTCTCTTCCAACTGTCTCCTCCACGTCAGTTTTGCCGTCCTCGCTTTCGCTTCCCATTTACCTCCATCATCATGGCCTTCTTCAGTATATTATCATCATCCCTTCTAATCACATGTTCATGCCATCTTACTCCATTCGCCTTTGCCATTCTATCCAACGTTTCCTTAAAACCCAACATCTCCATCAGATCCTCCATTTTCTTTCTATCCACTAATTTCACTTTACACATTGACCTCACCATGGCTCTTTTAGTTCTTCTTAAAACTGCCATTTCAGTCTCCCTCAAAACCATGTCACACTTCCATGGACTACAGCATTGCTGACCTCACGCAACTGCGATAAACCATTCCTTTCATTCTCAGATAAAACCTTCTCCCACGTAACAAATCTCCGCACTCTCTAAATTACATCCATCCGATCCTAACTCTTGATGTCACTGCAGTTTCACATCCATCACTAGCATTCAGCCTGTCTCCTAAGTAACAAAATTCCTTCACAGTTTCCACTTCATCGCGTAATACCTCCACTGGTTCTTTCGTGCCATTTTCAACATGTGCGCATCTTCTACAAACAAAATGTCTTGCAGAACCGCAGGTTACCTTTTTCATTTTTGTGCATCTCCCATGTATCCACTTCGTACTCTGTGTGCAACACACAGCGTTAGACCCAACCCTTTTCCCACATATACCACAAGGATCTATTTTGCTTAAAACAATTTCTCCTTCCGTTCCATTCACCATCATCTTGGTTTTTCCAACATTCACTTTCAATCGCTTGTTTTCCAATGCACTTCTTCATCTTTGGAACCTCTCCCTTAAATCCTCCAAACTTTCACTCATCAGCACCAGATCATTCGCGTACAAAATTTCATTCAATAATCCTTCTCTTGCATGTTCTGTCACAACATCAACCACAATAGCAAATATCAGTGGTGATAGCACAGACCCTTGATGCACACCAACTCGTACCCCAAATCCTTTCGATGTTCCTGATCCAACTCTAGCGTTCGTCCTTGAACAAACTCAACACTGCTTGCACCAACACTTCTGCCAATCCTTCTTTCTTAATGCCCATTCCATCACTTTTCTCGACACCTTATCAAATGCCTTTTCTTAGTCCACAATACACATGTACAGTTTTTTTTTCTCTTCCTTGTACAGCTTTTTTTAGTATTTAACTGACAAACTTTGTTCTACTGTGTAGGCAATTTTGAAGTTGACGTGTATACCAACTTGTTTGTCTAGGCGAACTTTTTCTCTCTACGGTATCGTAGAGCGCGACAAAAAGTGAGCAGTATACCTCCCGTGATCGCTCTACAGTAATCGCATAAACTTACATGCAGGGCCTACTGCTGCTAGTCTAGCAACTAATAAACATAAAAAATTATGCGAAAGACTTAATCATCTTTCCGTTATTTTAAAACTTTTATTTTTACGTTGTACCAAAGGTCTTTCCGGTAGGCCTAATGTTCGCACTTCTTTTCGTGTTATACAGCTGGGCATTTTTTAGATACCACGGAACATTAAATGACGAGGGTTCAAAAAGCTCAAAACGCACACAAAAAGATGTCCATCCTCACGTACGAAAATCGGCCAAGCTCCTCGAAGCGTAGCTTCGAGCCAACATCTTACGTTTGTTTGTACGTGTTTTCTTTTAGTATTTTCTCGTAAACGTTAGTATACCTCGCGACATACGATGAAAACCAGAAAATACATTACAGGTTAGATGTAGGGCCTAATAAGAAATAGAATTGCAGGTTCACTGGCAGCCGCAAGGTAGCCTTGAGGAAAGTGTGCTGGACAAGTACTACTGTGCCAGTTGGGTTCGAGTATGTTTTTGTATTTTGTTGCATATTTATCTTCTTATCACGAGAAAGCGATCAATGCGCTTTCCGAGCTCGCTGAGGAGTTGCCAGCCATTTGTCTACCACACAAAGATGGGGGAATCCCGCTAAGTACCTTTCCCAACGGCACAACAAATAATTAAACTTGCCGGCTTGTTCTCCACACTGTCCCTTCAATGCACATCAAGCAAGGAAGCTGTGAACACCAATTTTAATGCTGAACGTCAAGCAGGGAAGCTGTGAATACCAATTTTATAGCTGTAAATACAAATACCAAAATTTTAAATCAATCCCATTACAATGACCCGACTAGGAATCAAACCAAAGTCTACAGCTCCAGAGGCGGACGCTCTTTACCACTCAGCCATCTGACGCTCTTACCACGCGGTTCGATTCCGCATTATGTTAAAAATATAAACAAAGGCTTCTGGTGCTCATCGTCGCGTTGTAAGGGGTATGTATTAACGTGTACTGTGAGCATGCCGGTTTGAAAAATTGTATTTTTGTAATATGCTTTTTTAGTTCTGATGATATGCGTGACGTTGTTTTCTTTTTTTTTGAGCATTTTTAAATAAAAAACTGCCGTAACAAATACTTTGCTTCATAATTCTGTAGTACGTAAATAGATAGCGGTAGTATTTGCCTACCCTAAATAATTAATTAATCACTTCGTTCTTATTTGGAAACTTTCATGCTTCGAAGCTCACCACGACCACAGTGTTGTAATATTGAACATGCGCAGTGCAGAGTTTAAATGTTACTCTACATGAATATCTTTTTACTTCTTGCCCGAAGAAAAAATTGCAATTATAAATTAGTAAAAATTCTGAAATATTAACGTGTCTAGAATAAAAATTTGTTTATTTAACAAAAGAAAAACTCATTAAACGGTGGTAAAATTTTTGAAGTAATAGATAAATAAATAACTGAGCTTATTTTCAAATTATATTGAACTGGAAAATTTACAACAACACAATTGTAATAATCACAGTTAGACTAAAAAAAATCGATAGCGTGTTAAAAAATTTACAATAGCTAAGTACCAGAAATTACAATTGAAAATAAAAGACATCGAAGAAATGTTGGAAAATTTATCTCATATTTGTAGAAGTTACTGTTGAAAATAGTAGGCCTATTAGAAAATTTACAACTCCGCAGTTGCAAAAGTTACAATTAGAAAGAGTAAAATTTACTGCGGTTGTGTTAAGTTTACAATTGCAGATTTGTAGAAGTTACTATTATGCTTGCAAAATTTACCTAGACAATTGTAAGTATTACTACTACATGATCTTTTTTTACTTTTACCCATTGGAAAAGTGCTGCACATTCTGCGATTGTAAAATTTACAATTTTTTTTACAGTATACCCTAAATTGGGAGCCCGTAAATTAAGTGAGGGAGGATATAAAAGCGTAGTAAAGCAGGAGGGTGGTAGAAGGAAAAATAAAACGTAGCTTACTTAGTATACTGACAGACCTGGATACACGTGTTTCAATGGAGAGTATACGTGGTTTGAAATTTAACCTGCAGTCTATATGGTAACACCGAGGTATTTGGAAGAATCACATAAGATATTTGAGGTATCATAAATGAAGTTAATTCTGGTCCAGGAGAATTTAACTTGGGAGGAAAAATTATAGCAATGGATTTCTCGGATTGATTTCCAATTCATTAGCATCGTACCCGTTGCGTAGAGTGCGAAATTCAGGATGATATACAATTATTTTCAAGATCATTTATCGTTGAATTATTTAGAATTAGGCACATATCATCAGCAAAATAATGGGGCTGGAAAGAGGTAGCATTTTTGAGATCATTTACGTAAATGAGAAAGAAAAGAGGGCCCAGAAGGTACTCTTGAGGAACGCCTATACCAATAAGCGCAATGCACACAGACGCGGCTACTGCTGTTTCACGGTTGCCGGCGGCTGTTTTTCTGCGGTTGGCGCGGCGATTAATGCACACTGTCGTTGCGGCAAACAAAGCGGGCGTGTCGTGCGGCGCAACGAGTGGTTTCTACGGCTCTTGCGGTTAAGTAGAAAATTTTCTACTTTGCCGCTCTGCCGCAGCAAGGACTGGTGGGCAGCTGAGCTGTTGAAAAGGTTTCTGCTAGGCGAGTGGCATATATCCGTTGCTCTATTGTGCTGAAAAGGTTTCTGCTAGGCGAGTAGGCTGTATCCGTTGCTGTATTAGTAATATACACTGAACTATCATTAAAATATATGTTTTGCTGGCAGTTTTGGCTTTTTAGTTTTGTGGCAAGCCTACCTGTAGTCAGTGAAAATGCTGAGAAAACATTATTATCAGCTGAGATTGATAAAAGCAAAAACGCAGATGATTCAAAGAAAAGCTGCGATGGCTTATTTAATGTACGAAAATCAACTTTGTGTAGACAGGTAAATTTGAACAGGCCTTGGTCTATCCAGCATTGCAATTGCTGGAACAGTTGGTACCGGTACAGTACCAGTGGGTTAGCCTAGTTAGTATGTGCTTAGTATATAGCCTACTCTTTTACTAATTAACTTATAAATGTTAATGGCTTAGTTTGCTCAATCTGGCTATTGTTAAGCACCACTGCCCCTTGCCCTAGTCAGATAAACTGATATTGGTAGGCCTGGCTTACATCTGTGGTTCTTGTGGCCGCGGTGTGCGGTGTATCATACTATTTAATTGCTCGCCTAAGCTGCTGACTGGCTGACCTTTGCATAATCTGTGTAGTACAGCTGTACCAGGCTTATGTCTGATCTAACTGATGTTTTTTTTTTAGACAAAGTTGGACTCATTTGTGCTGGCAGATAGTATTTTGGACTCTGAAGACAATTTAAAGTGTCATCAATATTTACGTATGAAAAAAGAACAATTTTTTGAACTACTTGGTCTTACTCAATCTAAAATTAGCAAGCAAGATACGAATTGGAGACGATCAACTTCTGCAAAACATCGTTTGATTTTTACATTAAGGTATTTCAGACATTGTGTCCTTATGTACTAGGCTATGTTATTTGTTTAGTTTTATATTGTATAGATTGTAGCAATCACGTCGGGGTCACCAAATGTAGCACACGATCTGACTCCAAACAGGTATATTGGTTTTATCGGTTTTTATTACTATGCATCATACATCATTACCGACATGCGTAGCGCATAAAGATATAATAAATGTTATATCAAGTTAACAAAGATCCGTCCATATCACATAGGCAAAGTATTGCAGCTACGTAAAGCATGGCGGTGGGCAAATAAAGTGTTTTGCAAAGTCACATCGTTGTCATTACAGATTAATTGGATCTTGCCGCATCTTATAACAGGCGGATATATCACGAGCACAAGGACTGCTAGTGAGTTATTAGTAGGGGTTAGGGCTAGCCCCGAGCACCCCAAACCGTGGTTTAATTCAAACTAGCTCCGATTAATTTATGTTAATGGTAGTGGCTATTTCTCTGACAAATTTTGGTCACCGTCATTCGAAAATGGAGCTTTGATATCCGGAAGTCGGTAACCAAAGTGCAAATTTGAGAATTTGGCAGTCAATTTAGAGTTAACTTGCAGTTTGTCGAGAAATAGCTACTAGGCTTACGTAGTAGACCAACCTTCGAAAATCCCAGTGGCGTACGGTAGTGAAACTATCTCTGAAATAAAGGCTTCCACTACCGTCATTTTGTTTGTGCTTTTCTTTCATCCTGTCTTGATAATCTCAATTGCGGAGTGTTTTTAGTCATGGTTATGGTACCATCTTGAATCTTGATCACACACTATTTTCTTGCATGTTAGAGCATTTATCGTTTTGTTGCTTTTTCCCTTTTCTCATGCTGTCTGATGATGCTGTGCTATCTTACTATCTTGTTTTTATCTTCTGTAGGCAGTACTGCCATAATCTGGTAAAACTGATTAATTCCAAACATTTAAAAGTGCGTTTTTTTCTTCATTTTTGAAATGTATGAAAATATGCGCTTCTTAACGATTGCAGAATTCTTCATTTAAATTCATAATAAAACTTTTCAGTCCAACAATTAACTTTTGTGAAAACGAAGTTTTTGCAAGTGTAAGTTGTTGAACTGAAAAGTTACAGTATCACAATCAAGAAGTTGTTAAAAAATTTCAAAAACGAAAAACGCAGTTTCTCAAAAAGTGCTTAAGTGCAATTAATCGGTTTTACCAGATCACAGCAGAATATAGCAATAAGATAATATGATGAATTGACTTTGAATCAATGACTTGTTTCATTGCAGATATTTGGCAACTGGATCATCTCAAATTCAATTATCTTTTTCTTTCCGGCTTGGGCACACTACTGTTGGTGTGATCGTTAAAGAAAGTTGTGCTGCACTTTGGAAAGTTCTAGGACCGATTGTATTGAAACCTCCATCAACATCTAAATGGATTGAAATTGCCAATGATTTCAATACTTTTGGGCAGTGCGGAAATTGCATTGGTGCTTTAGATGGAAAGCACATTCGTATGAAGTGTCCGCCAAAAAGTGGTAGTGAATTTTTCAACTATAAAAGATTTTACTCCACTGCTCTTTTAGCTGTATGTGACGCACACTATAGATTCGTATTAGTGGACATTGGAAACTCTGGTCGGCACAGTGATGGTGGTGTTTTTCAAAATTCTGCTATTGGGAAAAAGTTCGACAACCAACAATTGGGCATTCCTCCTCCAAATTATTTGCCTGGGTCTACAATTTGCATCCCCCACTATTTTGCTGCTGATGATACATTCCCCATTAAAGTTGGATTAATAAAACCTTACCCTGGAAGATTTGTTCCTCGAGACAACCAAATTTTCAATTATCGCCTTTGCCGAGCTAGAAGAATGATAGAAAATGCTTTTGGAATTTTAGCAGTCCGGTGGCAAGTTTTTTATCGGATGCTAAACTGTGATCTTCATTTGGCACAGTTAGTGGTTCAAGCTGCTGTTGTTTTACATAACTTTTTACAAACTCCACAGCAGCAGCAAATTGTAGCGGGTCAGATTTACGGAGACCGAACTGCTCCTGATGGAACAGTGATCCATGGCAATTGGAGAAGTTCCCATCCTAACCATGTGAACATTCTTAGCATGGCAAATATTGGTAGTAATTTTTACTCGAATGATGCTCGGTTTTACCGCGATGAGCTAAAGCGCTATTTTCTTACGGAAAGAGCTGTTCATTTCCAATGGCAGAGAGTTTGAGTATTTTTGTTGTCCTTATTAACTTTCTTGCATTCTATTCCAGGTAACTGCAATGTTGCGTCATAAGGCTTGGGTTACGCTTGATGTTTTGGAGCTTACGTTACGGCAATGGTAGGGTTCGAGGTATAAGAACTGGTTGGTTTAGAATACGAATTGAGGATATGTGTATGTAGCGCTACGATGTATTTGTGCGAGATGGAAATGACCTTGGCTTAATTTAATGGAACTCCAACTTTTTTGAGTCTGAATTTGTGTTTATTGATACTGCGATTTTTATGTTGTTATTGATTATTGCCTTTGAATCTGTCAGCTGTCTTGGTTACGATTTGCTGCAGCTTAATCAGCCTTATAGTAAGTGTTTTTCACAGATGCAACTCCGCTATGCGCATGGTCTACACCAGGGAAGGGCAAACTACGGCCTGCGAGATCATTTTATGCGGCCCGCGGGCACTTTCAGAAATATAAACCTACTGATATTGAGTGGCATATAGGACATCTGTGTACGTTGATAACCATTTTTTTGCTCTTCACTTGAATTTTAGTGAAAAATAGGACATCTGTGAACGAAGGTGACCTTATTTTTTTGCTCTTCACTTGATTTTGATTGGAAAATAGGATATCTGTAGACGTTGATGGCTTTTATTTCTTTTTTGTCAGTGCGTCCCTCGGCTTCAGAGTTTTTCCCAATGCGACCCTTCGATCGAAAAGTTTGCCCACCCCTGATCAGTGATGGAGTACTCGTACTCGAAACTTTTAATCTCAAAATGTACTCGTACTCGAACCCAGTAAAAGTACTCGGACTCGGTCTAAAAATCAGTCGAGTACACGAGCACTTTGATTTTTATCATACTTATGAAGAAACTTTCGTCGAAACCTGCTCAAAAGTTCCGTAAAAGTTAATGTCGACTATAAAGAGCTTAAAACCAGTGGTCAAAGTGATAATAAACATTTAAATAAACAACTTCAAGAAAAGTGGTTCCAATTTATGCAGCAAATGCCTGCAACTGAGTTTAAAGTGTAAAGTTTAACTGCGAAAAATGTACTCGGTACTGGTACTCATACTCGAAGTCAACCACCAGTAGGCCCACTCGTACTTGAAGATTCTCAAGGCAAGTACTCGTACTCGAAGGTGTAGTACTCGACTCCATCACTGCTTCTGGTCTACACCTTCATTTTGTTAGTAAATTTGAGTGCTGCTGTATTTTTTGTTCGCAAATTTGTGTTTGTTGCTCATCAGACATCTCATTTTGTGACCGAAGGAAAAAATTGAATGCTGCTATATCAATTTTTTATTTTTAAATTTTCGTGTTTTATGCTTTTCAGATATCTCATTTTGTCAGTAATTTTGAATGCTGCTTTTTTTGTTTTTTTTAATTTTCGTGTTTACTGCTTTTCAGATATCGGTATGTAAGTTTATAGCATTTAGTTGCATTTAGATAATAATGGATACTGAGCTAAATTTCAATCAAAGCCTTATTGACCTTGTGTCGCAACAGACTGCTTTATATAATCCCAGACATCCTGACCACAAAAACAGAAACAAAATTGATAAAATGTGGATGAATATAGCTTGTCAACTTGCATTCAACAGGTATCTACCATTTGTATTTGATTTCGAACTTACGCTTTTACGGTAGGTTTATTGTATAACTAGTTTTCATGGTAGAAAAATTGGTCTCGCTTCGACTAAGTTCCTTTGATGTGAAATTTCTGTTGTATCACCGACTAATTTTAAGTTCTACTTTTAGTGGAAGTTTGTCAGCGATGGTGGAGAACGCTGCGCACGGCATATGGCAAGAAGCATAAAAAAAGGGCCATGGTCCCCAGCGGATTGGCAGCGCTTCCGGCTAAAACTTGACCTTACTACAGCCAGCTATCGTTTTTGGAAAGTTGTGTATCTCACCGCAAGTATGTATTGCGTTAAATTGTTTTACGCTGTAAAATTGTTGAAGGAAAATCCATTATCTTCTTTTATTTTACCTCGTTAGTTTGTGGTAATACGATAAATAACCGATCAGATGCTTTGCGAAGGCCGATTTATTGTTTATTACGAATGTTGGTGTTGCAGGTCTGTAGATAATCTTACTGCATGTGAAGGAACAAAGGAAGCTGAAAGTGAGTTGAGTGTTATTTTGTCTAAACATGCTGTAATTTATTTTTGAATTCGTTAGGTGTGCAGCCAGAAAGTACCTCATCTGCAAGTGCCAGTAACTCTTCATCTCCAAATGTGGAAGGGATTCAAACAAGTAAGAAAAGTTAATAAACAAATCGTACAGGTAATTAATAGTGAGTGAATGGTAAAACGTTTTATGTTGGTAATGCTAGAAATCGAAGTGTTGCATACTATGAGGGTACCGTATGCGCAAAGTGTCGCATTCATTCCGGCGAGAAGCACCCCCGATAAAAGTCTACAGTCTTAAGTTAACATATTGCAGCACGTTGTTACTATTTTATTGGCATACTGCTAGCTCAGATGGTCGAGTGGATATAATTTGCTACCGGTTGCTGGAGAGTGTAGACTCGTGGTTTTACTCCGGATTGGGTCAAACCAAAAACTTGATTATTGGTGTTTAACACTCCCCATGTTTGACGCTCCGCATTAGAAGGACTGTGTAGACCACAAGCAAGCCAGTTTACTTGTGACGTTGAAAAAGATACTTAAAATTTTTTTAAGGTTATGACGGTACTGTATGCTATGTCTATCGTTTTGTTGAAGTAACCCTTTTTTCGACCGCCTTTGTGACGCGTACAAAATTAGTAATAGGTTGATATCTTTTGCAGGAAGAAATGGTCAACTTTCTCCGGCACAGTCAAAAGCAAGTGGATGAGCTGAAGATGGAAGTGCCAGAGAGTGATCGATTTGATCACTTTGCTACTTTTGTGGCAGCGCAAATGCGTTCAAACCCACCAGAAGTTGCTAACCACATGATGCGAGAAATCACACACGTTGTGGTTTCCGATTACTCCATTGAACTCACTACTGTAGCTCCTTAGTTTTGCTTCTCGTTTTTATATTCCATTTTGATATTAAAACTGTTTTCATATCTGTGACTGTGAATTGCTTGCCGTTAATTCATGAGCTATACCTCTACTCCGCATAGAATTATGAAACAGGCTTCTCCGTTTGCTTACAACCGCTAACCAAGTTAACTAGGCCTACCCGTGTAGATTGTCAACATCAGTAGTGGGCTACTAAAAATTCCACATCACACTTCGTTTGTCATTTGGTAGCACGTGCATTCTATTACCTCTCCCAGCATATTTACTCGGAAGTTATTTCGTGACGGTAGGCCTGATCAGACGCACCTGAATAGGGGAACCAACTGATCGATTTGAAATAATTTTATGAAGGAAAGGAACAGCGAATCAAAATGGTTGTTTGTTTTGATCTTTCGTTTGCTATGACAACAATATACACGATGCTAATCCAATTCTACAAAGCACGAAAACAATGTAAATTAAGTTTAAATTTTTTTCTTCCTAAAACTATCTGATCAAAAAGTTTATTTCGGACTTCTTTGTTTGAGCTAGATCAGAGGTTTTCAACTTATGGGCCATGGCCCGAAGGTGGGACAGGGCATTGTTTTTAATGGGCCACAGAGCTCGACTCGAAAACAGCATTTATTTCCCTAATGCTTCAATTATAACGTTACGCTCATTTTCTGCTTTTTAATAAAAGTGAATGGGCCTCCGCCATACTTATTGTCTTAGTGGGCCATGAGCAAAAAAAGGTTGAAAAACCTTGAGCTAAATCTTATTATCTTGGCAATGCGATTGTGCGTGATAGTCCAATGCTCCTTTGCATGTTTTTAGCCAAACTGGGCCACCACGACAGTAGATTGCATGGCCCCAAGTAAAAGAATACCGACAAGTGCCCTTCCCAACGGCACAACAAGAATTCTTGCCTACTTGCTCTCCACACAATTAGCTTGTTTCCATGTCCAAAAATCTGGGCTTTTGGCTCGCGGGTTTTATTCTACTCAGATGGATTCAAGCTTCATTGGGGCTAATTTCAGCAAAATCGTGGGCTTTCTTGGACGCCAGTAAAGACCTGGTCTTAATAAGCAAGGGCTTTTTGGAAAAAGTGGGCTGAAAAAGCCCACTTTGAACTCGGCCCTCGTTTTGAGTGGACACGGAAACAGGCTAAATGTTTCTTTAATGTTGAAAGTCAAGCAGGAAAGTTATAAATACCAATGTTCAAGTCATTAGCTTAACCCGACTAGGAATCGAATCCGGAGTATGCCGTTTCAGAAGCAGACGCTATATCCACTCGGCATCTGGGCCACATCAGTTTATGGGCCTGCTAGTTTATGGTTAATGCATGTAGGCTACAACTTAGTTCATCGAGCACTTTCCGAAGCCCTGATTTTGACTAGCATAGAGTTTCTTCTTTTGCCAATAAGACAAATTGCATGTAAAGGCGGAACAAACGCATGAACTGCAAAAGCAGTCCGCTATACTCCTTTTTTTCAGTCATGCGGTCGCCGTAAGCAATTGCTGTTTGATGTGCATATCGACCCGCTTCCGCCGTAGACGCGAGCTTGCGTATGCGTCGCAGCTCGTACGGGAAATCCCCGAGCCGACCCGCAACCGCGCGCTGTGTGCATTCGGCAATAGATTTCGAGGAAGATGCGCTACTGTAACAAGGACGAATTGCTGCTGATCGGAAAGGTAATTTCCATAAGACTAAAAGCCGAACATCTAACTCCTTAATGAAGGAGTTTTTGAGGCAATATTTGGGGGGACACGGTGTCAAAACCTTCACGAGGATCCATTAAAAGTGCCGTAAATATATTGTGTTCAATTGCATCATATGCTGGTGTGATGACATCCAGTAGTGTATGCAGAGATGGGCACGACAAACCTTTCTGTGCCAAAGCGATAACGATAATCGATAACTGCAAAAAAGCCCTGAGCGATCCGATAAATCTCAATTTCTTAAAGCGATATCGATAAATTATCGCCGATAAATTTTTCCGATAAATGTTGCGGTAAATTTTCGACGTGTTTGACGAAGTTTTTTTTTGTAAGTCGAATTGCAAAAATGTTTTTTCCAGATTTTTCAAGAAAAGAGAGCAGTTCACGGACTCTGCCGTGAAATTAAGCCAAACAGAGAAATCATTTTTAAAAATTACAAGTCTTAGTTGACACCGTGTTTTTTCCATAGCGCCAGCTCACTAACTTTGAAGTTTAAACACTGCGTGCATAAAAAATTGTTTATCGCGATAATAGAATATATAACAAAAGCGATAACGGTAATCGATAAAAAGTTATCGCCGATAAATTATCGCGACAAATGCCCATCTCTGAGTGTATACACTATGCACTTTGCCACGTTTTTCTCTGAAACCGTACTGAAATTCAAATTTATGAATTAATTTTTGACTTTTTCAAGCACTTTTGACAAGCATAGTAAGAGGGAAATGGGGCGATAACAAGGGAGATGTGGGACTAAATGAGCCATTTTTCACTTTTTGCTTTCACTCCTGAATTTGTAGGTGTTACCAAACAAAGTTTTATATTTGAGTAGACCAGCACGTGATACAGCTCCGTACTGAAGTTGGACAAAAACAAACATGTTTTAGCTGAATTATTAAAAATTTAATTTTTCGAGAAATGACTCACTGGTCCCCTTAGTTTATGGGACCAATGAGACACGGTGTGGGACCAATGAACCACTAGAAGTAAGCTGCAGAAACAGTTATAGGTCTACGATGAAAGGAAGTTTTATCACAATAATAAAACTAAGAAGTAAAATCAGTGTGGTAATATTAATTAAAATCATTTAAGGTAGGTCTCCTATGCAAAAACAAGGAAAAATCAAATTTTTAATTGTTTTCGGTTCGGGGGATTTTCCCAAAGCTAATTCATAGTAAAAAAATATGGCAAGGTTGGTTTGTCAAAATTCAGCAGGTTTAGGGGTAAAATGAGCGTTTGAAAATGGGTGCATCCCTAGCAACGCCCTTAGCAACCAATGTGTAAGAGTGTTTTCTTCTTATACATATATATTTTTATAAAATATAGGCGAAAATTGGACTTAAGAATGAAATTGTAACTACGCGTTCTCATGCTTATGTAGCAGTGCATAGTCAATGAAAAGGGCTCTACACTATCAGCGCCATTCCCTATTTCTTTGAGTTTACGCTATGTCTTTTACATAGCTGCGACTTTTCTGTAGTCAAAATCGTAGCACAATAAATAGATTAAACAAACAAATTTATTAACAAAACTAAACATGCAAAAATCACAAAAAACCTATCAATCACTGTTGTGTACATAACCTGTATATTAAAGCTATGAGCTTTTGCTATTATTTGTAATTGCTGTGTAAGGCTACAAAAGTGTTTTCAACTGACCTCTTGCTACTGTTTTGATGGATTGCTATCATTAATGCTTTTTACGGAGACTTTCGAGTTTACACGATTCCCCAGGCGCTCGTTAAATGATCCACATGTCAGCGCTTTTCTCGTAATGTAAATGGTAGCATAGAGGCATTACGTAGTTGGTTAAGCACAAGCGTATTGAGTGTATGTGAAATGTTTTAAGTTAATATCGTAGCTTAGCACTCCTAGTTGCTATTTTAATCATTTTTGTATTTTTCATATTTCGTATGTGTAATTCTATTTGAATAAGTAAAACAATACAATAATTGCTTAGCATAAAAAAATAGCGTGGTTGTAGAAACACAACAATCACCCTTGACAATTAGATGCCATAACGAGCCAAAATAATATAGTTTTAACACATTAGCTAATCGCTTAGTAGCAGCAGCTGAAGATGGCGGTGAAAGAATTTGAATTATATATCACTTTACCTTACAGTAGCCAGGGGGGTTATTACAGGATGCTCGTTAAGCGGTTTGCGAGCTCGCAAACTGCTCGGTAAAAAATTTTTCCTCGCTAACGCGTTTTTCGGGATTACAGGATTTTCCGAGATGGCGAACTCGCTCGGCAAGTAACGAGAAAGTATGAAACACTCGCACGTTAAGTTACCGAGCGACTGTTTCATACACAACTAGCCATGGCAGAGCGCGTTTTTTAGGTCATAGTTTATGCACAATAGCTAATATCTAGTTTATGACACAACTAGAGTTTTATGCAACTCCCAGGCTTGTTGTGAAATGGTGGATTCAAGTTTAATTCGTACATGCGAATTGAGAGCCAAAGGCTCATCAAGTCGCTACTCTCTATCTCAAAAATGACATATGTCAACAGAAAAACCAGACTTTCAAAAATAAAAAAAAAACAAAAATGAAAAATGCAAAGCATAGTCAATATACAAATACATACACATCAAACCAAGACTAGTAGGCTAGCAGCTGTTTACTGGCTAGCGCCTAGTCTAGTGCTACAACTGTGCCAGTATTACCAAGTTGGGATGGTTTTGACTTGGTTACAGGTGAGAGTGTAGGCTATGTATAGGTGTCTGCAGATGAACCGGTATAGGCTTGTTGTGAGGTGCTAGATCAGCAGCTGCTGTTTGCTGGCTAGCGCCTAGTCTAGTGCTAAAACTGTGCTAGTAGGCCTATTGCAAGCATGCGTTGGCTGCAGACTTAGTCGGAGACTATGAAGTAATGATATC
Source organism: Trididemnum miniatum (assembly GCA_964006365.1). NCBI lineage: Eukaryota > Metazoa > Chordata > Ascidiacea > Aplousobranchia > Didemnidae > Trididemnum > Trididemnum miniatum. Next base: position 32,288,862 of record OZ023233.1, read on the forward strand.
TTCCACCAGTAACTGTGTGAGGCCATGGCCAGCAACTGCTGCTAGTCTAGCACCTCACAACAAGCCTATGCATCTGTAGACACCATTACTGCATACACTCTTACCTATCACTAAGTTAAAACCTTCCCAACTTTGTAATACTAGCACAGTTTTGGTACTAAAATAGGCGCTAGCCAGCAAACAGCAGCTGCCAGTCTAGCACCTCACAACAAGCCTATACATACCGAGCAGTTAGCGAGACACTCGACTTCACCTAGTAGCTGCTCTTTCTGCGAGCGCAACCTGAAATCCCAACTTTGCGGGCTCGTTATTTCGGCTGCCGCTCGGAGAATTAGCGAGAGAAATCGCTCGCTAACGCATAAAATCCTGTAATAACCCCCCAGATCATCAACGTCAGAAAGACAAAATCATGGTTGACCTGCTATGACCGTTTTAAGATTTCAATTTCATAATCATCTTCGTCATCAGGACCACTAAGTAGCAGTCCAACAAAAAGTCTGAATCTCCCAACTACAGAAAACACTTTAACAATGACATAAAGGCCTGCCTTAACTATGTCCACATCCGGTCCATACCAAACTGCTACTGGCTCATTGGTCCCTCTTTGCACTGGCTCAAAGGTCCCACAACTGTGTAGGCACAACATTTTACTAACTGGCCGCTACCTGATAGGGTTACTGTCTCTGAGCTGGGCAAAATCTTCAACAAATAAACTTCAAGAACAAGCAATACTATGCTACCTTCCGTTTAACTTCAAGTTCACAAACAAAAAAAAAAAAAACAAAAAAACAATCAGCAACAAAAAACAACTTTTGAGCTAGTAAAAAAGGTTATCCTTGCTTGCACACGTGTGGATGATCATAAATCAATCAAAATCCGGATGAAAAACTTTGAAACTATTTTGAATCAAATCCTAAAAGAGAAAGAAAATCCGCCAAAAACTTTGCGAGAAATCAACTATGATCATTGGTCCCACCCTGACCAAAGGTCCCACATCTCCACTATGCACTAAATGTTTGTCACCAAATTTAAAAATGGGTGCAACTTTGGCAGTTTTAAAAATTTGTGTAAAAATGCCAAATTCAAACACTGGACCAAAATAGAAAGACAATATAGGAGCTAAAATTTCGTTTCCCAGACGAAGAAGAAAAAAAAAAAAAAAAAATTGTCGCATCCAGAAGCTTTGTGAAGGCTGAGAGAATTTATAGCATTAAAAACTTCGATGGGTTGTGGAGGGTTAAGTACTACGGTGTTAGATGCTACGGTCTTGAAAAAAGATTTCAAGTGCATTTTTGCGGTGCAGCTAACACTCTGTGCTATTAGGTGGCCGATTTCAGCAAATCTCGGGGTAACCAACTTTTACTTTGGTAAGGGGAAACAGGAAGAGCACTTTGAAGGCATCAACAAATTAACCCATATCGTCCTAGCGTCAGTTTAAACTGACAGCGCTAAAAGTAGGATTGCGACTGCACTAATTGCCGAAATTGTTCAAAAGTTGGTTTTAGGATTTTAAAAGACTCTGAATTTACCAAAAATCTTTTTAGTTTGTTTTATTTTTGTCAAATTTTATATTTTTTTGCCAAAAATTGCTAAAAATACACTTTTTTTTTAATTAAAAAACAGTTTGTCCACTAGCGGCGCTTATGTAGCGCTGACCTTCATGGAAACGAAATTTTTTTGTTGATCAAAGCATGGCAAGTCAAAATAAGCCGTGCATTTACGAAAAGCTGTTTACTCTTAGGTCTGGCACGTGATCTGCTTCCGTCAGTTTAAACTGACGCTAGGAAGATCTGGGTACGGGTGTATTATTAGACAGTCAATGCAGTATTGCATTGTAGTTGAAGTAGTTATGGATTTGTTGCTAGTAAGTTATTTTACTGCATTTTACAGTTGTACTAGGTGACTGTATAGAATTATGATACATGAAATTCATTGCAGAACTTTCCAAAAGCTCTAAGATTTAGACAAATTAGTTCCGCTTTGTACAGCAGCCCATATCCTACTGGTGGCAAAGGCACCAAGTTGCATACTACAACAAGTCATTTTGTGCAGCAGTGTACAATCTTGCAAATGAGTATAGACTAACAGACCAGTCAGGCTGTAGCGATTCATAGTCTGCTCCTCTACTTAATACCTATCCTTTTCTCTCTATGTTCAGTAGACACAGTGGCTACCATACCAATACAAGCAATACTAAGTTAGTCTACTATGCATTTTCTAACTGTAGGTTAGTTCCTAGTGATAACGTGAGTTCCTGTAACATATACCAGCAGTCTACTAAAGTTTAGTGTGGTTTGCAGGACCAGGCATGATCTATGGTAACACATTTGAAATCACAATGCTTTACTTAGTTATATCTGACATCAAGTAGGTCTACTGCTTCATTAGTTTGTCACTAATAAACTTTTGACACCTTTGGAACTTCCTATTTTATGTAGATTACTGCATATTTTTGCATTACCATACAGTATGTCTAGACGAAGTGATACACTAAATGTATTTGAGGCTTTGGAAAAAATTTGTAATCCACAAAGTGACCAAGGTAATGAAGCTCTATTTGGAGCAAAAGTAGTGATATTTCCTCCTGATGATGGCTCTGACACAGATGAAGACGAGGGTGGTGATAACAATTGCATTCCAGATCACCTTTGCAAAAAGCAATTGTTAGCAGCTGCTGAGGTGGAGTTTGTGAATACAAGATTGCAACCGAATAGTGACGAACCACAAACTTCTGACTCTGGGTTTCAACAGGTATATGTTTCAAAATTTGAATTACATTTGTTTGGATATATTTTCATATTACTAGTAATATTTAGCAATATTGTGTTAAAAATAGTGGCTATGTCATTTGATAAAAACTATAGAGTTCACTTCTAAAAACTTAATTAAATGATATCACTAATATTTGGCATACATTTCAAAACATGTTATATGTGCAGAATCAAGCTGAAGCTAATTGTGCTGGTGATGTTGCCAACGATTATCAACCGGAGGAAGACTGCAATATTTGCCATGAAAAGTCAGTCCAGACACAAATTGATCCACAACCGCCAAAACGGGTAGATACTTGCTTGACCAGAGTTAACAGCATGCATCTTGAAAATAAAATGTTATTTACTTTCAGTGATGCTATTTTTATTGCAAATTGACAATTATTGTACATACTGGTGAGTTTTTTTATAATTGTACATATTTTTTTTTTAGAAAAAAGTTTCAAAAATACTGCCCAAGAAGCTTCAGTGGAAAAAGAAAGACATCGACAAACGTCAGGCTCTTGACACTTGGTCAGTGCCAGAACCGGCCTTTGATGAGTCAATTCCACCCCATCAGTTGTTTGAAAAATTTCTCACTGTAGAAGAAATTGAACGCATTTGTGAGGAGTCAAATAAGTACGCCCAAAGTAAAGGAAATCATGTTTTTGAAATGACGCCAGAACGGCTGCAGTCTTTCATTGCTATTCTCTTGTTGAGTGGCTATAGTCCAATGCCACGACAAGATATGTATTGGCAAATGCGGGACGATTCGTACAACAGATTAGTTTCAAACCTCATGACTAAAAATGAATTTGAAGCAACGAAACAATACCTTCATCTTGCGGATAATGATAATTTGGACAAAACAGATAAATTTGCCAAAGTTCGTCCGTTGTTTGATGCAATTAACAAACAATGCAAAGAAAATTACAAGCCTACACAACATGTCAGTGTAGATGAATCTATGGTACCATACTTTGGCAGGCATGGTGCCAAGCAATATATTCATGGCAAGCCTATAAAGTTTGGATACAAGCTTTGGGTCATGTCGAATCCCTTGGGCTATTGCATTCAGTTTCGACCTTATTTAGGAAAAGATACTCAGTTAAGTGAGTACGGAGATATTGGGTTAGGACTCGGTGCAGCAGTTGTTGCTACGTTAGTCCAATCTTTGCCTCCTCAAGAAGAATCTGGCTCAAACTACCATGTGGTCATGGATAACTTCTTCACGTCCCCAGGACTGTTACGCCATCTTCGGGAAAAAGCCATTGCAGCCACAGGAACTGTAAGAGCTTGCCGCATGGAGAACCCTCCACTTAAAAGCATTGAAGAAGTTAACAAGATGGATAGAGGTGCATCAGATGTTTCTGTCCAAACTAAATCTAATATCGCAGCCATCCGGTGGAAAGACAATAAGGTAGTAAATGTTGTTTCTACATTTGTGGGAAAAGAACCCCAAAAAAAGGCGAAGAGGTACAGCCAAAAGGAGAAGAAAAGCATCACTATCCCACAGCCTAACGTTATCAATGTATATAATCGATACATGGGTGGTGTGGACCGTATGGACCAAAACATTTCATGCTATATGGTTCACTTGCGAAGCAAGAAATGGTGGTGGCCACTTTTCCGTTTTTGTGTTGATCTAGCAGCCAACAATGCTTTTCAGCAGTATAGACTGCGTAAACTAAACGCAGAAGAAACTCGCATGGATGCTCTTAGTTTCAGAAGAGCTATTGTAGAAGGATATTACCATCTGAATAGAAAAAGCATTCCGCCACCTCTATTTCCAGGAGCTAGAGCGATACCCCGTAAACATGTAAAAGAGAGCAGTGGCAACCATTGGATCGTTAAAGGAAGTCAGCGGCGCTGTGCAAAGAAAGGATGTTCTGGGACATCTGTGTACTACTGCGAGATTTGCGATGCTGGGCTTCATCCCCAATGCTTTAAAGCATATCATATGGAGTAAAACTAGTTAAACTACTAAAGCTCAAGCTTATCCTCCATCGTTTGAGTGTCCTGAAAGTGCTTTTTGCAATCGAAACTTTAGTTAAATTTTGTGTTTTAATTGTTGAAATTGTTTGATGTAATTGACTGTTGTGATCTCATTAAAATGCGCGAATGTTTGATTTTTATGCACCCAGATCTTCCTAGCGTCAGTTTAGACTGACGGATACAAAAGCGAGTTTATTTCCGGTCCAACGTTAGATTCAGAAAAAAAATGACCGATTTCGTTCAAGTTACACTAAAACTAAGCAGCACAGAAAAAATAACAAAAAAATTCGGGGTCAGGATGATATGGATTAATAAATTTCCAGAGTTCTTCAGGATTATTTCTCTTTTTTTAATTGTTGCATAATAGTAAAGTTAGTTTGTTGGCTTGTTGGCATATTTTTTGTAATACCATTTTCCGCACTCATTGTTACTGAGGAAAAATTTTTTGTATGATGTTTGTTTATTTTTGATTAATAAACCTTTGGTAAGCGAGAGTTTGTTTTGCCTTCTTTTTCGTGAGGCAGTTTGAATGGGTGCGTGTTTTTGATTACCTTCGAGATCACCGTGACCAACCGGAAATTTTGATAAAGAGACGAATGCCTCAAAAAATTGCATCGAACATCAGGGTGCGTGTTGTTAATTACCTTCGAGATCGCCGTGACCAATTGGCTGAAATTTTGATCGAGAGACAATAGCGTCAAAGCTAATAATTGCATAGAGCATCAGGGGCGTAAAAGAAAATTCACGGTCGTTACGAAATTGAGTGCCATCCACGGAGTGAATATTGCAGAAAGTAAATAAATTGTGACCTTTTCGTCCCTTAAAATTAGTTGGAAATTAAACAGCAGATGGCATAGTGGTCGGCAAGCTTATATAGGAAAATACCAAGTGTGATTGCAGATTCGATCTTCCTTTTCTTACACGCAACTGCGAACAAAATTGTTTAATCAATCAATCTCAACAAATAAAGTCACTAACCACCACCAATACACCACACTCAGTATTTACATTAGCAATGCAGCTTTAGCGTGCTTCGTGCTGCTAAGCTCAATAAAGTAATATAGTGGGAGCTCCGCTATCATCTTCGGCATATTCCTTCATTCCAGTTTTCTACAAATAAAACCACAGTTAAAAACAAAGACTACGTGCGCTGTCACGCGTTTAGCTGTGATTCTAACAACATGGTGGAGTAAGTTTTTTTTTTCAAACTGAAAGAGTGGAGTACTTAAATATTGAAAAATAACTAAGAGCTCGGTAAAAGTGATTTTGCACTGTTGCTACCTTTGCGAGCAAGCAACCCCTAATGTGGGTTTGATACTGGGCTCAAAAGCTCCCTAACACCTATGTTCATAGGATGGTCACCTGTTTCTGTAGAAACAAGTTATTTAATAAAAGCTATAAAGCTGATATTGAATACGGTATTAATCAGGGATAGAGGCGAGTACTGAACTTTTGAGTACGAGTACTTTTACAAATTTAGCAAAAGAACAATTTTTACGTTGTAACAGCTCAAAGTTTGTCGCAAAAACATAAACAAACACATTATTTCAGTGTTTGGGATGTTGAGAAAGCGCACAACTGCAGGTGACAATTTTCTGACAAGTATCGATAACACACAAAAATTACTATTATATTTTAAACAAATTAGGTACCTACGCTATTACACAAACCGATTACCTTTACATAAAGTCAAAAGCATCAAAAATAAGGCTGCAATTTGATATCAGCTACTAGTTACTATTACTACCAGTGGCGTTGGAAATACTTTCAAGTAGGGGGGGCTAAAACCATACCAACGTCTGGGGGGCGAAGCCCCCCAGGCCCCCTCGTTGTTATCACAACATACATCATGCGGATCATGCACTTTACTTCAGGAAAAGTCACTCGGAGACTGCTCGATAACTCAAGCTTTCCTCTAGCTAGCATACACAGACAGAGTAGCCAGATCGGGGTTTGTAAACGTGTTTAATCTCCTTTAAATGAACTTATCCGTTTACAAGCTCCTAGTCTCAGGCTCCTATAGAGGCAGAAGCGTATTTAGGGAGGCATTGTGCCATGCCCACCCACCCCGTTTTGACTCTGCCCTTCAGTAAAAAAAAACTAATGGTGCCAAAGGACCGAAATATGCCAGACTCTTTTGATGGTTTCTGTAGCTCATGGCCAATGGCCAGGGGCGGATCCAGGGGGCTAGGATGGGGGTATGCATCCTCCCACTAGCCATTCTAAAAAATGTGTTTGAAGTATGCAATTTTTCCACAATTTCGAACCTCTTTGATAGCAATATGCCTTACGCTTTAAAGCTACGGCTCCACCAGTGGTAATTTTAAATTATCGATTTCAGTGGTAATTTCTTCAGTGATAATTAATTTTATCAAAAATTCTCACTGGTGGAGCAGCGCAAATGTTTTTTTCCTGAAGGGTCTGCTCCACCAGTGAGAAAAGTGAGAATTTTGGGCCAAATTAATTCTCACTGAAAAAATTATCACTGAAAACGACAATTTAAAAATTATCACTGGTGGAGACAAAAGCATCTTATCATTGATTATGATGATGTAACAATTGCAGTACTGGTGAGGAGGCCGCTGCAGTAGGCAAAGTAGAAGAGGTCCATTTGAAATTTAGCATGCAGGGTGACGTTGGTACTTCAAATAGCGAGGACGAATGTCTAGCGGTAATGGCTTTTGCTCTTACCAAAAGAAAAAGAAAGCACAAAATGTGGGTCAGGAGTGCATTTGCTAATAAAGAGAAAAGCTGCTACAACCTTATTAAGGAATTGTCCATGTGGGGCCACGAGATGTATTTTCGTTACATGCGAATGAGTCCTAGCCGTTTTGAACATTTGCTTACCCTAATCGCCCCTAAAATAACAAAAACAACAACCAGCTATCAAGAGCCAATCCCACCTGACCAAAGACTTTCCCTGACGCTTCGCCATCTGGCTACTGGAGAGTCTCAAATTTCTCTGAGCTTACAGTACAGAATAGGACGGCAAACCATCTCCAAAATAATTCCAGAAACCTGCAAGGCTATCAGCGACGCTCTAGCCCCTGAGTATGTAAGCATGCCAACTTCGGCGGAAGGATGGCTTGTTGTTTCGAAACATTTTCAAGAAAAGTGGGACCTTCCTCATGTAATTGGAACACTGGACGGCAAACATATCCGCATACGTTGCCCAAACAAAACAGGCAGCTTGTATCATAATTACAAAGCTTTTTTCAGCATGGTTTTGTTGGCTGTCTGTGATGCCAACTATTGTTTTCTAATGTACGATTCGGGTCAATATGGCAGCAATAATGACAGTGGCATGCTGCTGAAAAATAAAATGGGGAAGCAATTAGCTCAGGAAAATTTAAACCTTCCTTGTGCGAGTACTCTCGAGGATTGCGCCTACGACCCACTACCATATTTTCTTGTTGGTGACGAGATCTTTCCCTTGAAAACTTATTTGATGCGACCCTATCCAGGCTCACAACTAAATGAAAAGAAGTCCGTTTACAACTATCGACATTCTCGGTGTCGCCGCGTTATAGAAAACGCCTTTGGTATCTTGGTTGCTCGTTTGAGAATCTTCAATACTCCAATTCAAGCCAAAGTAGAGAATGTCGAAACGATTGTCATGGCTACCATTGCTTTGCATAACTACTTGAGGCAAACCGACAACGCAAGTTATTGCCCTTGTGGGTTCCTTGATAGTGAAAATTCCAGTGGAGAAATTATTCCTGGACACTGGCGTAGAGAAATTGGTGTTGGCAGTTCAGCAGGCAGTGATGGAGTAGTGCCAGTGCCAACACTCAGAGGATCACGCCGCAGTGAGAATGCTCTACACAAGCGAGATTGCCTGATGGAATATGTCAATAGTGATACTGGTTCGTTGAACTGGCAAGTTGATTATGTACATCGAACCTAAACTCTGTAACGTCGTGGCTGTGTAAAACGTTGGGTGACAGTGCAGAATCTTTTGCCGTAACGCCTGCATTTGATAGCCTATTTTAAGGCTAGCGTACATTTTCAAACTGGTTGGCAATACCACCAAGAATAAACCACATGCTAACAGTCGCATGCAATATATACGCCTTTAGGTTGTGACTAATCGGTTTTAGACTACCGCGTAATATTACTCTGAAATGTTTTGTTTTTGCTATGTGTACGCTCCGTACCTTAAAAATTTGCTTTCTGAAAATGGTGTGAGTGGTTCATAAATTACGATAAGCTTACAGCAGCTCAGATGGTCGAGTGGTAAGAGTGTCCGCCTATGGAGCTGTAGACTCGGGTTTGATTCCGAGTCGGGTCAAACCAATGACTTTAACATTGGTATTCACAGCTTCCCTGCTTGATACTCAGCATTAAAGAGACAGTGTGAAGAACAAGCCGGCGAGTTTACTTGTTGTGTCGTTGGGAAAGGCACTTAGCAGGGTTTCCCCATCTTAGTGTGGTAGACAGATGGCCGGCAACTCCTAAGCGAGCTCGTTAGAGCGCTTTGATCGCTTTCTCGTGACAGGAGGATAAATATGCCATAAAACTAAAAACTAACTAAAAATTGTTTGCTAATTCGACATGAACTGACCCGAAACTAGGTGTATTTGCTTATTAGAGGCAGACAACTGTTTAGAGGGGAGAAATCCGTTTAAAAGCTTCGTACGAATAAAAATTCAATTTTTCTAAGGGGTAGGGGGGGGGGGGCATTTTTACAGCTGTTGGCAGCTGCCTATGTCCCCTCTACGTTGCGGGCCAGGCAAGAAAGATTGAACATGCTTAACTCATGTACTAGTTGAGAATATTCGAAACTTCGAATATCATGCGACGTCCAAGGAGGGGAAAGAGTCACTAGAAACCCTGAGAATACCGGCATAAGGGTGGGAGGGTAGGAAAAACCGTCACAAAAACACCTTAAAACAAGGCAAGAGGTGCCTAAAAAGAGTTCGGACTCGGACACTCCGATTCATTCTTTTCTTGCCTTTCTTCCTAATTAGCGCTTAAGCCTTAGCCTATGTATACATGTGTTTGTGGTTTTACACTCGTAACCAGTAACCTGTTTATTTTAAGCGAATTTTACGATTGGCAAGTATGACAACGCAGGTGTCGCATAAGTTTTCGTCCACCTGTTTTATTTTTCAATAAAAAAAAATCACAATCACAGGTTATAAAATGTTTGTTCCGGTGGCTCTTGATGAGCGATGAAGGGTGAAGGCATATTAAACGATAACCCTGAACTCCCAGAGCTTTGAAGCTGCTCTTGGGAAGCCGTTGAACTTATTCTTCTGTATCTATAGATCAGGTCAGAAATTTCGTGTTTAATTTCCACCTGCATTTGATCCGGGAATAGCTTTAATTCCTCAGCAATCCATTTCCAAAAAACATCCTCTGCACTATCGCTGTTTCTTGTTGCTTTGCTCCTCTTAAATTTGAGAAAAGCTGCTACTTCATTTTTCACTTCGTCTTGGGTCCGACGTTTTTCGCGAACTTTTTTTTTTCTCATCCTGATTATTCGCTGATTGTACCCTACTCTCCGTGCCGGACATGATCGAAACTTCGGGGCTAACCTCACTTGAACTTGCATTTTCTGCGGATAAGGAGCGTTTCTCGCTGCAATCTGGTTCAAGCTGTGAGCGCGGGTCCACACTGATGCTGTTTGAACTTCCAGCCATTACATTTGTTTTGGTGAGTTTTTGGCGAATATACGAGTCATACCACTGTAAAAATTTGTAGTCATCCAAGCATTTTTGAGCTTTTAAAACTTGATCTGAGTCAACTCCAGACTTGTTTGAGGTTTTCACGTTCATCCGTTTTCTGCTGTACCTATTTAGCAAAACCTCCCAATCGTGGCTGGAACTTCCCGGCTGCTTGTCAAGAGTTTCATCTATTTTAGCCCAGGCATTTACTTTACGCAGTTTATCTTTGTAGCCAGCCTCTGCCTTGTCATAGAGGCAAGGGTATTTCCTTACCTCTTCAGCCAACTTTTCATCTTGCTGCAACACGCATTGGTTTGTTTTACCCATTATCATGGAGAGTACTTCAGTGACACATCCAAACTATACCTTGCAGAAAGTCAAAAAGGCCACTTTGGAACTATGGTTCTTAGACCTTTATTTCTTACCCGATTTTTAATAATGACGTAACATTGCTGCTTGTGGCATCATAGAGGGTTTTTATCCAGTGGTAATTTCAGTGAGAAAACATCAAAACTTTTTGATAAATTATCACTGAAATTATCACCATAATTCTCACTGAAATCGGAAAATAAAATTATCACTGACTGCTCCACCTCTGACAATTTATAATTCTCACTCAGTGATAATTTTTCACCCAGTGAGAATTTTCAGTGGTAATTTTAGCACTTCCGGTGATAATTTCAAAATTCTTACTGATGAAATTCTCACTGCTCTGCTCCACCAGTGAAGATTTTGAAATTCTTACTGAGTTTCAGTGATAATTATGGTGATAATTTGAAATTACCACTGGTGGAGCCGTAGCTTAAGCACGCATAATCGAAAATGTGCGAACAAAAAGCATATTTGGCGAAGTACTCAGAATTAGGGTAAAAAAATTGAAACAAAATCTGGCTAAAAATTATTCAAAAAGCACTAAAATAGCCATTACAGCATGTAAATTTTCAAAAATTTTTGCGGAGGAGCATGCCCTCGAACCCCCTAGAGCCTTTCTTATTTCTAAATCAGCTTCAAATTTGTTCTGCCAAAAAAAAAGTTGGAAAAAATGTGGAAATTATGCCCCCCCTATTATATTTATCGCAGCGCCACTGCTCCTAGGATGAGCTAGCTAATTCTAATTTGATATTGTGTTGTTTCTTTGTTATTTGCCCAAAAGTTTCTTTTCAAATTGGAAAAAATTTAACTGTGACATTATAATGGAGCTCTCAGAGTTTTGTACGCGAGGTTTTCATCCGAGCTTTGTCCACGAATTGTTTACCCGAGCTCTGTACCCGGAAATCCAGCAGTTTTGGCGATTTTGTTTACCTTTGTCACAAACTTGCAAAAGTTAGTACGTTGGTTTGATGGTATCAATGAAAAAAAGAAACAAATAACAAGTGACGCCATAAGCATTGTTGAAGTGCAGGGTGTACTGTAGTTAAAATTTTTTGAAAGAGGGGGCTGAAGGGGGGCTCAGAATTTCTGTGGCGGGGAGGGGATGAAAAAAATAGGCGGGGCTTCAGCTCCCTCAGCCCCCACCTTCCAACGCTCTTGATTACTACTGTAATTTATAGCTGTACTTTTATTCTGTATATTTGCCGGTTTACAGTACTATTTTTTACTTTCAGCTTTAAGATTCATTTTTATAAAATAATCCTAATTAGTGCTTAGTCGCATTAATATTTCAAACGCATTTTGCAAGCGTTATAAAAAGACTCGACTTATTATTAATTTCTTACAAAAAAAGTAAAATTTTGCCTACAGCTACAACTCAGCTACAGAACAACTATGCAACTAAGCTATCTCTAAATGACCTAAATTTAACACTCAAAATATTGCCTTCAAATCTAACTCTTGTTCTTTTTCCGATACCCCTACCATGCAATACCATAGCAAAACTATTATTTGGGATTGGCAGATTACAGTAATACATGCACTGTAGAAAATGTTCTATCAACATTTGAGATAAAATTGTAAAACGATAACTCCACTGATGCAGTCTTTGTCACACACGTGGTTCGATTTCCGTGGTACGTAACTTTAATTGCAAAATAAATTAAAAGTCGCTACAACTTTCACACGTTTTCTGCAGCAGAAGAGCGTTTGTTGTCAAACAATACTATTTGCTGTTGACCCAATACTGTACTGTACCGCTATCAAAAGTTGATCTTGTTTGTTACTTCTAGCGAAAGCCAAATGTACTCGTGTACTCGGCGCTTTTTTTGACCTAGCACCGAGTACAAGTACTCAAAAAATGGTACTCGAGTACTCCATCACTGGCATTGATGAGTGCTGACCAACATTAGGCCTACAAGATCTATCTATTCAGCAATAAAATGCCATAGAGTTGTTGTCAGTGACTTTCAAAATTTAAAAATTGGACACATCGTTTGTTCCTGATGGCTTAATCTCGGTTTTCGCATTTTTAAATATTGCATTTTGGTGGATGAACTACCTTAACAGTTGGAAATTTTCGTAAATTTTTGTCTCTAAGTTTGCTTACGTTGGATTGAAACTAAGCCAAACAGTCAATTAATTCGTGGATTTAAGAACCCATTTTCAATTTTCTTCAAAGAGTACTTAAAACTCGAAACGAAATCGTTGAGGCGACAGCTTTGGAAATGGTGCACGCGTTCTTTCGTTTTGAAACCAGAAAACTGTTTTGATTGCTACGTGGGAAGATAGTAATGAGAAGATTTGAATCCCTAGACAGTGGCAGACAAGATTCTTCCAATTACCTAAAACTTATCTCAGGTGCTTCCTTGCATGACAGTGCAATGTCCAAGAGTTGGACTGAATTGTGATGACATCCTCTAACAGTTCGCATGCTTCATTTGCCTAACAACGATGGTTAAAACCGTTCCGTCATAAGACAAGATGGTAGAATGAATCTCTTGGCAGCAGCGTCTCATGCAATTAAATATTCAGTTGATTTAGATATTTAACAATACCGTGAGGAAGCTAGATCATCATGACATAACCAATCAGTTCAATGCAATGTAAAGTTGGAGACATAAGCATTAGTTCCGGTTGAAGGTACTGCGTAAAGAGATAGATTTCCTATTGTAAACTTCCAGAACAATTTAACGTTATTATGACGTTATTATGATTCTTTTTGAGTGAGTAGGCCTTAGTTAAGCTCTTGTGCTTAGTACTGTTGGTCGAACTTATGTTCACCATGTAAGATTACGCATAGTGATGAAAAATCAAATCTAAGCTCGCCTCTCAGACACAACCTTCTGATACTGAACATTTAGACAAGAATTTTTTACTTTTTATGTTATTCCTTGTGTTTATACATTTTTTGGCTGAAATTTTTATCACCTGATCGAAACTAACAGCCGATAACAAGAAACGAATTTCATTTAGAAGTCATTATAGTTTTTGAGGTATTTATAATAACGAGTAGCACGACAAGCAAGAACTACAAGTTCAGCTTCATGTAGTGTACGAAAAACGGTAGGCGGTAGTCACCTTTTTGTCCTCAACCTCCTAGTGGTGGACCCTGGAAACTTTTCTGAAAAGACAGGTAAATGACGACTGTTACGGGAAGCTTTCGGGGTGGTAAAAGGATAGACCTTCGGCCTTGGAAGCAAAAGAGCAAGGCCAAAGACTTACGACCAACTTGGCCGAAGGTCCTCCAACTTAACATCGAGGGCCTTACTGCCAACAAAATGAGCATACTCGGCCAGTTAGCCACAAGATACAAAGCTTAAATGTTATACTCCTTCATGAGACCTACTGCACTAGTGCAGACCGCCCGGTGTTCCCAACTACTCACTAGCTGGTGTGGTCCCCAGCAGGAAGCACGGCCTGGCTACGTTTGTCCACGGTAAACTCAGCTGGACTCTTGTCGACCAATTCCCAACTGGATCGGCAATTGAGTGGGAAATTCTGGTAAAAGCAGTGGGAAATGTCTTTCCATCCGAATTAACAAGCAATTGGTAAATTTCTCAAAATGTAATCACAAAAATGTAATTTTTATTCAAAAACCTAACCTACTGTCCTGGACATTGTTTTGTAACGACTATTAACAATGGCATTGTTAATCCCATTTTCAAAACAGTAACCCAGGAGTCATAAAATAACAACCTACAGTAGGTCAAAGTACTGGTGGTAATTACATACCTGTACTGCAAGTAGCCCATGTTCATGGGAGCTAACTGTTAAATGCGAAAAGAGAAAAAAGTGGTCCATATCAGGGGCGGCTCATCCATGGGGGCTGCAGCCCCCCAATAATTTTCCCAGCCATGCAGCATTTTTAACTTTTTGTGTAATCGAAAAAGCGACGTTCTGATTCTTCTGCGTCGGGTTAAAAATGTTTTTAAATTGGAAACCCTTGGTCTGCCAGCCACGATCTTGCTGACTTTTTCTATTTTCGAAGCGCTGGGGGAATTCCCATCGAAAAAATACCTAATGAATTTGGTATTCCAAATTTTGCTGTGGTTTGGTCTGCATTCCGTTGCAGCCCATCGAGGCAAACTATCTTTCGCAGATAATTCTTATTGCGTCATAAAGTCAAAAGTTTTGTTGTTACTTCTTATTTTCTGACCTGTGATATGTACTGTAATAGCATTCTACTATTCTTAATATGCTAACATTAACTTCGAATTAAAAAGTTGAAGTGAAAAGGTTAAATTAAAAGCTGAATGAACCAGCAGTAGTTGAAAGTGCATTAGTGATAAATTTTTGAAAATTTCGCCAGGGACAAATAAGGTTTCGACTATGCCATGGGGGCTTGTAGTGTTGTGGGCTAATTAAGACTACTGATAACTTAGTTGTGGGCTAGAAGTTACGGACTTTTTCACTGGGCATCTTTTTGCGTAATCAGCAATAGCTTCAAGGGACTCGACCACCGGCGACCAGGATCCATTTCAAGAGCTTAATTTCCGCGTTTTTAAATCAACTTAATTGAAAAAACTGCAGCCCCCCATCTGAAGCAGTCACGAGCCGCCACTGGTCCACATGGTCGTTGATCAAAAAGAATAATTTAATGTGCCTATGGTTGAGGGAAAGCGAATGGAGCCAACTGTACAAGCGCGAAAAGCGAAAAAACATTGGCCACGCGGTCGTTGATCAAAAGACATAATCAACCTGCCTAACAGTAAGCTCCATTTGCTAACGTTTTCTTCCGAGGAGTCTAAGACAAAAAGCTTCAGGATGACTTTTTTATATCACGCTATGCTAAAATTTGAAACATATTAAATCATGTGTAATGTGGTGAAGGATTAGGAGTTAGCACAAATATGGAGTGAAAGCAGGTTGCATCGACTTGTTGGCAAACAAGGAAATTCAAAAGTCACATTAAAGTCGACAACTCAGCATTCCCAATGTTTTTGCTTTGATGTATTTCAATGTAATACAGTAATTGCAGTTTCTTGGGTGTTCTTTCTTTCAACACCTATTGGCTGTATGACAAAATGTCTCATGATAACATTGACTAAAATCGTATGGTAAGAAATTCGATCATAATAAAAGTCTATACGTTGGGATACAGACAAAAAAAGGTTAAGAACCACAGTTGACGCAACATCCATTCCAGTCTTCCAACACCCATATCTTATTCTTCATGCTGGTGATTTTAACTGCCAGCATACAACATGGGGTTACAAATCAAACAATCCAGATGGAGAATGCTTGGTCGACTGGGCGGCCCAGAGCAACCTTGCATTGTTATACAATCCGAAGGATGCCCCCAGTTTTTTCTCTGGTCGTTGGAGCACTGGGACCAATCCATATCTTGCCTTAACAAGCACTGGGAATAATAGCTTGCATCTCCACAGACATATCCTAGATAAGTTTCCCAGGTCTAATCACATTCTACGTTTTGCTGACGGTGAAAAAATAAGAAACACTACTACTTAAGACAATTTTGAGACTTCAAAAATTGGATGCAGTTTCAAAAAACAAACCCTTTAGCAAATACGAAAATGATGATGGAGTTCCAAATAAACGCAGCAAAACACACTTTCAAACGAAAACATTTGACAAAAGAAATCCAAACAAAACCAAATCCTATTCAACATCAAATAAAAATTCCGTTAATGAAATACCGCTGAAAAAAATAAATGAAATTATCTTATTTTGTAAGTTCGTGTAGCAATTGGCAAAATCGGCAATAGCAACATAGCATTAATTACAGATAACGATGAGTCAATAAGCATACCTGCAAATCTTCCTCGCACTCCAATACATCAGCCTCTTCTCTTTCACAACATTCGTCTTCATCCATAACAATCATGTCCACTACTTTTTCGGCATTATTGTGATCCTCAAACTGTACCACAAAACTTGAGATTATTTTGTAGGATTACATGAGCAAGTTAATAAACTGCATGAACAAAGCAGCATGACTAACACTATTAAAACCAGTTAAATTTAACTGCTATGGCTATTGTGCTAGTACACCACATGTGATGAGGCAAAAACTTAATTCTAACGTTTATTTAATTTCATTGCTTGCTTCCACGTAAAACTTTGGTACAGCACTTGGCAAAAACCATGCGAAATCAACGAATTGTACCTGCACGTAAAATATGGGGTAAAATAACACTTAAATGCCGCTGTTTTGATTTACCCAGTATCGGAAAAAACTGTCGGTGAGACGGTGATAATTACCACGCCTGGCTGACCAGTGAATGATTGAGCTCAAGTCAATTTATCCCAAGTATTACTGTTATGATTCTGCTAAATGTACCTCGCCTCGGTAATTTCTTATTTCCATTTTGCGCAGTGAGCACGCCGAGGCTGCTTTCTCCATAAGTGTAGCTATGCCCATTCCATTTAACTGCTGTTTTGCACTCTTGCTAACCTACCTTGTTTGTTATTGTTTTTCATGGTGTGTGGAGCATCGGTCAACAAGGAGCTGAATAATATTTTTCAATAGAGTCATGCAGCCCCTTGTATACTAAACAGCTTTTCAGACTCTGAGGAACTGTGCAACAGCCTCCATGAATCTTTTATCCAAAATATAAGTAATTGTGAGTCCTTTGACAAAAATTGCAGACTTGTGAATGGAAATACTGAAAACGCCTTGATGCTTCTTCACGTGAATATAAGATAATTACAAAAAAATTTGACTTATTACGCGAACTGATTTTAACTTTGAATTTTAAACCTCATATCGTTTACATTACTGAAACTCGAATAAAAAACCATCCATTGATAAATGTGGCGATTTCTAACTACAGCTTTGTTCACGTCAACTTGACTTTAAATGCAAGCGGAGTTGCTGCCTACTTACATTGATCCCTCAAATACAAACTCTATGACCAACAATTTAGTCCAAGTAATTCTGAATGCATGTGAATCAAAGCTAGTAGCCCTTTCTCAAAATTTATTATGGGAGTGGTATATCGACATCCTAGCGTTGCTACAGTAGATAAATTAGTAGATGAATTCTCTAATGTCTTAGATGTTCTCTCAACAGGAAATTAACTTTATTACATCCCTAATGATTTTAACATAAATATAGCCCAGAGCCAAACTTTAGCCATATCTAAGAAGTTCTTGTAAACGTTGGTTAGTAACGAGGCAATTCCACTGATTACTAAAGCTACCAGGGATACAGATCGCTCCTCAATAATAATAGACCATACCACAACCAACGACACTAAGCATAGCATTAAGCCTGGAGTCCTCGAAATTTGGAATGTCAGTGACCATTATCCCATTTTCTGTCAAATTCACGAACCTACAATAGCACCCTCCTTCAAAACGTCTAAAGAACCAGTTTACTTTTTTCGCGATAAATCAAAATTTTGCCCAGAAGAATTTAACGTTGATCTAAAATTGGCATTAAATAACTTCTTCGAGCTTGTACCGGAAATAACATGCCAATCGTTAAATACTATATTATCTTAGTTTGCTCAAATTATACAAAGTAGCCTAACTAAAAAGGTACTCTCCACGTCAAAAAAGAATAAAGCGCAAGCCCTGGATTACTAAAAGCATACTGGTTTCCATTAGAAAGAAAATGCAATGCTTTAATCTCATTTCATGAACGGAAATGCAGCTCAAAAGTTCTTATTTAAGACTTATTTGAATAAGCTTACAAAAATTAAAACTCTGTCTAACAGCCTTTTTTACAAAAACGAACTTAGGACGATCCTAAAAAAGTCTGGAATACAATTCGTTCCTTACTTCCCCCAAATAAAAAATCGTCTCAGAATACAAACTTAGTGGTCAATCTTAACCTTAACTTAACTGAAAAACTTAATGATTGCTTCTGCTCCATAAGAGAAAAACTAGCAAACAAGATACCAACCCAAAACCCACAGAATTTTATAACTTTTCGAAAACATCGCATTTCTTCCTCCTTATTCCTCGAACCTCCAAACCTTCATGAAATTATTGGCATGTTACATGCCCTTAAAGTGAACAAAGCTGTAGGCCATGACAATCTTCCGGCCAATTTCCTAACAACAGCCAGCAATGTTACAGCTCCTTATCTTCAACCACTTATTCATTATGCTTTTTTCAACGATATCTTCCCTGATTACCGTAAAATTGCAAAGATTATTCCTTCTCACAAACAAGGCAATACAGATGATCCTAACAACTACAGACCTATTTCAATCTTACCCTGTTACGCTGAAATATTTGAAAAATTACTTCATAAGAGACTCCTTAATTTTTTTTCCAAGCATAACGTGATTTCACCAACGCAGTACGGTTTTTTAGACATCTCTACCTCCGACACCATTCTTGATATTCTTGAACACCATATGATAATATTTGTGAGAAGTATCATACTACACCGATTTGTTTTTCCTTGACTAAACAAAGCTTTATACACTGTCTGCTGCGACATTCTCTTCTCCAAGCTTGACCACTACGGAATTAGGGGCATGGCATTATCTTCAATGCAAGCAACATGTTTTAAAAATGGCGCAGAGTCTAAAATGCAATACAACACTATGGTGTTCTACAAGGATATACCCTGTGTCCGTTACTGTTTCTAATTTATTTCAATGATTTATGTTATGCAACCCAAACTATCCCAAAGCTGTTTGCTGCCGATGCATGTTTTGTACATAATCATTCAAGTGTCTCTTAACAATCATTTAAGCGTCCCTTAACGATCAATTGTTGTGTCTCTTAACAATGAATTAAAGTTTGAAGTTGGATACGATATCAAACTTTACTACAAAAATCAATAACTCAACTATCCATTCTAGTGCAACTGTGAAATACCTGGGAGA
Source organism: Trididemnum miniatum (assembly GCA_964006365.1). NCBI lineage: Eukaryota > Metazoa > Chordata > Ascidiacea > Aplousobranchia > Didemnidae > Trididemnum > Trididemnum miniatum. The sequence goes on from OZ023233.1 coordinate 32,308,455, forward strand.
AATAACTGACTCAACTTCCTTTGCTCCTCATACTAAATTTGAATCTAAGTTGTCAAAAAGCTAATGGTATAATCAGTAGGTTAAAATCTACCCATTCTAAGGACACATTATTGAAACTCTACTACGCCCTCTTCCAACCTCATCTATTATACAGTTGACTGTTCGGGGAGCAACATACCCCACCTATTTAAAACCATTACAAATACTTCAAAAGAAACATTGAAAAGCAATGGAGGTGGCACAATGTATGAGAATCCAAATCCATATTACAATAAGTTAATTACCTTAAAACTTCAAAAGCTGCGCTACATGGAAACTGCAAAAATTGTTTATAATTCATACACAGACCATAAACGCTCCCAACTTCCTTCCTTAATTTTTTTGTTAAAGCTCACAAAATTTCCCAGTGCTCCACCAGAACTTCCACAATCCAAAGTGATTACTTTATATTTCTTTTTTTCGTTCAAACAAAATGCACAGTATCAAATATCAGGGCGTAAAGGTATGGAATTCCATTCCGGCGAAAATCAGAATGATGTTAACGGTTTCTTTTAAAAGAAAATTAATATTGAACTTATTATAACAACACTAAATTATCTGTCGCACAGTTCTTCACAGATCTAGGCAAGCAATCTTTTGTTATTACTCTATTGTTTTATTGAGACTTATAATCTTTAATAGGGGGCTGTATGACTCGATGACCTAAGGGTCTTTTCGCAGCCTCCCAGTTGCAAGGGTATTTATTGTGTTGCTTTTACAGTTTTTTCTTTACATTTGTGTTATGTGATGTATGTGACAAAAAAAAAGTTGAAGTTGTACAATTTTTACCACTTACTGCTTTGCATTAAAACTGCTTATCCCACTGAATGACCTCAGTTCGAAGGTCACCACTTGTTGAGGTCGAAGCTGTTTTTACCTACTTACAGCAAGTCAACCAACAAAACAAGAATAGAAAAGCAAGTTCAACTGAAAGCTTAATTCAGTTAAGTCAAACTGAGCTCGAAAATATGGTACAGGGCATGGTAGCTAATGCCATAAAACCCCAGGAAGAAGAAATTAAAGCTCTAAAAACTGAAGAAGATGCATTGCTCCAAAGTCAACAATTCATCTGTAACCAAAACGATGACCTAAACAAAAGCTATAAAAGTGCTTTGCTATCCACAAAACAGCAAAAACAAAGTATTACTGAGCTAAATAAACGAACCGACGTACTAATGAAGCAAAGTTGTGAAGACGAAATCAAAATCGATGAGCTCGAGCAGTACGACCGCTGGCAATACTTAGAATTGCGAGGTGTACCAGAAATGCCAAACGAAGATGTGACCCAAATTATTATGAAATTAGCCAGTTCGATCGGAGTTGATTTAGACAAGGAAGAAATCTCAATTGCGCACCGGTTGCCACAGAAAAAACGAATTGGTAAAACGAGGTCAAGCAATGACAAGAAGCAACCTACCATCATAGTGCGATTTGTAAGCAGGACCAAACGAAACGAAATCTATGCTTGGCGCTTCAAAGCCAAAGATGTTGAAACATTTCCGGTTGAAAACATGGAGAATTTCTACATCAACGAAAATCTAACTCAAAGAAGAAAAAGATTGATTTGGCTCACTAAACAAAAAGCTAGAGAACTTGGCTTCGCATTTATTTGGACGAATAACGGTAAAATCTACGCAAGAGAAACGGAAGATTCTGAGAAAATTTATATTAAATTTGAAAATGATCTTGACAAGTTGTAGTAAGTGATTTGTTATCTTACTTTTTTTTTTCTCATTTGTATTTAGTGTTTACTGTGTCGTCTTGCGCTCCATGTTCTTCCTAAATTCTTAAATTAGCATTTCTGATAATAGCAGCTGCGACTACAAAACCCTTGATAAATACTCTGAGGATATGCTGTCTCCTAACTCAACGAAAAATCATATAACTATCATTCACATTAATATTGTAAGTCTACAAAAAAATTTTGATGCCTTCACAAACTTTTTAAACAGATTCCCAAGAACTGTTAGCGTAATATGCTTGAGCGAGACTCGACTCAACGATCGCAAAATAAACTACAGCAGCTTACCTGGTTATCGACTGTTTTATAACAATTCGGTCACCAAAGCTGGTGGGTCCGCCATTTATGTGTCTGGTTGTTTAAATTGTCATCAACTGTCTCAAATCAAGATCAAATGCGATGGATGTGAGGACGTCTGGGTTAATGTTAAATTAAACAACAGTGAAACATTGGTAGTTGGTTCGGTCTACAGACATCCAAATTAAGTAATTAAAAATTTTGAAGATGCGTTTATAAGTGTTATTAAATCTTTCAAAAGCAATCAGAACTATATTGTTTTGGGTGACTTTAACATCAACTATGACAAGGTTACCACTCAGCAAAGTATTTCGGATTATGCTAATCACATCAACAAGGTTGGATGTGAACAGCTCATAGATAAACCCACAAGAATTTGCCAAACAACTGGCTCGATAATCGATCATATATATGTGAACTCGATTTTAAAAGACCATGCACAGCCAATCATATTTTACGAAGATATTTCGGACCATTTACCAATCTGTGCAACAATTAAATGCAAACCCATTGAAAAAGCTACAAATCGTCTATTCCGCCGCAAAATATCCCAGGAAAACATTGCATTATTTCTTGAAGATTTGCGTACCTCTCTAAACAAACCAAAAGTGCGAAATAATAAAAATTTAGATGATCTTGTAACTTTAATGAATAAATTGACGAATGCTTACTTTCCTAAAAGAATGTTAAGCAGAAGGCAGTTTAAAACATCCAAAAATCCTTGGATTACCCCAGGCATCCTCACGTCCACAAAGCATAAAAACAGGCTTTATGCAAAATATCTTAAAAATAAAAGTCCTACTGCGCATACAGACTATAAAAAATATCGTAACAAGCTGACACATCTTAAAGAAGCGGCGAAGAAAATCTGCTATCAAAATCTTTTTCTTGGCCAAGGGAATCCATCAAACACCTGGAAGAATATTAACCAACTTCTCAGAAAAAACAAACCCAAATCGACAGTACCGAGCCTTGTAAAATTAGGTGATAAAACCATTACACACCCAACAGAAATATGCAACAAGAACATTTTGTAACGATTGGCAAAAAATTAGGAAGTAAATCGATTTTCCAAAACAATCAAAATTATCGAAAGTATCTAGGGAAGCGACATGTTTCTTCTGTTATTCTGCAACCAACTCACGCATATGAAATCATGGAAAGAATCACCGGACTCGACATTAACAAATCACCAGGTTATATTGATATTCCGGTAATATTGATTAAAGAATCTAAATCCTTAATTTCTCATTACCTTGCTACTTCTTTTAATGAATGTATAGAAACTGGTACCTATCCTAATATTTTGAAAATTGCCAAGGTCGTACCCCTGCATAAAGGCGGTTACCAAATGGACTTGGGTAACTACAGACCTATTTCTATCTTATCTCCATTCAATGAAATATTTGAAATTATTTTGCATAAAAGACTAGTAGATTTCTGGGATAAATACAAGTTGTTCACAAATTTGCAATTTGGCTTCCGAAAAAAATTTTCTTCTGACCTTGCTATAACGTATTTATATGAAACTATACTACAACAAATGGATTGTGGAAAATTCGTTAGCGGAACTTTTCTTGATTTTGCGAAGGTGTTTGGTTGCGTGAATCATCAAATTCTAATGAATAAGCTTGAACACTACGGAGTCTGTGGCAATGTCCATAGTCTCCTGCATTCCTATTTAACGAGCTGATTCCAATATACGGTCCAAAATGACCTTATCTTTTCTAACCAGCTTCCCATTACTACAGGCGTCCCTCAAGGTAGTGATTTAGGACCGTTTTTATTTCTCGTCTATATCAACGATTTACCTAATGCCTGTGACACAAAAATCATACTGTATGCAGATGACTCTGTTTTGCTCTGTGCAGATAATGACATTGATAAACTCAAGCTAAAAACTGAAATTGAATTCCATAACATTGAAACCTGGACTAACCTGAACAAAATCTCTATTAATTACAACAAAACAAATTCTGTGTTATTTTCTCGCAGTAAATCAACTGCTGTGAATAACTTCGTCATTAAGACCAGCGAAAGACCGCTAACCAATAAAAGTGTCATTAAGTACTTGAAAGTTTTATTTGATAATAAACTGAATTAGGAACAGCATATCCAGCATGTTTTGGCTAAGCTTTGTATTGCCAGAGGAGTTTTGATGAAACTGAGGAAGCTCCAAAGCTCCAAAGCTGAAATTGAAGCTCCAAAGCGATTACTTAGCATTAATCAAGATTATGCCTCGACAAGCATCGCTATCATTTGGCAAAAAGATTATGGCTAGTACATAATAACCATTCTACAAACGTTTTTGTAAAAACTCATACTATCATCAGTGTAAAACTACAGAGACAAACAGCACAAGAAAGAACTTATCAAATACAGCAAAGCATTACATCATAAACAAAGCAGTTGGATATTAAATAAAATGTTTTACAGAGGCAAATAAAGAATTACATGCGACTGGAGAGAAATGTAAGAGTCATATTGTGAAAACAAAGAAAATACCGAGTCCATCGCTGTAGATTTATTAAGTTGTAATGTTGAAAAAAGATGTTGAATACAGTTTAGGAAAATAAACACCTTACTGATAGCGAGTTAAGTCTACACGAATTTGGCATAAATTGGACTAATATTACGTAGGTAGATGGAAGAATTGTTAATATTCATGTGGTTGAAGACTTTGATTCAACAGAGTTTTTTTGATGCAGAGTTTTCTGTTGTCGTGGTAGGCTAGTACTTCGAAGGGTTGGAAGTCAATCCTATGGCCTAGGTCAGTTTTTAAACGTTGGGAGACGTTTGTTTCATTATTACCATATTTTCTTCTCTTGCATTCAAGCAGCCCATGAGAAGCCGCCCATGAATAGGAAGCTATACAAATTGATTAAAAAAAAAAAAAACAATAGAAGCCACAACGGACAAAACCGTTTAATTACTGATACAAAAAAACTAACGAACAAATCTAACAGCATGCAACAAAAACAACTCAAACGTTGTACGCTTCATTTCAACCACCAGAGGTCATTTTCATCATTGTCAATAATGCTGATATCATTCCAGTGAATGCTTTTTTGTTGCTACCGAGAAATTAACACTTGCTCCATTTGATTTTGTTCACTTTACACAGACGCGACGGGAATAGCAGCTGTTGGATTCTTGTGATGTTTACTCTAGCCTAGTGGCTCTGTAGTTTTACACTGATGATGGTATAAGTTTTCACCGAAACGTTTGTAAAATGACTACTAATACACTGACTATAATCTTTTTATTAAAAATGAGTTCCAAAACCCATTTTAATACTTTATGATCTCCACTTTCACACTTTTCAAGAAATTCAGGTCTTGAAGATATTTTCAGAGATTGCTGATTGTTGTAGGATTTCTTTTTTGCAAATGTAGTAATTGATTATAACAGTTTGTTATTAAGCTTCAATATCAATAAATTTATTTCATAATTAGTTTTGCCTTTGACGTTTATCCAAAACTACACTAAACCCTATGTGCGGCAAAGCATGTTCCTTTCTTTATTCAGCCACTGTTCATACTGTCCTTCAATGTTTACGCACATTTTTTTCACATTTGTAATGAGAAATTCAGTGAAATGCGTTGAACTATGTCTATGACGCAATAACAGGTTTGCAATTATGCTAGGAGATAACCGGTTCTCCCAAATAAGTTTTGAGATTTAATGAGTTTTGCCAAATGATGGTCTAACGGTGAAGCAGTACTTTACATAATGCCAGGACTAGTGCTGAAGAACTAATTGAGAGCAGTGATATTGATACCAGCGGCACAGTATTTATTGATAGAGCATAAACTTCTTTTATAGCCAAACACTCATCACTTTGCCAGCAATATCAGCTATATCAGCAGCGCTATCAAGGTCACCTACATTTGAACACTAAAACTAGCTAACACAATTGTACCTCTCCATATTTCCAGTGATAGTACCCTTCCGTCCACCAGCAACTGATGTGATCAACACATTCCAACTTCGACCATCTTTTTTCAATATGAAGAATTGTAATAACACTTCTACATCGATGAACTGTAAAATGCAGTTTATTAAAATGACAACTACACTGTAGTTTATCAAGGCGAAAAAGTAATCACACCTGAAATATGCTTGGTAAGGAATGACAAACTTAACTTAACAAACTAGCAGCTAGCTGATTGGGCTTGCATTTCCATGCAAGCTTAATCAGGGCTTATAATCAGTAATTTTTAGCTTCAAGCCTGATTCACAGTGCAGTCATTATCACCTCATATGACCTTGCCAATGCCATGTGTAAATATGACAGTAAATTCAGATGGAACACTTTCGCGCAATAACTACACATTAAAAATGACAGCTCAACAGAAAAGCTCGCTTTGATCAACGTTTTGAACGTCTTGAAAAACCGAGTTTTACTTTGTCATTGTTGTTAAGCATGTTGAGACGCTTTGGCTAAAATTTGTCAAATCGTTTTCGGAAATATTTGTCATTTAGGCTCTAAAACTTGATTCATTGGGTATGGCAACAGAGTGTTCCAAATAGTTTTCACAGAAATTGCCAAAATGTTTTTTCTCTAATAAATTGAGAAGGAATGAAATAATCCAGCTTTAAAGGCAGGGTATGGTGGCAAAAAATATTCAAAAAAATAGTTAAAATGGGTTTCAACTTACCAAGTAGCGTTGGTCTGATCGCGGAATTCGCTTTGGTTAACTAGTTATCTTAAAAAAAAAGTTTGCAGAACACTGGCTTGTGATTGGTCAATTTATTTGTGGCGTAGTTGGGTACAGATTTGTCCGTTGAGCTAATTAATCAGCCAGCTCTAGCCTAGTAGCAATGTAGTTACTGCGTGGTATTTACTAGTAAACGGTGCAAGCCTAGCAGAAAATAATAAACTCTTTTATTTAAGCAGTGGAAAGTACAATTACCCTGTTCACATATCCAATTTTTGTGGGCTTTAGGCCGACGGTGCTTGGTTCTAGTTTTTGCAACATAATCAACTTCTTGATGATAATACTCCCTGTGATGTTTAATTGTTTACACGAGGTCTGTTCAAAAAGTTCGTAAACTGACGTCATAACACAAAATGTACTTTCTACAGCAGTTACAGGTCTAAGTCTCCTTCAAAGTACACTCCTTCCCAACGTACACATTTATCCCAGCAATGTTTCCACTTGCGGAAGCAGTCTAGAAAGCTTCTTTTTAAATGCTTTTGAGCTCAAAAAGAAATCACATGGAGCAAGGTCAGGTGAGTAAGGGAGGTGGGGAAGAACAGTGATGGAATGTTTGGCCAAAAACTCACGAGTTCTGAGGGCTGAATGGGCTGGAGCGTTGTCATGATGGAAAAACCAGTCACCACTCTTCCACAATTCTGGCCTTTTCTATCGGAAGGCATCCTTCAGACGTTTCAAATCTGCAATGTAGTAGGTCTGGTTCACTGTGGAAGGTACTCGTGGTGGACAACTCCACTAGCATAAAAAAAAAATGTGAGCAGCACCTTGATTTTGGATCGAACACGGCGAGCTTTTTTGGGTCTGGGGAATGTTTTGCTCATCCACTGTGAAGATTTGACCTTTGTTTCCACGTCATAACCGTAAACCCATGACTCATCACCTGTTATGATCTTTGACAAGAATTCTTTATCATTTTCCAAGTGATCAAGCAAATCCTGACAGACTTGAACACAATGAGCTTGTTGATCATTTGTCATCAGACGTGGCACAAATTTTGCAGCAATGCGATGCATCTTTAATTCTTCTGTCAAAACGTGGTGACAAGAGCATACCGAGTTCTTCAGCAAGCTCTCTTACAGTCAGACGTCGATTCGCTCGCACCAGAGTGCTGATTTCATCAATGTGTAGGTCATCAGTTGATGTGGAAGGACGTCCAGAACGCTCATCATCTTCAACACACAGCCGAACATTCTCAAAACGTTTATACCATTTGAAACATGTCGCTCGCTTCATGGCAACATCACCGAAGCCATGTTAAGCATGGCAATCGTTTCCATAGTAGATTTTCCCAGCTTGATCCAAAATTTCACAGCATATCGTTGCTCTTTCAAGTTAATCATTTTGAAAAAAATTTGTAAAACTTAAAATACGACGAACTATAAAACTAACCTTAACTTAACTGAACATAACCAGCACTAAAATAAAGATATCTGTAATCAGAAAATGGCGTCATAATCAGCTGATCTCTGTGAACCTAGCGACACCAAGTGAATGCATCTGGAACAAATGAGAGCTGCGCAGTTCAAACAGTCTACGAACTTTTTGAACAGACCTCGTACTCCCTGCGTCATTCAACTTCTCTGTTGTTTTTAAAGTTTATAACTTCTCTAATGTTTATACTCTCCACATCATTCAACTTTTTTATACATACCCAAGCCCCTGCAACTGCAGGCTTTGGCATTGATCAGTTAGCCTAGTTGGCATATCGGTACTTGGCCTAGTTGCTAACTGCTCAATGCTAAAGCCTGCAGCTACAGGAGCTTCGGTACTGTAAAGCAAAAATTGCATGGTATCGGCTGTTAGCCTGATGGCCGAGTGGTGAAAGAGGTAAGCTCTCCACAAGGTTTCGCGTTTAAACCTGAGTCGACATAATCGAGTGGTTATACCTGAAACTAGTCGTAGAACTGGTTTTTACAGTGTTTATTTTGTAAGTCTTTTGGCCTACCATAATATCTATTTATATTTCATATATAGACTTATATCGGCCCCACATATTTCAATACTAGGCCTAGTAAAATCAGGCCTGCTATTGCCGACAAGTGCTAACAAAGCTATCTACTCAATGCTAAAGCCTGCAGTGTTGCACGGGCTTGGGTATGTATAGCAGGGGTGCCATGCTAGAGTGGTTCAATTTTATTATGATTTTATGCTCCAACGAGCCTATATTTTATGCTTTTTTTATGACATTTTGCTTAATTTTATGGCTTTTTTATGCTCAGTGAAAAATGGATTGACAATGCTAAAACGCTACACCGTTCGAAAACTTTGCAAATTCAGCATCACAGGTATCCAAACATTTCACTTCGCTGTATCGCAACAGTACAATGTCAACATTTCACAATATCAATCACAACATACAATATACACACAGCTTATATCAAACAAGTTAGTCTCGGCTATATCAATACGTGTTGCTTCACAAATCCTCCAAAACACAAAACCAGGGATCAAAAAGCAGCTTTTGCACGTGCCATTGCAGTACAATACAGTAATACCAATACCAGTACTTATCAAACCGTCCAGATGGCCAAGTGGATAGAGTGTCTGCTTATGGAACAGCAGACTAATGGTTCGATGCGATTCCGAGTCGGGTCAAACCAATGACTTGAAAATTGGTATTCAAAACTTTCTTGCTTGCCGTTCAACATGAAAAGGGCAGTGTGGAGAACAAACCAGCAAGATTTCTTGTGTCCTTGGGAAAGACACTTAGCGGGATTCGTCCACTTTTAAGTGGAAGACATGCAGATGGACCATGCAGTCTACCCATCGTGGTGGGCCTGGTGGCCCAGTCTGACTAGCAATAGAGGCTCACGCAGATTATGGCGCAGTCTTGTACGATGTAACTTTTGAAGAAGAATACTTATTGCTCTGACAAAAAAATCCAAAATCAAACAGCGGACTGCAAAAAGCTGCTTTTGCATGTGCAATTATTCTACAATACAGTAATAAACTTATAAATACTTAGGCCTATTGCTTTCACAAAGCCTCCAAAAACAAAAAACAGTAGACTACATAAAGCTGCTTTAAACTGTGCAATCACAGTATAGTATACTGATATCAATACTTACATCGCTTTCACAAAGCCAAAAAAACAAGAAACAGGGGACTGCAAAGAGCTGCTTTGAACTGTGCAATCGCAGTACAATAGAGTAATATACTTTTTGCTTTCAAAAGCCCCCATTAACAAAAAAACAGTGGGCTGCAAAAGTTGCTTTTGCATGAGCCATCACAGTACAATGCAGTAAAATCAATATGTATTGCTTTCAGAAAGCTCTGCTCCCCCGAAGAAAATATAAACATTGCAAAAAGTTGCTTTTGCATGTGAATACAAAAAAAAAACACACAAAAATAACGAAATGTAGAACACTAAAAAGAAAAACATTCCATATCAGTGCTCTTCAACAGAGTATAAGGTGTAGCCAAGCGTATATAATCAACAAAAGATATACAGCCAAGATCAATTCTGACAGGCAGCTTTCGGCATTAATTAAATTTAACTTCAGCTCATATTGCTGATATTGAAGCTGTGAAGGCAGAAAATGCAATAGGTTTTTAGGCTAGTGAAATTATTTCGAATATTTCTGGAACTAGGCGATCTTCTACAAGAATTTTTTTTTGTCATGTGCTCAGAGAATTTGTGCTATTTTTTGATTTAAATTTGACTAGGCTGCACCCTCCCTTTAAACGTTGCTATTTGAGAGGTACCGGTACACAAATTTTTTTTGGAAAATTAAAAAGGCACACCACGAGAAAAAAGTTTGACGACCACTGCCGTATATAGGCTACAAACTTTTACAACTATAACTACTAAAACTACAGAAGCAACTGAAACTACTACATCTACAACTAAAATTACTTAATCAATTTCGCTTTCTTCAGTTTCAGAGCAGCTAACTCTTTATCACACTGACGTTTTCTGTCTAAGCCGATGGTAATTTTTGTCTGAGCAGACACGAGATCATTTTTATTCAAGACTTTGCTGGATAGAGCATCTTGTAGCTTGGCATTTCCTTGGTCAATTATTTCTTCAGCTGTCTTCAACCCAATTTTACACCTTTCAATATCATCGTTTAGCTTGTCTACATGTGACTGCTTTTCTGCCTGGTGCTGTGCATTATCTGCTTCTTCTTGACGTTTCCTTCTCTCTTGTTCTTCTAATATTTTTTTTTTCTTCTAAATACGTCATGTATTTGGCTCGAGCTCCTTTCACCCGCTGCCGAAGTTCTTTTGTAATTGGAAACTTTAAAGTGCCCCCAAACACATTTATCCAGTCTTTCACAATTCATAACGACACAATTGTGTCTTCCTGAATAGTGTAGCCATGACTTTCAAGTAAAGCTTTATTGACGGAGAAACCTCGTTCTGGGGCAGCATTTCCGTGGCTTAGTGAACAAACCGTAAGAGCTAAATTAGCAAGTTGTGTGTATTTTTTACCACCATCTTCGTCAACCAATTCACCCATTTTTCTCCAATAATGGTCAATTCGTTTGTAACATGACTCAAAATTCTCATTCCCACCTTCCACCAGACCACATCTTCCCATGGCATCTTGCCAATAAGAAGCTTGTGAAACCTTTGATGTTGTTGGCACATCATTGGTATCTCTTTTGTACCAATCATCCTTCACCTCCTCTAATGGTACCTCAACCACTGATCCCTAACTTTGTCGCAAACCTCATCCACTGTCGTTGATGCAGGCAAATCAAAAACAGAAGAGTGGCGTCCTTTCATCACACTTGCCACTTTAAAAGCCAAGTTCGAGATGGCATTAGTAGCACCATGTGCATTTCGTTTTTCTGGATGAAGATACTGAGCATATTGCAGTATGGGTCTATTTAAGGGCAAATGATCAACGAGGTACTTCGTAGATTTTTTGTAAAAATTCATGCAGCCATTTCTGAATTTCGTTTGGTCTGCTTTGGAAAAAGTTGGATCTGATAACAATTGCTTTCCTTTGGTACCAACGTCAATTAACTTCACAGGTTTCAAGTTTTTAGCTTTTTCCACATCAATTGCAATATTTTTAGCAGCATCACCAGAAAGAACCTTCCTGCTTACAAACTTGTGCATTATGTTCACAACAAGCTGACACATAGCAGGGTACATCAAATGAATTTTTGGTTCGTTGCTCTGAAAAGGTTTTAAAAATTCTTCAAAATCATTTGCAATGTAACCGCAAAAAGACAAGGCTGCTTCAACCAATGGATCATTTAAATACTTGCAAATGCGTTTATACCTGTCAGTTTTTTCAAAAGTGCTTCTGAAATTTTTTTCTTCGGGAAGAAATTTAAGAAAATATTCCTTGATGTTCGGATATTGATCCAACACACGAACAGCCACATATTTAATTGCAATCCATCTAGTTTCTGCAGGTTGTTTTAAAAACTGAGCAGTAACATTTGTTAAATCCTGGATAGCTAAGAAGTCCTTCTTTCTTGCACTAGAATATTTGAAGAAGAAGTAGAGGTCTTCTAAAAAACCATCAATATCGTAGGTCAATTCTGATATTCCTTTTCGAAACGCAGTGTGTACAGGATGCAAAGAACAAGTTCCCAAATCAAGCACTGTTGTATCAACATCCTCTTTCAGATGATGTACCAGCTTTTGATGAAAGCTCTTGTTAACATTTGGTCCATCCATGCCAACATGAAGTAACAATTTGCAGTCCAATGATAGATCTTTAACAAAATGTTGAAAATGTTCTAGCAACTGTTCGCTCCCGCAATGGCCAACAAATAGGGAACCACAATATAGGTTGGTCACTTGCTTGAAGGTAGGTGACACATACCGCAAATACCCATCATATTGTTTTTTCACTTGTCTTGTTGTCGTTTCATCGAATTTGAATGTAAATGGTTTATTCTTTACATCGTAAATAAGTTTTTCTTTTAGATAGGGTGCAATACCAAATTGAATATTGTGCTTAATCTTGGTATCTCCCTGCTCATACTTTTTAGCTATTTCAGAATCAGGAAACATAAGTCTGAATCTTTTACCATCCGATTTTCCACTTGCAAACGAATAGTTGCACTCTGCGGAGTGAAGACATTGTAGGATCTCAGCATTAAGAATCTGGTCCTCTGGTGACAAAATTAATGGCCTCCTGGGCGTCATTGCTAGCTCACTAGAAGAACTTCCAACAACAAGCATTCTTTGCGAAGAAAATTGATCGACTGAACCAGGTTTATGTGATTTCTCATGAGACTTGACCTGGCTGAGACCACTTCCGTCAATTTTAAAACTCTTTAAACATATCTTGCAATAAGCACGATGTACATCGTTTCTCATAGGTGCCAACCAAGTCCGCCCTTCCATCCAAGCAACCCAAAAACTTGTTTTTCCCATTTGATAGCCTTCACTACAAGTAATAATTAAGCACCTAAATTACTGACAATCTGCAAAACATGAAAGCAATAGTGTAACTGTAAAGTATTGGGTAATGCATCGATTTATTTGCAACTGCACAGCCAGTTTGCTGGCCACCCCAGGCAGTGGGCCTACCACTTAATCCCTCCCTCGTATTATGTTAATTCGTTTTTGTATTGACGGTGCGGAAATAAAAGACACGAAAGTAAAGTAAAAAGCATTCAAGTTCTACAGCAGCTTGCAGGGTATGTGGCTTGTTAGTTGTTACCCTGACCGGCAAAGCACTAGAAATAAGTTCACTAATATTTAATGAAAATATAGCTGGTCATAAAGTAGTAGCCTATAGAATACTGGTATTAGTTAAGATAGGCTATCATTAGCATAAACTAACAAGTGAAGCTGTAGGCTACAGCACTAGCCTTTTATTTTTGCAGCAACTTTTTTTTCCAAAATTTTCATCTACTATAACTCGTCGACACGGCAGCTCCAAAGGAACAAGAAAGTCATCTAGGTATTGTACTTTGCCAGCTTTCCCCAAAGCCAAGGGCACAACACGTTAAGGCTGGGTAATTAATGAAACTGGACACTGCTGGACACGAATCAAATTAATATAGCCTGATGGTGTGTCTTTTCAAGTATACAACAACAAGAAAAAAAGCACCAGAAGGCAAATAGCATAACCTTGCGAAATTGATTAATGCTACAGTAGGCTATATATAAGATCAAAAAACTTACTTACCCAAAACGCTCTCAAATTTTATGACAGCAGTCAATTTTTATGAAAACTTTATGATTTTTTATGACAGGGTGAAATTTTATGCTTTTTTATGATTTTATGCCGAGTGGGACCCATGGTATAGCTAAAATTGCAGCAGACATGTTGTAAGCCAGGTGGCCGAATGAATTGGTAGGTAAGCCAGCAATCACGAGAGTCGGGAGTCTAATCGGAAGATTGCATACCACATTATTTTTTTAGTTAAGTCTTTCTGGCCTACGATGGTATCTGTTTAGGCTACACTTTTTTTTACTATGACATGAAGAAATTAGTTATGATGCAGAAACTAAAGCCAAAAAACGTAAAATTGTACATGTGGACAGGGTAACTATGAATTCTGTCGAATAGCAAAAAACTTTATGGGTTGGCCTCTATATTTGTAGGCTATAGGCTACCATGGGTCGGTCTATGCTAAGCCCCACAAGCTACAAACAGTACTCATATTATGCCACCAGATTAGTGCCTAAATGCCGTAAATACGGACAACCGGTCAGTCAGCTAGCAGGATAGGTATTTTATGACTTATACCTGTTTTCTTTATTAGGCATACAATCTAAGATTTATTTGGGGAGATTGATCACAAATAGCCGGAACTGGCTTTCGCTTCTCCAATTTGTCCTAGTTTACATTTATCTTCGAATGTGCCATATATATAACATTTCAACCTATGGTATGTCGCATAAAAAAAAAACTGTTAGTTAGTTACATAATTACTACCAAAATGGTTCATTTTTGTATGGCACCTGGTTGTAACTCAGTGTTATCTATATAAAAAAAGTGTTACGTCACAAAAAATATTTTCCCAACTCTTTATTTTGTTGCCACCGAACCTCTCCTTTAATCTGCATGGTATCAAATGTGAAACGGTCTGTAATTTTTGTTTGAACAAAAGAATTCTTGAAGTAGAAGATTCATTTTTCCCAATGCTTTTCATCTGACACTCTTCAGGGGAATTCGTCAGAATGAAGAATAAGTGAACCAAACTGATTTAAAAAGGGAAAGAAAGAGCTCTGATTGGTTAGAAATAGAGAGCTGTGATTGGTTGGTTAGAAGTAGCCAATAGAAATCAGACAGAAGAGCTCTGATTGGCTAGGGAGTCAAAGGTTTAAGATAGTTTCAAAGAATAAACGAAATCTTTTTGTTTGCAGATAGGTTTGAGAGATTTTAATTGAGAGATTTTAAATCTCTCAAACCTATCCTAAATCTCTCAAACAGTATTTTAAATCTCTCAAACCTACCCTCTGCAAACAAAAAGATTTCGTTTATTCTTTGAAACTATCTTAAACCTTTGACTCCCTAGCCAATCAGAGCTCTTCTGTCTGATTTCTATAGGCTACTTTTAACCAACCAATCACAGCTCTCTATTTCTAACCAATCAGAGCTCTTTCTTTCCCTTTTTAAATCAGTTTGGTTTACTTATTCTTCATTCTGACGAATTCCCCTGAAGAGTGTCAGATGAAAAGCAATGGGAAAAATGAATCCTCTGCTTCAAACCATCTTCAAATTCTGTACCACCAAACGTCTGAACAAAAGAATTATTAGAGCTAGAAAAATTGCGCGCGTAGTCATAAATCAAAATGCTCTTAAATCAAAGCATCTATTAACGTTAAGTATGTAGCCAACTGAAGGTTTAATATCATCGGCAATCTAAGTACAGTAGCCCAGCAGAGCAAATTTAGCCAACTTTCCATTTTGGACCCACTTGGAACCGGCAAAAATTAGCCCAAAAGCAAATTAAACTACACTAGAAAAGATAAAACTTAAAAAATTGTGTTACAAACACATTACCAACGATTCCGTTTTGGTCGTAGCTGCTGACTAAAAAGAAACAAACCCTTCTATGTGAAAAGTGTGTGTTAAAACGTAATAAACGGCATATGGTTTTGCTACAAGTAGTGACCCACAAGAGCTAATTAGACAGCAGTGCAAATGCTGCTTTGCATTTCCCATTTAGGTGAGTCGAATCGCGCTTGGTGTGCATTGCATAACATTAGCCTTCCTTTTATGCTGTATATCATGAAAAAAAAAATATTTTCGACAATATCCAAACCTGGCATGTATTTTAAACATGTTGAAGACACTTTCGTTATCTTCCAAAACAAAAAAAAAGTCAGAGGAATTTTTAATCAGACTTAGGACTTTCCCAAAGTTTACTGCAAACCTACCTTCACTAGCCACTGCCTACGCTGAAAATCCTTTACACCAACAAAATGTAAAGCCAGCTTAGTGTCAATGCTTGTTCATCGTGCTTTTAAAATCTGCTCCAAAAGCATACTGGGAGAAAAAATTAAACAGTGGAAGGAATTTCATTGGACAACGGATACCCTGATGAGTTCCATCTTAACAAATACTGATGAAGAGCACGCAGTTCTCCCACCCCAAGCAGTTTGGCCCTGACAAGTGTCCAGTCTACCTCCGCGTCACCTACACAGAAAACGTGGCAGTGAAATTAAAAAAGAATGTCCAAGTCATTGTCAAAAACTGTTATGAACCAATGGTTGTGCAAACTGTATTTGTCTTCTGACAAATGTTGCGTGCAAGTGGAAAAGATGTTCTACTGCCATTGAAAAGAGTTCCGTCATCTATGAGTGTAAGTGCCTCGATACACAGAAAGAACACCCCCAAAGATTTCGAGAACGTATGGCATCAAGAATAATGTTCCAAAATGGCTACAACACACGGGCTACTCGAGAGTGCAACCTGACCAAGCATGCAAGCAAAGACAACCTTTTCCAGAACGTGATTCAGCAACTGAACAACACCTATAAAGAAAACAACCAATAAGCTTGCCAATTACAATGAAGATCAATTTTCTATTCAGGACATGGCGCGCAGTCGTTTTTATATCAGTATGCTTGAAGCCAGAGTATAGCAACCTAATCTAAAAATCTATTGACATAAAAAACAAGTTGTTTCGACTTACGCATAAAGAAAATGATCGCTTAAATGTAATAAAATATAAAACATATCATAATGCCTTAAATCAAACCATCAAAGAAGCAAAAAGAAACTATTATTAAGATTTCTTAACGCAAAATAAGAACAACGTCAAAAAAATATGGGTGGCAATAAATGAATTAGCCAACCAAAGAAACAAAATGGCTTTTGCTCCAAATACGTTAAAAAAGGAAAACGATGAAGTTGCAACGAATTCTAAAATTGCTTAAGAATTTAACAATTTTTTGTAATCATTGGGAATTCTATGGCCAAACTCATTCCACCCGTCGATTTTACTTTTCCTCCAATAACTGGCTGCTCACAGTGCTCAGATTAGTCTAATTCGATCTTTTTCAAACCTTCTACACCTAACGAGGTTAACGAAATAAATAGAGCATTAAACGATCAAAAAGCTAGGAGACAACTTGATCCTGAAACGAAATTTATTGAATACGCAAATCCAGTCATCGCAGTCTATTTGAGTCAACTCTTTAACCTTTATCTCTACTGGAGTATTTCCAGATTCACTAAAAATTGCTGAAGCAATCTCCATACTTAAAAAAGGAAATGTAGACATACCAACTAATTATCGACCAATATCTCTTCTTCCCCAATTTAGTAAAATCTCCGAAAAATTGCTATACAGTCGTATTTACTCTCATCTTGATAAGTTTAATTTGCTTAGCAACAAGCAGTTTGGTTTTAGACAAAATTCATCCACTGCTCATGCCATTGGTAATATGATAAAATAATCCAAAATCTTGACAATAACTTGTATAATTGCTGCATCTTATTAAATCTGTCAAAAGCTTTTGACACAGCAGACCATAACATTTTAATTTCGAAGCTCGAAAATTACTTAGGCATACGTGGTCCTGCTCTCGATTTCATGAAAAGCTAATTATCTAATGAATACCAGTACGTAAAAATTGATGGATGCATGTCATCTTCACTAAAAGTTACATGTGTAATTCTGCAGGGATCATCGCTGGGTCCCTTGCTTTTCCAAATGTATGTTAACGACCTACCTAAATCTTCAGAATTTTCAACAACCATGTTTGCCGATGACACCTACCTGATTCTGTTCAATAAAAATTTAACAGATCCTAAAAATAGTGCAAATGATCAACTTAATCTATAGCCTACTAAACAACCTCAAATTACCGTCCGGTATAAACTTAAACTAGCGAATAATCAAAACATAATTGAAAGAGCAGCTTCAGTTAAGTATTTTGGTGTATATTTGGATCGAACCATATACAACAATTCTCGTTGCAACTGGCTAAAACGTCTGGGGTCGCATTCTATTCTCTTCGCTATCGTTATTTGTAATCATTATTGGTCACATACTCGTAAAATTGATAATTTGATATTCTATGCTCATCGCTATCGTAAAGTTGTATCGAATATTCGATACAAGTTAACGAATCACGCAGAAAAATATCTACGGTTTCAAAGTTGTTGTTATCCCGTGCTTAGTCGCATTTATTTGTAACTAGCAGTGGATAAGATAGCGGTGCCTTATTTTGCTCTAAATTCGACTTCAATTATTCGTCAAAGGGTTCAACTAAAACATGTTAATCCTATGGGAACATACAGCTAAGAAAAATTTTTGAAGGAATTTCGTATCACGAGAGATGAGGTTAAGGGTTTATGCACGCTACTGAAAGAAGACCTCACTACGGCTGGACACAGAAAATGCGACATTAGTTTGGAACAAAAAGTGCTTATAAGTTTCAAAAGTCTAGTGATTGGAAGCTTTCAAAATTCTTCTAAAGACTGCGAAGGAGTTTCACAACCTGTAGTCAGCAAAGTGTTGGATGCATTTGTTAATCCCATGATAAAAAATGCACCACAGTTTATTTATATGCCGCGGACAAGACGTGAAAGACAGGAAGTTAAGCAAAAGTTCTATGATGTTGCAAATTTTCCAGGAATACTTGGGTGCATAGATGGTACCCATGTACCTATTATTGCTCCTGCTGAAGACGAGCAGCTGTTTATCAATAGAAAAAACTTTCATTCAATTAATGTGCAAGCCATATGCAATGCTGATGGGTGTTCTACTGATGTAATCGCCAAGTGGCCTGGCTCAACGCATGACAGCTTTATTTTACAAGCAAGCAGAGTTCACGATAGATTTGAGGCTTCAGAATTTGGCGAAGGATGGTCGCTAGGAGATAGTGGTTATCCTCTTAGATCTTGGTTGATGACGCCAATTAATCATCCGCATTCTCCGGCTGAACATACGTACAATGCAGCTCACAAAACAACACGATGCGTCATTGAAAGATGTTTTAGAATTTTAAAGTCACGATTTAGAATTTTGGATCACACGGGAGGAACTTTATGTCACAAGCCTGCTAAAGTCTGCAAGATTATTTTGACTTGCTGTATACTGCACAATATTTGTCGACACAATGGCACACCTATACTCGATTCATCTACAGAATATCCGCTCCCAATTGAAGATAATGAAGGTGCAGATTTAAGACCAAGTACTGGTGGTCAGCGGCAACGTGAAAAACTAGTTGCCACTTTTGAATGACAATGAAGAGTGAGACAATATTTGAAAACAATTTAGTTTTTTATTGCAATATTGTATTGTGCATTGTTTTTTTAATATAGTCATTGATTATTGCTTTAAGTTTCCACGTTTAATTGAACTAAAGCAGAAATATAAAACGAACTTTGAACAAACAACAGTAACACAGAATAAAACAAAAGCGTGCAAAAAAAGTAACTAAAATTTTACCGTAAAGTTCAAACAAAAGTAATAATTAAACGTTACACCACAAGATAACAAAGTAAACGTTGTAATACCATTTTTAAAAGCCAAAACAAATAAGCTTTCCATTGGGCCACTTATGAGTCTTTCATTAATTGTTAAAAAGAAAAGGAAAAGATTCGTCACTAGGACCACTGCTAAAACTGGTAGAATTACTATACGCAGGAACATTTTTACAACCACGCACATCATTTCCCCTTTTTAACTCGAAGAAAATGCCTGAAAGACAGTGTTGCAAAGTTTTGTTTGCGTCTTTCAGCGTTTCTTTTAGTTCCCTTATTTCAGTTGTCATATCGGCGACCTCATTTATCAATTGTTTCTGGACTTCTAGTAATTCCTCCCCATGATGAATGCGTTGTTGCTTTGGAATTGACCGATGCTCATATTTGCATCGCTTGAGTTTAGGTTCATCTTCCAAGTCTACTTCAATTGTGTTGCGATCTGTTTCTTCAATCAATGGCTCAGCTCGCATAGTACTTGCTCGTGAATCTAATATTTCACTTGTGTCACACCCTTCCACATTAGCAACCCCATCAGTGGCAGTGGCACCCAGAATAGAAACAACAATGTATTGCAACTAGGATGTAACTATGTATTGCAACTATCTTTTGTGTTGTTACTTCCGCCACCAGTCTTTGACATTGCTTTTTTGTACTTCATAACTGCCGTTTTGCTCTTTGATTTTATATCTATCCATTTTTTTTGAACTTGCTCATCTGACAACTTGGAGCGGCCTTCCCCCAGAGAATTAATGTTATTCGTTATTTTTGCCCATTTCTCATCCACCATTCTCTTTGTTTTTGATTCACTTAAGCTTTCAGTAAGAAATTTGTAATCATTTTTCAGTAACTCGACCAGTTTGCTATCTTCATTGGCAGTCCACCTTCGTCTCTCAGTCATTTTTTTTTTTTTGTGAAAATGTTCAAATGAATAAATCAAATTCATAAGCTGTATAATGATCTTATCAATGAATGAATGAAGCTTGATTTAATCAGTAACACGTGTGTTTTGGCGCCAGCCTAGTATTTTAACAGATGTTTCGTTGCTGCGTTTATTACGTCATAAACGCTTTTTCAACCACAGCTGGGTTAGCGAATATCACTACATAGCGAAAGGAGCATAGAATAGGTCCACTTTACAAATCGTTACACGCTTTAACGCGTTACGAATAGGGCTTATAGATACCGACATGTCATAACGAATCAATGTAACAACATAACGAATCGTTAGCATAGAATACGGCCCCTGGTATATTCCATTGCTTGCGTGAATATGTAGCAAGAGAAACCCTATGCATGCTATATTACAGTTTAGTGCACAGCCGTGTTCAGTACAGAATTTATATATGGGAACGGCCACTAAAAGTCGTTTGCATTAAATTTATGTAAGATTAAACAACATTGTGAGAACCATTTCCTGAAAAAATAAATTTATGCATGTTACTGAATTGTATGAGGAATTACCATTTTTAAAACTGACTAGCAAAATCTATGTACCAGCTTCATCATCATCAACTACCAGGTATCTATTTCGATCAATTCGCAAAAATTAAAAAAATTCACTCTCATGACACCAGATAATGCAAAAAGGCACTCTACTTTTTACCGCGAGTTGCTAAATCCATACGAAAATTTCAATTTGCTTTCAGGGGTACAAAGTTATGGAGTGACATAGATGACGAAACTAAAAGTAGGCCTATGCATATTGGGTCTCCTTTAAAAAACGTTATAGAGCTTTTTACAAAGTAAATATTGAATTGTCTTTGAAATGTGAAGTGAGTGCTACACAATTACGTACCGGTAGGTTATTCCATCTCAAACCATCTTTATTTTTGCTTTTTTATTTCCTTTTTTGTATGTCTTTATTTTGCAAATTTATAATATAAAAATCAGTTAGTTGGACTTGCGAGTAGCTTCCTATCACGTCTTACACTCAACAGGGGGCATCTTCACTTGAAAACCTTACGGTTATTCGATGCTGCCTGCAAGCTTGCTTCTATCTTTGACTTTGTAATCTATAGCTGACCTGTGTTCGTTTGTTTTGATTTAAAGCGAGCAAAAACAACAAATTCTACTCTAATCTATACAAACAAAGAGAGTTACTCTTAAACTGTTCAAACAAAATTTAGGTTGGTACAACTTTCCAAGCAGAGCCACGTGACTTTCTGGAATTCGACTGGCCAGTGTTAGACTGCTTTACAACGCCCAAACTGTTATTTCATCAAGCCCCAGACCTTGCGTATCATTCTCACTTTGACGCGATCACCCACTGACAAGAGCATCAGGAGAGCTTCTGGGACGAATAGCTTTTTTTCAATGCTACACAAAAGAGTTAAGACAGAGCGTTTTTTGAAGCCTAATGTGAAAGCAACTGTTTCCAAAGCTAATCTAAACCAGCTGCTGCATCTGTGCTTACTTAACAGTTTCATTCATAAAGTTATATTCTTTACAGTTCTTTCTTAAAAGGAGCATATGCTAGCTCTTAAAGAGTCAATTGCATGCTACCTTGAGTGCCGTGATTCGAGTCAAACCTTAACTCAGTAAACATTCTTTATTATCGATTTATCATTCTCTGGTAACAAGCCGTATTCGCTATTGTATAATTAACTGAAATCATGGCAGTTTGACAATCCTAAATCAACTTCAGGGTAACTGTAACAAATTCATTCGACTGACTTTAAGATTAAGCCATAATGAAGATGTCTTGCCACTGATGAAACAGCATAACTTACAAACAATTAACGATATATTTAAATATGAAATGGCAGTACTTATGTTTAGATTCCATAACCGTACTCTACCATCGGCTTTCGATCATATTTTCCAATCCAAGTCTACTTCAATTACAACTCGAGGCAATAGTCGCGTAATCCCAATAAGCTGTCGTAGTGCTGTCAGTCAGTAATCAATTAGATATATCGGTCCCAAAACATGGAACAATATTCCGCTACCTATTAGAGAATCTAAGACAATCGCTGCATTTAAGAAAAAATTAAAACAGCACTTTTTAAATAGTTACTAGCTCTTCCTTAACCCTGCCTGCATAGGTTAAATTGTTTCGAACAGAAAACTGCTTTCTGCTTTTTTTTTTCAGATAACCTACGTCGAGCCCTGTGACTTCACCTAACTTCAAACCCATTGTCGCTTTTCGACATTTGTATGTAGCTATTTTAGGCCTAGATATGGTGAGATGGCAGGATCGATTGCATGCCAAATTGTACTTGGTTCTTTTTGCTATACCTTTGGCTCCCTCTCAAACAGGATACTAGTTTTTTTTTTTTGTTGTTTATTATTAGCTCTTGCCATCTTGAGAGACCACCAGTTTCCTGAAACAGTCTTGCTCCCAGATTCGCAAACAACTTGATCTTGTCAATTTTTATTACACAATATCTGTACATACTCTTGCATAATGCATAGTCATAGTGCATTGTTAAAATCTTAACAAAAACCATTTCAATTACGAGATAAAATCCTTTTTTTTTCTTTTCTCATTTGTGATAGTTGTCGAAAATCTGCAGTTATGCTGGACAGGGTTTCTTTAGGTAGGTTTCTTTGCCTGTCTGGCCTTTTGTGGTTACTCTATGGTCTCAACGGCGCTTGGTCTGGGGTTAGTTTGGGTCTCTCTGTTTATTCTAGTTGTACTGCGACGATATTGAGTAACCTCGAAATGCCATACACTGCTATGATACCTACCATTGCACTATATCATAGCGGTGTTGGATTTAGATAGTTAGTTAGTTGCAATGTTTATCTTCCTATCACGAGAAAGCGATCAATGCGCTATACGAGCTCGCTTAGGAGTTACCAGCCATCTGTCTACCACACCATGATGGGGGAATCCCGCTATGTGTTTTTCCCAACGGCACAACAATTAAACTTGCCGGCTTGATCTCCACACTGTCCCTTTAATGCTGAGCGTCCAACAGGGAAGCTGTGAATACCAATTTTAAAGTCATTGGTTTGACCCGACTCGGAATCAAACCCGAGTCTACAGCTTAAAAAACAGACGCTCTATACCACTCAGCCATCTGAGCTGGAGCTGTGGTCTCTCACGTGTCTTTTTATATCTCGCCGTCATATGTTTGCTTTTTGTTCTTTTTTACCTATTTTAGTTTAATCGGGTGTTGCAACCATGCCTACTAATCCCCTCATCTTCAAATTTTACTCTCGCCTAGCATGTTACAACGTTGATCGTTTTGTCGCTTCTTCCCTTTTCTGTGTCCGTTTTGTATTTGAAATCCTGTATTGCTGTGTTTTATTTATTTTGACGGTGCAGAAATAAGAGACACTACTACTACAGTTATCCAAATTACGTTATCTATTTTCATCTCTAAAAACCTGCCTTTCATTGTTTGATGTTTGAACAACGTCAGCAAAATATGCTCCCGGGGTATGCATAACAAGTCGAGTAGGCCTGCACTTTGCTTGGTCATGCGAAGTACATCCAATAAAAGTTCACAGCTTACCTGTTGAGTTGAAAGGGGGATGACGAAATACTGATGACAACCAGCTCTTAACCTCATTTTTATTGCTTCTAGCTCTCCAGCTTCCCCAAATTTCTGTAGAAGTATTGTTTTGCGACAAAAGTTCATACTGCAATAAAAATCACGGATTAGCACATTACCATCATCATCATCATCAATATTAATTGGCCGTAAAGTACCACAAAAAATACAGCTTAAGGAAAAAACGAAATACATGATTGCACAAAGACGGTGAATAGATCTTTCAGTCACCTAGTCAGCTGCCACCTTATTGTCCATTCCTTGAATAAATGAGTGATCACTTTAAAATAAAGGTTTATCAGGGTACCAATTTAATTTTTTAGCTATTAATCATTTGCATGAAAACTAGTAAATGTTCTGTAGTACGTTTGAAGTAGGTTCTTTCTGAACCAAATTTTTAAAGAGTTACATGAAGAGTTCTGGATCTCTGCGGGAATATCGTTCCAGAATTTTACTCCTTGACACCTAATACATTTTTGCAACTGATTACTGGCATAGCGAGGCACATACTAACAGTTTCGTTGAGGTCACTCGTCAGCACAAAATAGTCAAAAAGCGAGGGAGATAATTCGCTCTTAAAATAAGCATGAACAAATTTTCCAACTTTTTATCTCAAAAGATCTGGAAACATGAGGATGCCGAGTTGGGAATAAAAGGGAGTAACTTTATCTTTCATAAGTCCACCGCTATTTAATTTCATTGCTTTGTTTTGAAAGGATAGCAGTTTTCTTAATTTGCATTTATAGGAAGAACCCCACACTATCAGTCCATATAGTAGATGCGTATGCATTAGAAAATAATAAAGTTGCAAGATTGTGCTTGTCGGTAGCTAATGACGAAGTTTGAAGATGATTCCAACGACTCTAGATATTTTATTTTCAACTGATGATACGTGTTTGTTAAAATTTAATTGCAAGTCTACGGTAATGCCTAGTACTTGGCACTTAGCCCAAAGAGAAGAGGGGAATTGTTAATGGAAAGATCCATATCAGGGAAAGATTAATTGTTGGCCTATTAGGCGTAAATAATAATAATAATAATTTCTATAGCGCTCTTTCCTGACGGCAAGTCAAATCAAAAGCGCATGAAAAAAATAGCAAAAAACGTAACAGTGAGAAACAACAGAATTAAATAGGCCTACAGTAGATACAGATATGAAATTGCGATAACAAATTTGAAAAAAATGGTCTCCGGCATTGGTAAGAAATGTTTACAGTTCGGCCAACATCAAACATAAAGCGACAAATGTAATACTACCCAAGATCACAGTGGGAAAAAAGAAAAAATCTAGTACAATAATAAATTTCACTCTTTCTACTAACACTAACGGTCGGTTTATCGAGAGAGCAAATAGCGGTGTGTAACACATGATACTGTCAGCAACGTTGCGAAAATAATTCCAAAAATCACAGAAAAAGATTCAAACCAAGTTAAAAGTGCCGGATGCTTCCGTTCAAAAATGCGTTTTTAGCAGGGTTTTAAATTGAGATATAGTTTCAGCACATTTAATATCCGTCGGCGAATTATTCCAAAGTAAAGGTCCACAAACACTAAATCTACGATCACCAAATTTTAAAAAAAGCACAAGGCACAAGAAAAAGATTCGCATCACTAGACCGCAAATAACGAGGGGGAACATGCTGTGAAACTGGATTAGCAAGGCATGAAAGATAACTGCCATTTACCACTTTATACATATGCAAAAAGATTTTGAATTTAAGCCGATACTGAATAGGCAGCCATGTAGATTCATTAAAATGGGAGTAATATGGGTAGATTTACGAATGCAGGAAACCAGTCTAATAGCAGTATTTTGGAACTCTTTGCAATTTGTACAATAGACCGTCAGGCAGACCATAATATCAGGCATTACAATAATCGATGTGAAAGATGATAAGATTATTTACTAACATTTTACAACTTTTTTTGTTAATATATTGTCTCATTTTGCTAACATTACGAATTTGGAAATAGCACTTTTTGATAGTAGATTGATTTGTTCTTCCATACACATATTACAATCAAGAAGAACACCTAAATTCTTAACATATCTTAAAGCACTAATATTACATACATCATTGCTAAAAGGCATCTTCAGCAAATTTGAATACTTGGCGATTAAATACAATGCACTGAGTTTTGCTCTTGCAAAGTTTCAATTTGTTGAGACTTAATCAATTTTCAACTGCTCTCAAACAATTTGTAAACACATTAGACTTGGCACTAGCAGCATTACATGTAAAAAAAATCTGCACATCATCAGCATAGAAGTGGTAATTAAATCTAAACTGATTAATTATATGACCAAGTGGTTTCATGTACAGATTAAATAAAATTGGAGCAAGCACTGAGCCTTGAGGCACGCCAGAGATAATTCAAAGGAGGAAGATACAATGTCGTTCACAACCAAATTTTGTCTACAATTACACAAATAAGATTGGAACCAAGCAAGTGCAGAATTTTTTGTACCAAAACAATATCAAAGCCAGTCCAGTAAAATATCATGATCCGCAGAGTCAAAAGCAGAAGACATATCAATCATTATCAGAGCAGTAAAATTTATGGTGTCAAGGGCATCAAGAATGTGATCAGAGATTTTGATTAACACAGTTTCCGTAGAAGAACCAGTTCTATAAGCAAAATGAAATTGATCTTGTAATTCATTAATCATTAAGTGCTCATTTAGTTGAACAGATATAACTTTTTCCAAAACTTTAGACAAAAAAGATAAGATTAAATATTGGTCTGTAACTACCAAGGACATTAAGATCATGACTAGAACTTTTTAGCAGAAGAAAAATAATTGCTGTTTTGAATTCTGATGGAACTTAAGACGACGTGATTGAGTTGTTGATAATCTCAGCGACAGCAGAAATAGTGCTGGGACATTTTTTCAAAAGAGC
This sequence comes from Trididemnum miniatum, assembly GCA_964006365.1. NCBI lineage: Eukaryota > Metazoa > Chordata > Ascidiacea > Aplousobranchia > Didemnidae > Trididemnum > Trididemnum miniatum. The sequence goes on from OZ023233.1 coordinate 32,335,526, forward strand.
ACTGGGAATAGGGTTTAATTTACAGTTTGTGGAATTTAAAGAGGAGATAATGCTTTGTACTTCATCATTAGTTACTGGAGAAAAACTCTCAAAAGTGGATCCTATCAAACATTCTATTTCTGTATTAAAATTACTTGCTGCTGAAGAAGTGCTAACTAGAGATTGATGAATTTTAAGAATTTTGTCTTGAAAAAACTTTGCAAATACATCTGGAAGTTCACAATGAAAAAAAATATTTGGAAATTGGTTTAAAGAATTTGGTTTTAAAATTATATAATTTTTTGACATCTTTGCACTGATCTAAACTGGACTGAATAAAATCTCTTTTTGATTTGAGCAGTAGGCTAGTTTGTTGAAATTTGAACACTGTTCTCTGAAAGCCAATTTATGGACTAAAAGTTTTAATTTTTTCCATTTTCTTTCAAGTTTTCAACACGGTTTCTTTAAGTTTTTTAAATCTACACTTTGTAGTGTTTCCTCCCGGGAAGTTATCCCGGGAAATTTCCCAGCGATTTCCATTTCCCGAATCCCGGAAAATTTTTGTCGGGATTCCGGAAAATTTAAAGGAGCACTGAAGTCAAATTTTTTTTAGTCCAAAAAATCTACAGAAATAGTACTTCAAGGTGGTGATATCCCAAAGTGATTAGCATGCTTAGAAGCACCGTTTTTAATCGATAGAGTAAGAGCTAGGGTTTAGCACTCCTTTAACAACGTTTTCAGGAAAGAATGACCTAAATTCAAATGGTTACTTGTATGCTGATCAAGCTTATTTATTATGGTGTAAATAAACATTTTCGCTGATCGCAATTTTTTGTGATGTGAAAACTTTTACTGAACTTTGCTGTATCATAAAAAACACAAGAGAAAAAGCTCTGTTTTCCTAAAATAAAAAAGCGTTGCTAATCTACAGCAGCGGAAAGTCTAAACTTATTGTAGCCTACCGATGCAGTATAAAAATACTGCCTGCCAGCATAAAAATAAAAAAGCAAAAGAATATTCAAGGTTTGAGCAGTGAGCCGGCGCGTATCCAGAAATTCCCTAAGAGGGCAGTGAGAACAGAACAGAACAGAACCGATTTATTTTGTCGCACTATAAACAACACGATTTGCATATAATAAATATATAACACAAGTTATTTACATCAATTTGCGACTGGGAAGCTGCGAAGGACCGTGAGGTCATCAAGTCAAGCAGCCACCCAATGTCGGTGTAATTTATATTGGTCATTTCGTGAGAGATGTTTAATTTGTCGATTGGTTTAATGACTTTGTTGAATTTGGGCGACCAAGGTAATCTTACATGCGCAGCACCTTAGCCTGCAACTGCTATTGCCGAGTGCAGACCATCAGTAATTCACTAGAATCTATAGTTGCAAATAATCATTTTAGTAATCATTATAACTGGACAAAAGAAATTTTTTCAGTTGTATCTTGAAACGTTTGAATTCTAAAGATTTAATATCATTTGGAAAAGCATTCCATTTTTTGACTCCCTGATACTTAATGGATCTTTGTAATCTTGTGGTTGGGTACCGTGGAATATACAAGAGTAATTCATCAGTTGATTGTCTAGCGGTTCTTTGAGAGGCCTCACTGACTTTAGTGAAATAATTAAGGAATGGGGTTGGCACTTGGTTTTGAAGACAGCAATATACAAATTTGGCAGTTTCATAGCAATACAAGTCATCTAGTTGCAGGACATCGAGGTTTTTGTAAAGCGGTATAGCGTTGTCACGGTAATGAGCGCCGAGATAACCCTCAAGGCTTTATTTTGCAAGGTTTTTAACTTTGTTAGATAGGAAGAATAAGTTGCCCCCCAAATAATTATACCATACGCAAGAAGCGGGTGGATCAGGGCATGGTATAGTTGTAGCAAGGTTTTTCGGGGAAGCACTTGTTTTAACTTACATAATATCCCGACAGACCGTGCCACTTTGCCTTCCAGCACTCTAATTTGTTCTTTAAAGCAAAGCTTATTGTCAATGTAAACTCCTAAATATTTAGCATTGGTTACTATGTTCAAAGGCGTGTGATTTCTCATAACGTTATGACTAGTTGTAGTTGATAGAACTGAATTTATAGTCAATTTAGGTGGAATAATAAGAGTGCACGTTTTTGATAGATTTATTGTAAGTTTATTTACAGAACACCATGTATTTAGCCTTTCTAGCTCATCAGTGATTTTATTTTGTAAAATTACAGGATTGGAGGCCGAAATCAATAGACAGGTGTCATCGGCAAATAAGCAAGGCGTACTCTTAATCGCATTATTTAGGTCATTTACATACATTAAAAATAGAAGTGGATCGAGGGAGGATCCCTGGGGTACCCCATAAGTTATGTCTTTAAGGTCCGATCGAAATTGGTTTATTGAAACGAATTGTTTTCTGTTAGTTAGGTAGGATAATATTAATGTATACGCCTTGCCACGGAAGCCATAGTTACTTAATTTCTTCATAAGGATACTGTGTGACACGGTGTCGAAAGCTTTTTTAAGATCAACAAATACAAGTGCCGTAAAATGATTGCGATTAATATGGTTGTAGGAGGAAGTTACTACATCTAACATAGCATGTACTGTAGAAACCTTACTTTGAAAACCATATTGGTTAGGGTGGATTATTTTGTATTTTTTAATGAATTTTATGAACCGCACATACATGAGCTTTTCTATAATTTTCGAAAAACAAGTCAGTACAGATATGGGTCGATAATTAGCAGTTGCAAAATTATCGACCCATATCTGTACTTTAGTATATATATGAGAAAACTTTAGCAGAAAAGAAGCTGCAAAAATTTTGGTGGTGTAAGGACGAAAATATCCTTTTCGTCTACCTCTTCGTGTAACTTTAACATTTTTACTCAAATGTAGATTCAGAAACAATGCGATATGACGTTTTTTTAGGTGAATTTGATCGAAAATATTTAAAATTGCGGGTCTATGGGCAAAGTACCTCGCTGCTGAGAAAATTTGCGATTATTTGCTTTAAAATGTGTATTTTAAGGCTTCAGAGGCTCCCTATAGGCGCTTGGCAGTGAGACTTGCTATATAAAAGCAAAATGTATAAGTTTATTTCAAATTATTTAGTACCGGTAGCCTATATACCAAATTGTATCATGGAGTAGCATAAAACAGTTTTCTCGGGAGGCTTTGGCGACGAGAAGTCCATTATTTGCCAGTGATGCAAATCTACTGCGTTTCGGCGAATTTTGCCGATTTTTTGGCCAAATCGTTCATTTTTGTAACTTGCCTAGAACCGGTGAGAAAATATTTACGGAGTTGGGGGGTAGGGGGAAGCTATGGACAATCATCGTTTATGCGAAACGCTAATAGCAAGCTTTGCTTTAAGTAGACTCATGTTGTCGATATCTTTTTAAAGATCTTATTACAATAATAATAAAGAGTCAACCAGCACGCACTTTAAAAATGATGCGACAACCAAGGTAGAGGCTATAAATCTGTCCGCAAAAATTTTCACTTCTTTATAATGGATTGCTTTAGCGGTATAAGAAATTAATAGCTGTTTCAACCTTGTTGGCGATTTTCCGGAAAGTTGGTGGTATAAGAAATTAATAGCTGTTTCAACCTTGTTGGCGATTTTCCGGAAAGTTACTACACTGCTAACGTTTGTTCAGTGATTGTGATGCTCTTTGAAGTCAGATAGAAGTTGAGGTTTCATAGAAAATGATAACTTTTAATAAGTTATAATGTTGTGAAAAAGGATAAAAAATCAGGAAAGAAGCTGAAGGGGTCTGAGGAAACAGAGTTTATTATTTTATTATATATTGATGGATTATTAGCAGGCTATTATGGACTGACTGATAGCTTAGCGGTCAAAAAGCCAATCGCTGTCGCGGCTCGCCCACACAGACGTTGGTATAACAGTTATCTTTGCTCGCCGATTTTTTTAAAACCTGTTTGCATCACTGATTTGCTGGAATTAGCCTTGAAATAATCATTACTGCAATTAATTCAGACTGTGGTGGACTGATGGTTCGTGGGCTGTGCATTGCGCAAAACTGTGCGGTCACAGGCCACCTGAGGAGGGAAGGCGTGCAAGACCCTCTGCTTAGAGATTGTAGCACGATTAGGGAACGTTCAACTATAAAATTTGATATTTCAATGTTGATTACTTTGTAGAAAAATACTGAGAAGTTTTTGAAGTGACGCATTCACTTTTTTCCTTTAGAGATCACCTACCAATTTTCAAGGCCAATAAGCAGTCTGTCGGCAGTAGTGGCTCTGTCTGACCGAAGAATGCACCAGAACCTCTATAGGGAACATTGTGTCGACGTAGTAGACCTATGCAATGGGCTTGGTTCACAAGATATTATGAATGAATAAATCTATCTATATTTGAAAAGGTTTTGGAACTTTTACATTTGTTTAGAGAAAAATTTTTGAAAATTTCGATCGTGAATTTTATAATCTTTTTTGGAAAAAAATTGAAAAAGATTCAAAATTCATAGCCGTCAAGCAATGGACTGTTCTCTTAGAGAAGAAAAAAGTCTTCATTCTTTTCCTAAGAATCAATTGGGTACCAATTGTTTCAATCTCACATAGAAATTTTTACTATACTACTCCAAACAGTAGATCGTTAACGAGGAAATTTGGCTGCTATAGGTAGTATGTCATTGATTGTTTCAGTTTGTTACATAACCCTTTATCAGTTATCACTTTCGTTTGAATACACATAAGCTTCAACATAAAAAACAAACAAAGACTATACGCTTTGCTAATGAAGTAATTATGACGATAAACAAAGCTTCACTACGAACAAAAAACTAATTCGCTACCGGTATTACTAAATGTGCTGCTTGTTATACCATTACGTTAAAGAAAATAATATTTATGCAGGAAAACCTGCTTATCATAATGGATAAATATATTACGATTGAAGATGACAGTGCAAATATTTCCAAAAAACATCGGGCAGTGAAGAGAGTGCTCGATGCAAAGTCTGCCTAGTTGTGATAAAGTGAAAAGGATCTAGCACCTCTGGATTAATTCGTCATTTACGCTCCAAGCATAACATCACTACTACAAAAAAATCTGTCGAGCAATCTCAACCAAGCATGGGGCGGCAAAAGACCATCGACACCATATTTTCCAGTAAAAAGTCAATGCAAGAAGTCATTGCAAAAATGGCAGCCGTGGATGGCATTCCATGTCACGTCATTGAGAATAGTGAATTCATACAAATCTTTAGCTACCCAAGGTCTAAAATTGACATACCACCATGGCTGCAAAAGAGAAAAAAACAGTCTTTTCTGTGTTAAAGCAAAATCTAAAAATAAAGCTACCTTGGCTGAACGAAAAAAGAACGGAGAATAGTTTTGTCTGTCGCTGGATGAGCACACGGAGAAAATGCAAGCGTATGGAATCTTGGTTTAGTCCGAATTCATCATGCGTTGCCTGCAGAAACTTTACTTGAATTGGTTACGTCTCATATTGCGGAATTCGGATTACATTTTGAACAAGATATTTTTGCCAGCATCACTCATGGAGCTCAAGTGATGAAAAGGTTTGGGTGTATATCACCTGCCAGTCACCAACTCTGCTACTCCCATGCCTTGCATTTGGCCATGAGTGATGTCGTTTACGAAAGGCGTTTACTTATTGTTCAACCTCTATCGAACGTGTCAGGTCACTCAGCAGACTTGTTTGAAGAGCCTCCCGACTTGGCAGCTATCACAGGTGCTGATAACGATTCAGATGAAGAAGCTGAGACCATCAACACAGTAGAGGATGAAAATCAAAGTATAATGCCAGACTCCTTTCCATACAGAGAAACCTTTTATTGCCCACCACCTCATTTAAAAAATTATCGCGATGTGATCAATAAAGTCCGAGCCATTGTTAAAATATTTCGAAAGTCGCCATTAAAAAACGACAAATTGTAGGTTTATGTCAGAGAACAAATTGGACTGAATTGGTGTTAAAACTGGATGTCAAAACCACGTGGCACAGCATGTGTGACATGATGGAGCGGTTTTCAAAAATAAGACAATCAGTTGCCAAGGCGATGATTGACTTTAACCTGTCATATTCAATCACAGCTGAAGAGATCGACTTACTTAGTTGGCTGACTAAAGCTCTAAATGTAATAAAAAGCGCCCAGCTATCTATTTGTAGTCGGGAAGTTACCCTGTTAACAGCTGAGGGAGCCTTTCGATACATTTTCACGGAATTAAATGTAATGGGATCGGATGTGGGTGCAATTTTTGCTTCTGCCGTTGAGAAGTGCGTTGGAGAATGACAAAATTCTAACCTAATCAGCCTGCTGAAGTATTTACAAGACCCATCGTCTAAAAATGATCTTTGTGAAAGCAATTTTTTCAAATTTCCTTCCCAGCAAGACATGTCTACCACGGCACTTGACCTTATGGAGCGTCTTTTTGTCGATCATTATGTAGATGTTACTCTTCAAGAAGATGTTGAAGATACGCAACTTCAGTACAAATCTCTACAAAACCACTTGCAAAAATATGACTCAACTACAAAGCCTAAAAGAGTAAACGCACTAACAGATAGTGCACAGCACTGTTCCTTTACTATAGAATTAGCGTTGTTTGAAAGTACAGGTCTGAGAACCCCAAGATTGGAGCGGTTGTACAAAACAATGTTGGCGCTCCCTCCAACAAGCATAGAGGCTGAGAGAGTTTTCTCTCTGACTGGGCTATTTCTAAACAAACTTAGAAATCGGCTAAAGAACAGTACAATTAATGAGCTATGCTTCTTGAAGTCGTATTTCCTCACGTATGGCAATTGAAGCCGGAGGGCTCATGTGACCATATTGCAAATAAGATTAAGCATTTTGCTTTTATTTGTTTGGTCTGTTAACTACAATCAACTTTTCAACGGCACTTGACCTTATGGAGTAAATGTTATTTCTACTGAAGTGCAAGTGCGCAATCAAACACTTCACCAATAGCTATACTCATTACTAAAATTTTCATGAATATTTTGTATTCATGCATTTTTCAGTATTCTTTGATTCGTTCATCTGACACCACGGTACTTTTTAAAATGATATTTTCTTTCATATTGGAGTTTTGGTCTTTGGAATAACGTCGATTTTTATTATGCGTAGAATCCACCAACTTTTCGAAAGTTGGCATTTGGCAAAAGTTTTGAGTCATTAATATTAAATGAAACTGCTAATCGCGTGACAACAAAAATTTTTTAGCTTCATTTACATCGAATCAATATTCTGCGGTACAATGTCCATGGGCTGAATTTACTGTACAACGTTTGTTGTACATGCATTAATTTTAATTTCACAGTTCATTTTTACTGTATAATTGATATTTGTTAAACTGAGAATATTTCTTTCTTTTTTGCTTGCGTTTTTGTTTGTGTTTTTTCTAAGCAGATAAAAGTTTTACTTTGAAACGAGCATTAGTCTGTTTTTCACCAAAATGAACTTGCGTTTGTGCAGTATTAAGTGCTTCGTTCTTATGTTTGTTAAAAATGCCTCATATAAACGCAGAGTTGGTTAATTCCAACATTCGTTATGTTATTATTCATTTTTGTAAAGTTTGTTATACTTCTAAACTTTCATATAACTGACAGTGTTACTGCTATGTTAGGTGCCAGGGATATAATAATCAGAAATCATTGCGCTGTGGCTAGTCGTTTGTATATAGACTCTGCTAGACATTGGCTGACCTGGATGCGTATCGAACCTTAGTTATACGTGCCAAGGTCATTAGTACTATAGAGACTACCAAACTCTAAATGCGATACAATATACTGTAAGTTATGAAATAGCAATGACGGCATTCCGCGCCAGCCTTCGAGTTACCGTTCGAATAGTTCGAACTTCGAAGAATTACCCGCAGAACTTTTATTGTAATTCGAAAATTTCGATTCCACATCCATAGCCCTGCTCAGATTCACACCAACCAAAAGAATACAGTGCATTACTACAAAGCAATTTTGATATTAATTATAGTAAAAATCGTTTTTCTTTTTCAGTTGGCAGTTCGAAAAGTGTCAAATCAATGCAATAAGAATAACCATAAACAGAACAATGAAAATATGCATAAAACACACACACTCAATCCAAGGCATACGCATTTGAGTGCATCATACAGTATTTCCTCTTTATTGAGACTCGTCGACATAACCTAACACTGCTTGTTTTAACCTTTCTATTTCCGGTTTTCATGCACCTTACGCAACCATGTGAAAAGCAATAACAACTCAGTATCAAATTTACCAAAAAATCCATAAAATTTGGGAATATTGAAGAAATGTTAATCCCGGGAAATTTTTCCCGAATTCCGGGATACCGTGGAGTTTCGGGGTCCCGGGAAATTTTTCGGGAAACTTTCAAAAAATTTTCCGTTGCGCGAAAAGTTTAAAAGTCGGGAAAAAGAGAAACCCTAATACTGTGCCAAGGAAAAGATGGGCGAAGTTGAATTTGCTCTTCAATCAGCAAAGCTACAGTGTTCAAAGTATTCAAAAGAACATTATTGCAAAAAATAACTTGCGAATTGATATCAAGGAAGATTGGAGCTGTTTGTAATTTTTCAGATAAAAGGTGGTTTAGCTCATCCAGGTTTATGCTTTTAATATGTCTGTATGTAACATTGCAAAATTTTTGAGACTGAAAAGATATGTGAAGCTTACAAATTACTACAAAATGGTCCAAAGATTTGGCAGAAACTGAGTCAGTTATAAAAGTTTCACACACAACTGGCTTAAAGAAAAAATTTCCAGGGCTGCAGCAAAAGCTAAGGTGTGGCCACCAACGTGGGTGGCAACATCAACATGTTGGACGAAATTGAAAGAATCCAAAGTGAATTGAAATGCTTGGTTTCTGGTGATGCCTTGCAATCCAAGTGAAAATTTAAATCACCAGTCAGTAAAATATCTTGCTTTAACGAGCACTAAGTGATTGAGATAAGAAGATCTAGAAAAACCACTTGCCTTGGAAGGAGGAGAAGAATAAACAATTCTCAGAAAAAAAATTTTGTTTTTGCAAGAAAGAGTTCTTAAACACTCAAAATTTTCAAATGCAAGCTCTCTAGATTTTAATATTTCAACATCCACATTTTTCTTGTAAATAATGCCCAGTCCACCACCCCTCCCTTCTTCCAATTTCGAAGTTGGTTCAAAAATTTGAAACCATCAGGAGTTAGTTCAGTCAGAATTGCTAGAGAAGTTTGATTGGAAAACCATGTTTCAGTGAGAGCGCACACATCAATATTTTTGGAAATGATGAAGTAAGAAATAGCCAATAGCCAGAGTTCTATGGTTAACAGATCTACAATTAAGACAACAAAATTTTAGAGAACTAACAGCTTTGACATTTATTAAATTGTTTCTTAAGTTGAAAAAAATTTCACCTTTGACTGCTTGAGATTGCTCCAATTTCGCAGTTCTACTTGTAGTGACTGGAAATACTGGTACTGGTAGTTTTAATATTTTCAGGACGAAGAAAAACAATTTTTTTTTGTGGCTTCGCCTCCTCTGTTTTCTCTTTTGGTTGATTTTTTCCAGTTGATCTTTAGTTCTTTTAAAACTTTCAAGGTAGTCAAAGATAAATATTGTGGAGCAAAAATTTTAAATTCAATAGAGCATCTTTGGAAATTATCATTTTGGAGTTGAAAAACAAATGCTTGTAAGCTAATGAATGAGATCAATCCTCTAGAAAAAATGATTGACATAATACCAGAGCTGTGAGGCACCCATAAAGAATATTCGGCGCAACTAGGAATAGGAAGGCCTAGCCTAGTTTTAACTAGCTACACACAATTTACAACAACCTTATTCCAACACCTTATTCAAATAAAATCAACCTTACAGAAAACCATTCAGAAATAATTATTTGAATGTTTCTTCATATCAAAGTGTAATTTAGATGGGTTCCAAAATGAAAACAATAAGCAAGCATCATCCGCAAAAAATCTAGGAGTGCAACAAACAGATTAAGGCAAATCATTACTGTATAATAAAAGTAACAAGGTCCCAGTTTTGAACCCTGGGCAACCCCGTAGTTATTCGATAGCAACGGCGACTCGTGGTTGTTGATAAAAACAAATTGTTTTCTTCTTAAAAAAGCTCGCAGACATCATTTTCATGACCCCAGATACCATAATGGTCTAATTTTAGCAGAAGAATTTCATGCCTGCAAACAAAATATCCTCGAAGTTTTCGAAAGCGTTAGTAATTATACCAGTAAGAACATGATTGGTAAATTTATTACTTTGAAAGCCATACCGAATGTCTAGTATCACTTTATGTTTATTCAGGATATACTAGGTATTATACATTGTGAACTTTTTGCATATCGATTTGGCATCACCAAACAACAATTTTATAATCGTTGTAAAGGTATTATTACTATCAACAGTATTTGCATTAGCACTCATCAGCTTCATATCTTTAGTGGTATGATCAGGCACCCCCACCAACTTCAAATAAGCTGTGTTTTTTTTTAGTGGTGCTGAGAAAGTTTGAAGCAAGTCTGGGGTAGGCAGCAGACCCCCGAAAGTTTACCGAGGTCAATTTTTGGAAGAATGTCACTCATAACTCTAGAACCGCCTGACCTAGAAAGCCCATTTTGCATTCAAATGATGCAGAATGAGCATGTTTCTATCTGCTGCAAGAAAGCATTCTTTGCAAAGCTCATGTGTTTTGTGTTAAAAAAACTATTGCGATGTAATCACACATGACTATTTGAACACGTGTAGGAGCGAAAATACAGTAGCAGCAATATTAAACACAGATAGTATTGCTTGACATGAACGTCAATCAAGTTTCTGTTCAGCTGTTGCCAGTTCAAAACGAAAACTGTGTTAGTTATTTTGATGAACAGCTAGATGTCTTAAAAAGTCAAATAAGCTACCCCAGTAACAGAGTAAGGCCAGAATGTTGATAAAAACGTAGCAAAATCCAGCACTTAATAATGCATATCGTCAACCTAAAACCAAGCTGGGCTATGTCCATTTTGGTCGATTTTGATTTTTTTTACCTTTTTTTAACATTTGGACATAGCTCTATCTCCTGGTTTACTTTGTCACATTCTGCTACATTTAGTTGTGGATTTAGGGTGTGGGTTGAGACCACTGTTTTAAAATTCTTTTAAAAGGAAAACAGGTTTATGTCCAGTGCAGGACTTAACTCTAATTAACAATCCGACCAAAATGGAGTTATATCCATTTTTTGGACTTAGACCCAACTTTTATGATTAAAGAGATGTAGAGTTATGTCCTTTCATTGGACTTAGACCCAACTTTCATAATCAACCAGAAAAGTTTACGTCCACTAGCAGGTACAAAAATTTTTTTCGTGTGCTATGCAACTAATATTTCTGTTAAACATTATGTTTATTTCTGTTAGATTGCTAAACATGAATAATTTCAATGCAAGTAAAGTTGTCATGCAGAGTGCCTTAAGCTTTCTACAGACAGGAAGGTATTAGGCATAACACTTACTGATAACCACTTAAATCTAAACCCATTATTTCCTTCTATTTATATTGGTGGCTAGTTTTTGCCAACTGGTGTTAAAAATTCATTATCAAACATCAACACACTTCTACCCACGAGGCAACTTCGCCCTAAAATCTTCCATGAGAAAACTGTTCTTTATTCATTAAGAAGCATAAGTCCTTGCCATTAGCTTGCACTGAATAGCTAAAAGCATGGTACCATTTGTTGGACTTCTGGCTATGATTTAATGTTTTGTTCGCTTTTCAAAATGCTTTATATGGAAGAGGAAGGTTAACTGCTAAAGTACCATATAGGCCTATTTCTTTACACAAAGATATCTCTTTGATGCACAGATAGTCCATGTTGTAGCCTAGTAGATCAGTTTAAGAGATGCTTACAAATGCTTAGTGAGGGTGAAGGAGCTTAACTGCTCTTGTCATATTCATTTTTGCAGTACTTTTCAGATACTAAGTTTTTGGACAAGTGATTAGTGTATTGTAATGAGTAGAATCAAAGCAGATTTCATAGTTTCAACAGAAGCATGGCAATTTGATCAGCCAAGTTCAAATGAAAAAGACAGATGGTCGTATTTCACATTTGGAGAGAAGTGGAGAGATGCAAGAGTGTATGGAAAAGTGAAAGGAAAGTCTGGGGATAAATGGATAGTTCTGTGGAGTTTGGATGGCAGTATCACACACATATCAAGTGAAATATTATGTCTCGAAAAAGCTATTCCCTCAAACCAGCTACAAAGCACTGACATTACTAGTTGCGATGAGTCAGCATCAGATTGTGAAGATCCAGATTACCATCCTCCTGCAGAAAACCATGAAGATTCAGTACTTAGTGGTGGGGAGTCTGATAAGAATAATTGTAAATACACGCTAACAGAAGGAGAGGAAGTGTATTTACGCCTTTCAAATCAGACTCAAGTATTTAAAGCAACCTTCAGTTACAGTAAAAAAGGTGATACAGTTCATGGGCGGAGTGTCGGAGAAGAGAAAGCAAGATTTTTTATTGTTAAAATATTGAAAACTTGTAGTAAATGGACAGAATTTGACAGCGATGTGCTCTGCAGAGGAGCTGCGATATTATGGAGTCTGAATCACATTACACGTTTGCAACCAGCAAAAAATTTTAGTCAGTTGGGTACAGAAGCAAGACAGCCAAAAGTGTTGGTCAAGAGAAAAAGAAAAAGAAATCCTGAGAAGTGGAGAAAAAATGTGAAAAAATCGCGTTTGTATGAAGAATTACGAAAGTATGGCAGTGTTGCAGAAAATGACGATGGCCCACTGGACAATGTAAAAGACAGTTGTAAAGAATGTAGGAAAGAGTGCAGCACAAAATTTACTGAAGAAAACCGAAGAGCCATCAATGTAGATTTTTGGAACCTAAAAAGTATAACATTACAGCGGCTGTTCATTACAAAGTTTGTCAAGGTAAAGCCTAAGAACAGAAGCAGAACAAGAGAAACTACAAAATCAGGTAGACGAAGAAACAGAAGTTTTGCTCGCTGCTACACTTTCGCTCATCCTGAAAGTGGAGAATTGGTAGAAGTGTGCTAACAATTTTTTCTTGCCACGTTAAACATCAGCAAGAAAAAAATTACCACAGCTTTAGCAAAGACAACCAGCACAGGGACTATGGAGTCTGATCTTCGAGGAAAACAAGGAAAGCACAATGCAGTTGAAGAAGAAAGGGAAAACAAAGTCATTGAACACATTCAACAATTTTTGACGGTTGAATCACACTATGTCAGAAAAGATGTAAAATATCAGTACTTTCCAGAGGAATTAACTGTTAAAGAAATGCATCGAATGTATAAAAAATGGTGTGACAACAAAGGATATAACCAAGAAATGCTATAAAATGCCTGACCAATATCAAAACAATAACCCTTAACTTCCTTGTAACTGGCCACTCACAAAACGGAAATGACTCCATTCATTCGATTATAGAAACAGCCACCAGAAAAAAAAAGATTTTCACTACTGATCAGTGGCACACAGCAATCTTGATGTCATTCAAGAAACATGATCCTGAAATCGAAGTCTTTGACCATGAAAGTGTGTTTAACTTCAAATCGCGTTTTATCTTGCCCAAACATGAATCACTATGGAAAGCTTATTGATGAGGGAAAGAATGCTGGCGAAAAGTTGTATTGGACGAAAGTAATGGTAATGAAATTTTCAAGTGAAGATCCACGAATGTTGCAGTTCAAATGCAGTTATTTTGAAAAATCATTTCAAAAGTGCAAACTTTTGTCACAGAAACCCCAAACAAGAAAGTCACATGACTTTGTTGCACCTGACTCTTTACCACAGTTGTATGCTCATCAACCAGGAATTACAAAAGAAAAGCATAAGGATCTAATCAAACTGTGCAGCAAGAATCTAATTCCACCACATTTTCATAGCTTTTATGATCAACTTGTTGTGCAGCCCGACACAGCATCCCCTTAACTTTCTATTTTATGATGACTGATTGAAGGAAGGCTGAGTGGCTGCTGATTAATTCAGCAACAGATGTACTAACTTGTCTGAACGTTCTTCGTTTTGCCTGTACATGCTTTGTTTTTATTTCTCGACCTGTGTTTACTGGACATTCGACATGCGATTGTGTGATAAACTTTTGTTGTTAAATATCCCGCGAGACTTCACTTTAACTATGTGGTCATTTGCAGAGGCTTAGCAATGGGAGGCGAAGGAGGTGGTCCACCTCGGGCGGAATGTTTTTAATAAATAGCCTATTTTGTTGAAATCAATTGTTCTGTTTGCAATTGCTAAAAGTCAGTCCAGACCCTCGTATCTCTCTCAACTGACTGTAACCAAAACTCAATATACCCAACTATACAAACATTACTGTACGTGTAGCTACACCTACTTATTGAGCTTCATTACTTTGATAATTTCTGAATGAGCTACTAATAGGCAGCAAACACACTTTAAATCAACATGTTTTGCCATGGATATGGCTGCACTTTTAGCACAGATTAATGCTAAAAAAATATGGGGAGGGTGGGGTGAAGAACAATTTTTTAATTCATCCCAGGCAACAGGAACTCTAGCTACACCACTGGTCGTTCGTGACGTATGTTTAAACACTTTCCAGAGTTTATCGCATGTTGCATGTCACACTCCCAGTAAAGGCAGCATTGTGTAGTATTTAGCAAGATGATTAATTATTGGCAGCGGTTTTTGCCAGATTGGACTACTACCTCTAATTGCAACTGAAGACCATTTTTCAGCAAAACTTTTACTGCAAAATTTCAAATTTGAACAAACCGTCTTTTGACAACACAGGAACAAAAATCGCTGCCTTTAATCGCCTAGTATAACTGCAGGTTTAACTATTTTGCAATTGATTAATCTTTCTCCTGGAAGTTGTCAAAGTAATTGCATAATTATTATATAAAACACAGCAAAAAATCACTAAAAATTATGGGCCTAAAAATAACATATATTTTTTAGCTGTGTTCGTTGTGTTTTTTATAATAACTTTGTTAGCCTCTTTCTCTTAGCCACATCGCATCATATCTTGCAAATATTTACAAATCCTTTGGAATAGTGCTACCGAGCTTCACTATTAAAAGCTTCAAAAATGACTCTTGAAATAGCTATGAACACGCCTTTTTGCCATGACTAATCAATACCCACGTTTAATCATTACATTTTCTGTGCTCTATCTATGTTTAATATGGTAGATCCAAAGCAGTAGGCATTTTTTTTGGTTAGTTAACTGCAATTTCAACCAGAATAATAAGTGTATTTTCTTCATATTAAAAGATGCCGCTAAGAACTTTTTGGTTAAAATTTAATTAGTATTTTAACTTATGACGGGCTACTTTGTAGAGTTACTGTGCACTAGAGACATGTTTGCTTTCGATTGTCAAAATTAGATCACAAAATACATTTTTTATTCTTACTTGTGGGTTTCACTGCTGTTTATGTCCAAAGTTTTTCATTGAAGCATTTCTAAATTTGAATTCCAAAAAGGTCTATGTCCAACTAAGGGGTAAAAAAATATTAGGGGAGGCCTCCTAAACATCACAATATGTGAAAAAAAATGCATGTTCTTATTATGATTGCTGATGCTCAGTTTTATATGATTTTGATGTGATGCTTAAAAATTATTTTACAAAAAGTCAATTTTTTTTCTTTTGCTGTTTTTTAAAAATTTACTTTTTGGACTTAGCTCAGTTTGGTTTTAGGCTGACGATGTGTAACTGTCAAATTGACTGTTTGCAGGAATCTAGCAGACATTCAGTTGACCTAGATCACAGTACATTAAAAGTGGCATGTCTAAATAAAGAGATCCTTGTTATTCTTTGCTGGATAATATTCCTATCGAAGCAGATAAGCATATACTGTACTCAACACCAGTGGTTAATGTACCTACGGCGTAACTTAATGGTGAAGAGGAGTCAAAACTTTACTGATAACACCTGAGACTAAATGTTCAGGAATGCAAAAAGCAACCAGCCACCAGTATCTCTGCAGGGCTGACCCAAAGACAGCAGCCGCAGAGTAACTGCAACAAGTAGAAAGCGATAGGAAATTTATGGTAGGGCTGTACAACGCACTACAGCAGCCACCAAAACCAAACCACTGACTGCAGCTAAGTCAGAACACACACTGGCAAGGTTCTCAGAAAATATATTAACATAAACAAACACTTGGCCAAGGCAAACGGGACAAACACACATATGAACAATAAAACTAAGGATTCTGTAGCACTAAGACCACGGCAGAGAGCTCAAACAAAGGATATAAAAACACAACTACTCCGTGGAGGCAAGAACTCTAAAAGGAAATCAATAAAAAACTACAGACAAACCCTTATTACATCGTCTTAAACAGTTAACAACTTACTGTACAATAAATCTTAGAAAGTCAAAACAATAGCGTACACTTCAAACTAAAAAACTTATCGATAAGTCTAATTCAGTGTTGCCAGATCTAAATTTACTAAAGTATCTAGATTGTTTACCAAAAGTATCTAGATTAGTATCTAACTACAAAAAGTGCATTAATACGACAAAAATCAAGCGATATTACGGAGTCTGACATGAAGTAACTTATATACAGTATTTAAACACCTTTAAACACATCATAGCCACACATTCAAGCAAAAAATGAAAATAAACACAACAGAAAAATATCATGGATCTGCTAGTCAAGTCATATCATCAGCTTTCAGCAATTGGCTCTATAATGGTTTTAAATGGACTGAACTTTGAATTCAGCAGTTTCATGAACTTCCTGGTAAACTTAAGCACCAACAGTGTAGGCAATATATATTAGCATCAGCATCTGTGAATCTTGTGCACAGCACACTATCCTTTCCAATACTGTAGGCTTACTCCACTGCAACTTAACACAAAACAATCAAAAAAATTAACTGCTCATGTGCTCAAGCAAAGTTTTTCACAAAACACCACAGTATTCCAAAAGTCTATAAGACAAATGTGTATTGTGTACTGTGTAGAGGCGAAGCCTAAAACACTTGATAATTTAAAAAAGGTTCGAAAAAGCAAACCGTTTGCAGGATTTTAAAAAAAGGACTACCCCTCCTAGTGGTCTTTTTTTTAGGACTGTTAACAACGACGGGAATATTCAGAATTTCCAATGTCCACTGTGGGCTAGTGGACCTTCACCGCCTGGCAATATGTCTGACTTCTTAAAAGCACTTGACTTTTCAGACGAGGCTTTATTGATTTAAAATCAGAAACAAATAAGATCTCAACCAAATGGCGAGGCAGTAAACAGTAAGGCATTAAAAAATAACTGAAGTTTTCCCAACTCAACTAAAAATGAACTAAAAATAACCAAAGCAATTGTGTGTCTAGCTTCGGCGTTGCACAATTTAATCTGGGGGCAAATGGTACACCCTACTGTACACCTTTTATAAGTCTGCATTTCATTTAGTTTAGGCTGAAAAAATGCAGAGGCAGAACTCACAATAATTTTTTTCAGCTTTTACTTTTGAGTATGCTAGCAACTAAACTTTTACTTATTCCTCAGTAAACCTGAAGCAGAGATTTCATATTTCCCGAAGCTTTTCGTCACTCCTTTTGCCGGCACAGGATTGGTAGAGAAACTTTGATGTAAGTGGCTTCTAAGGCAGATAGATGGAAAGCCGAGCGACCTTTTGAAAGGATCGAGAATCTGTCATCGCTGTAGTGGTGTAAGGCACAAGATTGATTGGTCAGCAGATGTTGTCCAATTGCCGAGTCGCAAATAGGTTTGTGATTGGTCAATTTGCACAAGCGATTGAAGGCCTTGCGATCTTGAGAAACTTGACCAGTTCTCACAGATTTGGGAACGTGTTGCTTAATTCTGTCCTGCAGCCGTTGAGATGTGCGACCCACGTACCGACTGTCGCAGTGGCACGAAAATTCATAAACGATATTGCTCTGTTGAAAAGCAGGAAGCACATCTTTTTTGCTTGTGGGCAGAAGTTTTCTAGTCGTAAAAACGACGCGAGGCTCCACAGAGAAGTAACAGCGTTGAACTGCTGAAGCGACTTGCTTTTCGAACCTCGTCGAAATAGCACCCAACCATGGAAGATGTAGATAAACAGGACATTTCTTCGGTCCGTATGACGGTGGTCTACGGAAGTTTTGCATCTTCTTGGTAATGGAAGAGTTGACCACGTGGTCGGGATAGCCATTTTCAGCCATGATGGAACGGATGTTGTCTAATTCGCTCGAGAGTTTACCTTTGGAGCAGATCATCAGAGCACGATGGACTAGAGTGTTAATGAGGCTGATTTTCTGCTTCCTCGGGTTAAAAGAATTCCAACGTAGGTATTGTCCTGTAAATGTGGGCTTTCTGTAGACGGAAGTGATGAATTCAGTATCATGTTTCTCAACGAGAACATCAAGAAACGGAAGACAATTGTCACACTCTTTTTCAAACGTGAAGCGTAGCGAAGGATGAAGAGAGTTAAGGTGACAGAAAAACTCTTCACAATCCGCTTCATTGTTAAACGCTACAAAGGTATCATCAACTAAGCGATGGTAAAGAAGAGGTTTCTTCACGTTTTTAAACAGCTTAGATTCACAAAAACCTACAAAGATGTTGGCAAGAGCTGGTCCCAACGGCGATCCCATAGCTACGCCGTCAATTTGCTTGTGCATAATATTGTTAAAACTGAATTCAACTGAGCACGTGGCAGTTTGCATCAATTCAACAAAAATATTACGCGGGAAGGGAGGAGGTGTGAGAACACTGTTGTACAGAGCGTCTGTGCAGATTTCAATAGTCTCTGCGAGGGGGACATTAGTAAAAAGGCTGGAAACGTCAAGGAGAACAGAGAAAGACAGAAGGAGGTGAGAGGCCAGAGTTACGGAGGGTGTCAACGAAAGTAAAAGAACAAGCTCTATAGGCAGGCGTTCCCAACAAAACATCATACTAGAATGTCCTAGGCCAACCTTACATGTACAAAGAAATAGCTAATAGCTCACCCAGTGCATGGTGCTTGATCAGCTAATAGCTCACCCAGTGCATGGTGCTTGATCACCGATAAATAAATTCTTTAACTTTGCCCTGTAACCAAAGCCTATCGACATTACTATTGAACAATGAACATTTAGAAGTTTTCATTGGCATTATGCATGTTCATGGGGTATGGAAAAATATAATCAGATAAACGTGTTTCTGACCATCTTAGTATGAAGTTAGCTGAACTCTATCTAAGGAAGGGAAGAAACAATTGACTAACAACTATTTCACCTCAGTGAAACTAGCAAACCTTCTTAAAAGCAAAAACACAAGTCAATTGGTAACGCACAAAAAATTCGAAGAGAAGGTCCAGGTGAAATAAAAAACAAGAGAGATGAGCAGTGCGCTACCCAGACGCATCAAGGTAAACACAAAAACGTTTTGTTGCTTAGCACGCTACATGCAGATGCTATTGTAGCAATCATCAACCAAAAGAAAACACATGAAATTGTATTGCAACAAAACAAAGCATGGGGTAGATGTTGTAGATCAAATGCCTCGCAAGTACACAGTCAGGACAAAGGCACTGACCCGGCCTTTTCTATTCTCAAAATTCATTGGATCTTGCAGCTACAAGTGCTTGGATTCTCTACAAAAAAGCTAATGGCATAAACATTCCAAGACAAAAGTTCTTGCAAAATCTGGCAGAAGAACTCGGAATGCCTTTTATGAAGTGCTACTATGCCTCTCATAACAAAAGCAGGAGATGTTGTTGCAAATGAACACTTCCAACAACCACCAACACGAAATTTCTAAATCAAAAACAACTGCAAAAAGAATCGTTTTGTTGGCAGATGCAACAAATGCAAAAAAAACCTTGTGATGTACAGTCACAATACAACGTGTGTGACTGCAGTTAAAGTTACTGAATTAGATTAATGTGCTTTTTATTGCGGTTTAAGGTAATTTGTTTTGCCAATTAGATCATTCTTTCGTCACGTTTGCGCTGTTTTGCTGAAAAAAATGAGCTAAAAAATCCGAAATCTGGACTGTGAACTGTTGCTTTCATTCGTTACTTAAAGTAAACTAAAATTTTATTCTTTCTAATGTTAAGACTGTCATAGACACACTCTTTCCGTCTGCATAGGTCGCAGTACTCAGATGTAAATGGCTTCTAACAAACCGAGATAAAAAGGACTGTGTGCAGTGTGCAAAATAGAAAATTGATTATTACTGTCAGTAGTACACTGAATAGATGGTAAGACACTAAAGCAGGAGTGGGGAACCGGCGGCTTTTCAGTTGAGATTATTTACATAATTTCACTTTTTTTTAGTTGCAGAGCAACTAGTCTCACACTAACGTTTCTATCCAAACCAATGGTAATCTTTGCTTAAGCAGACAAAAGTTCATTTTTATCAAGTTTTTTGCTACTCAAAGCTTCTTTATGTTTGTAGTTTTTTATTGATTTCCTTTTAGAGTTCTTGCCTCCACGGAGTAGTTGTGTTTTTATATCCTTTGTTCGAGCTCTCTGCCATGGTCTTAGTGCTACAGAATCCTTAGTTTTATTGTTCATATGTGTGTTTGTCCCGTTTGCCTTGGCCAAGTGTTTGTTTATGTTAATATATTTTCTGAGAACCTTGCCAGTGTGTGTTCTGACTTAGCTGCAGTCAGCGGTTTGGTTTTGGTGGCTGCTGTAGTGCGTTGTACAGCCCTACCATAAATTTCCCAAACATCGTTCTTTAAAGGTTCCAGCCAAGGCCGGTCTTCCATCCAGACTCGTTGAAAAGATGTTTTGCCCATGTTACTCAAGATCAATTACCCAAACAGTGGCGTAGCGAGAAATTTCAAAAGGGGGAGGGGCATAATTTTTGCATTTTTTCAAGCACATTCTTTTTCGGCCGAACAAAGTTGAAGCTGATTGAAAAACAAGAAAAGATCCAAGGGGGTGCGGGGACATGCTCCCTCGAAAGACTTTTGAAAATTTACGTGCTGTAATGACTATTTCAGTGCTTTTTAAATGATTTCCGGACAAATTTTGTTTAAATTTTTTGGACCTACTTCTTGAGTGCTTCGCCAAATGTAATGCATTTTGTTGGCACATTTTCGATTATGCGTGCTTAAGGCATAAGGCTTATAGCAATCAAAGAAGTTCAAGATTATGAAAAAATTGTATACATCAAAAATATTTTTGAAAATGGCTGGTGGGATGATGCATAGCGCACCTTTCATCCTAATCCGCTGGACCGCCCCTGGTCATAAGCTACAGAAACCATCAGAAGAGTCTAGCACAGACATGAGCAAACTACGACCTGCACGCCAAATCTGGCCTGCCGGTTCTTTTATTCTGGCCCGCCGGCACTTACGGAAACTTTAACTCCCACCATGAATTAAGCAGAAAACCTCTTTTTTTTGCTTTAGAGATCACGGATGGTGGGGTTTCTTAAAAAATATTAGGCTCAACGGTGCAAAATTGAAATGAAAAACGAGGTGAAAAATTTTTAGTTCGGAGATTACATTCTTACGTGGAGCTGTTATCACCAAAAGAAAAGAAAAGCAAAAAGATCTTTACCTTGTTTTCCAATCAGTGTGCGGCTCGCGACCTTGACAGTTTTTCCAAATTTGGCCCTTTGTGTGAAAAGTTTGCCCACTTTTGGTCCAGCATATTTCAGTGATTTGACACAATTAGTTTTGTTCTTTTTTACTAAAAGGCCGAATCAAAAGGGAGGGGGGGACATGGCACAATGGCCCCCCTCCTAAATACGCTTGTGTAGTCAAAATATAACAATCTAAATTACTGTACCTGTACAACAACCAAACTACCTTTGTAACAAAAAATATGAACAAATCATCATTCATATATGTACACTGTACAGTACATAATCTCTGACAAAAAAAAAGAATAGGTTAAATGAGAGCTTAATCTTTGTAACTTTGTCAAGGCAAAAACTGTTAATTTTAGGCACTTTTAATACTATTTATTGAACACAAAATGTGAGACAATTTCGTACATCAAAATTACACAAGTAAAATTTTCCTTCACTGCTAAGCCGTCAGCATCGATAACTGTACTGGCTCAATTTTTAAATTCTATCTTATTTCATGTTTACAGTAAGTGCATGCTTTTGTACAAAGGCTGCTAAAGAAAATTACTGATTCATCTACCCACTAACATGAGTGCCGATCTGTGGAAGAGCACTGCGAGGTGCTGTCTAATCCATAGTACAATACTGGTAGATTAGCACAAAGCAAACCATGAAACTTTGACATCACAATCTGGTAAGCAGTACCGGTACTAGTAAGCATTCCTCAAAAACCTGTAGAGTTTTGGAGAGTTACTTCGAATAATCCATTTTGCCAACTATGCTAAATGCAGTCTACAACTACACGAAATGATATAAAATAAAAACATGAGTAAAATTTAAAAAAGCAAAACAATATACTGTAGATTTGAAAATATTTTATGATACTACCCAAATTTTATGAAAATTTTATGACGTTTTATGATATGGTGAAATTTTATGACACTTTTGTGATTTTATGCTGCGAGGGACCACTATCTGTGAGAACAAGTGCAACTGTGACAGAGAGTAGGATACCTAGGAAAAACATTCTAGCGACATCAAGATCCTATCATGCAGAATGTTCTGAAAGGGCTATGACAATACACAGGCTCCCAGCGCGTACAACCTGACAAAAAGTTCAAGAGAAGACTACCCACTTCAGAATGTGATTCAGCCATTGGACAAGCACGTAATAGAAAAGGACTAACGCGCTGCCAATTACAATGAAGTTCAATTCTCTATTCTGGACACTGCGCTCATGTCCTTTCCATCTTTGTTTGCTAGAAGCCAATTCTCTATTCTGGACAAGGCGCTCAGTCCTTTTCCTCTTTGTTTGCTAGAAGCCAGCTACATCAGAATACGGCAAACAAATTCATACAAACATAGAGTTTGTTCATACTCTTAAACTGCTAACTAGAATTTAGGTCAATACTTGTCCGATTGGAGGCACTTGACTAGCTAGCATTTGATTGGCCACTGTCACACTGCTTTGCGGACGTACGAAACCGTTATTCATGATCCACCAGAGTTTGCTTCTCAGTTCTCACTTTGATGCAATTACTCACTGACGAGTACATCATGAAAAGCTTCTGGGACAAACAGGTTTTTTCAAAGCTACACAAAAGAGTTATGACAAAGCTTTTCTTCAAGACTACTGCCGAAACAGCTTTTTTTAATTCTCAAGCTATCAATTTCTTAAGTTTTATACCGCCGATCAATCAGACAGTTTAACTTTTGTAACTGCAGGAAGATGCACTTCAGAGTACTGCAAACAAAGTTCAACTGGTGACTTATTTGCACGCCAGCATCATAGGCCACTTTTTTTGCATGAATTGCTTCTTTAACTTACTGGTTTCACCAGGAAGTTTTTTTGTTGCTACCCTTTGTCCCTCCAACACACTAATGTCTGCAGCAGTTAGTAGCAGACATAATGACTAAGGTTAAAAACCACTCAGTTCCAATTTTCAGCATAGGCTGCAAGTTATTTAGATGCAAAGTTGTCTGCAAATGCAGTCTGTCAGCGAATGATTCCCACTTGATTTGACAGGCTTTTTCTGGTTGAAAAGTTTTTCGTTTTTTCATGGAATTTAAACAACTCGGCCCTTTTTTTTAACACAAACATCTGCCAGAGAGGAAAATAAGTCTGCCAAAATTGCACAAAAAGCCATCAGGGAGCGTTGTCTTAAAGAGTATCTGTATCAACCGTACTTAAAAATGCTTTTGTGCTGAAAAATGTGTTCATCATGCCCAGTCCAAAATTATATGCTTTGAATATTGCGAATTGTAATTATTTCTAGTATTTCCAGATCGATTTCAATACTAATGGGTTTTGGTCTGTAGACCAGATCCAACTCTGGTCAGCACTAAGTATGGAATTAATGGGTATTGTAAAATCTGGAATCTCAAGAAAGGAAAGGCCCTTGAACTTGAGACTTGTGCACAAAACGCACATACTCATACCGATTTAAAAGCCAAAAAAAAAAACACTTTGCATCGTGTCTATTTGAGGGCGGCTTTAATTTTTTTATACGAACGTTTTAATCTTCAAATCGATGTTTTGCCAGTTACTTTGGCATTATTTTTCCTCCTCAAAGTTACATTTTTTGCTCTTTCGAAGAAAGTTTTTAGCTCTTCTGAAGATAGCAGTGTGAAGAACTTGTCATAATAGCATGCTTATGAGTGGTTTATCATTAGAAATTTTTGCTTGTGTTAGCTCTCCCAAGTGAATCTGCACTCATACCAGATACCATTAAGTGATATTCGCATGAAGGTTGGTTTGATCCTGCTGCAATCTCAATGCCAACGAATATTTCTGTAAAAGGAGCATCTTCTGCTTGTTCAAGTGTGATAAAAACAAAGAAACAGGTAAAAAAATACAGCAAACCTTGCACGCTTGCTTTTTCTGAAGAATTTTCCAGACCCATCTTGGAGACGCATTAAAACGACCCGCAAAAACAAAAAAGGAGTTGCAAAAATCTTACAGCTAAGTCCTGGTAATCAAAAAATACAATTAAAGTCTCAAAAAAGGAATTTATAAGCGTTAATCCTCTGCTTTGCTGTGGTAAATCTGAAGCTGAATTAGAAGTTAAAAGAAAGGGAGAAAGGCTGAAACAACACTTAAGAAAATGAAAATGTGCCACAACTGCAAAGCGTTTATTGATACGAGGTACTTTTTTCAGCACAAAGAAACGCTGTAGATCAGTAAATGACTACACCATGCACTTTAATATTGAAAGACGTGAATGAAAAGAAAATTTGAGATAAGCTGAATAGATTTACTTCGGATGCAAAAGTGATAAGTTAATTTTTAATTAAGATGAAAATGGAAAGTTTCAGAAATGCAATGAAGTGCTATGCAGAACATCAGAACTCTTGCAAAACTATTTCTTCACTTCAAAGCTATTGCAATGCGGCACAATCAGTTGCATTCGGCAGTCAAAGGTCTATTAAAGGAACTTGTTTGTTTTTTCAGAAGAAGCAATTGAGCAACTTAATGTGGATGACAACAATATTGTGAAAAGCTAAGGCAAGATTTATATTGGTACCGTGCTTAAGTGAGCTGTAAATATGCTTGATAAGATTAGCACCTTGCTATCATTGAAATGGAACGTTATTTTCGTAGATGCAGAATGTGATACAATTACCAAACAACAGGAAGTGCTTCGTTAACCAAAAGAATTGCTGTAACAGACGGATGTGGCAGCTGTCAAAACTTATACATGTAGTGAAATTGAGAAATTGACGTTTTCATGAGATGAAGGAACATAGAAATCGTCCAAATTTACGAAGTCTAGGCTTAACTTTCTTTAACGCACGTGGTGGTGAGCCATCTAGAACTTCATTGAGTGAATGAAAAATCAACTTCAAACTCCGGAAAATTCTGCCCTCACAGGAAACCCAATAATGAACCGCTGTACATCAACACCAAATCTAACCTCCCTCCAACAATAACTAATTAACTACCAAGTATAATTGATATCGCGAATCCCTTACGACAAATAAGCTTTTGAAAATGCCGTCCCACTATACAGTGAGGCCCTCCGTAAAAGCGGTTATAGTGGTGATTTATCATATCAAGAACAAAATCAAGCCCACCCAAGGAATCGCACCAGAAAAAAAAATCAACCAATTCAACCCGCCATACAGTGAAAGCCTAAAGACCAACATAGGCAAAAATTTTTTTGTCCTCTTGAAAAGCACCTCCCTGCTCACCATCGAGTGCACAAGATCTGCAATAAAACAACGTAAAGTTGAGCTACAGCTGCTTGCCTGACATCCCAAGCAAGATATCCGCTCACAACAAAAAACTCCTCTATAACATCGAGGATTCTAACACGCCAAGCTATAATACATGCAATTGCCGTGATAAGGCAAAATGCCCAATTCCTGGCAAGTGCCGTGAAAGCTCAATCATGCATCATGTCACCGCCTAAGGCAATGGCAAAATCATGCATTATTACAGATGCTCGAAAAACGAGTTCAAAACATGCTATTACAATCACGTCCACTCGTTTAAATGCCAAAGTAAACGAAAAGCCACTAAGCTATCCGAGTTCTTATGAGAATATGTAAAGACGTTGGTTCAAACCCCACCAGTGCACGAAACATTGAGCGAAGAACCCTCAGCTCGTTGTGGAGGCAAAAACTGTCAGCTTTGTCTGGAAGAAAAATACGCTATACTGACCGCTGAAAAATCGTCGCTGCTGAATAGAAGATCAGAGCTGGTTAGCAAATGCAGACGCAAGAACAAATTCAAATTTCACAACCTAAAAATTTGATCCTTATTTTCATCGAACACTATTTATTTATTATTTTTATTTGACTTTTTATGATTTATTCTATTTGAATAAGATACCTCCTGAAGATCGCGTTCAGCGTGAAACAGGCTGTCGAGGTCATAATAATAAAACAGTTTTAATGATAAATCGGTTGATCTGATATTTGGTATAATTTATTTAATGCAATTCACGACTCCACTACTAGCTTTTCTAAAATTTTAAACTCACAACTATCCATTGTTTTTCATTCCTGCGCCAACTTTTCTACCGCCTATGACACAATGTTTTCATGTGACGTAACATCTGCTGCATTTCGCAATAGTGCTTTGCTCCATTGGGCTTTAGATGAGTTCAGAGCAGATACCAAACGGTTTTACAATCTTGCAGTTTTTAAGGCTATGCAGTTTTTTGAGTTTTAACTTTATGTTTATGGCTTCGATAACCCTGACGAACCTTACCAGGTGAAACAAGCTATCGAGTTTTAAAATTTTAATTTTTTCTAGCTGATGCGCTGGAGTGAATATAATACGCTCTAACTCTGTTATTGAGCACTTTCTTGATCAGCTGTCTACTCCGCAGGTATTGATAGACGGTTGCAACACATGAGAACGCATTGTGACAGATAATCACAGTTCTCAGATCTATGCTATAGCATTAGAAAGCTTTATTAACAATTCAATTGAAATCATCCTTCATCATCCATCCAGTTTCAATGCGTTTTTCCCTCGTCACCAAAGTGGCCGAATACACCTCATCCCCTCTGCAATCGCTCTCATACCTTCCCTCCATCTCATTCGATCTCCAGCTTCCTCGATCTTCAACCCGACTTTCTTCACACTCTTTTCCACCTGCCTCCTTTATGTCATTTTTGGCCGTTTTAGCTTTTGCTGCCCATTCTCTTTCAGCGTCATTGCCTTCTTCAGTACATTATCATCATCTCTTCTAATCACATGTCCATACCATCTTACTCCATTCGCCTTTGCCATTCTGAACGTTTCCTTCAAACCCAACATCTTCATCAGCTCCTCCATTTTCTTTCTATTCACTAATTTCACTCCACACATTGACCTCACCAATCACCATGTCTCACTTCCAGATAACATTGCTGACCTTAAGCAACTGTGACAAACCATCCCTTTCATTCTCTTAAGAAAAGCTTCCCCCACGTAATAACTATCTGCCCTCTGTGCATTTCATCCACCCGATCCTAACTCATGAGGTCACCGCAGTTTCACATCCACCACTAGCATTCAGCTCGTCTCCTAAATAACAAAATCCCTTCACAGTCTCCACTTCATCGCATAATGCCTCCACTGGTTTTTCAGTGCCATCTTCAACATCTGTGCATTTTCCACAAAAAAAATGTTTTGCGGAACTGCAGGCTACCTTTTTCATTTTCGTACATCTCCCATGTACCCCCTTCTTACACTGAGTGCAACACACAACGTTAGACCCAACCCTTTTCCCACACATTCCACAGGGATCTATTTTTACCGCAGTATATATGAAATATATATGAATTCTATTTAAGAACTCTAGTTATGAAATAAAGTAACAAATTGACTACCACAGTCCTGCTGTGAATAACTTGAAGTTGCACTATTATATTCATTGTTTGGAAGAAATATCACAATAGCCGACTAGAACATAGATAAGTGACCGCTATCTTAAAATCTGAAATTAATGTTATTTCTTGTTCCTCTTGAATGAAATTTTGATGTGATTTAAGCGCTATTTACTAGGGTGGGTCAAAATTTTCTTTACAAATTCCACACTATGCACGGAGTTAACCATCATGTACTGATGCAAAAAACGTAAAAATGAGGTTTGCACTGATTGTTTCCAGCTCGCATATTTTGTTCAAACTTTCATGACATTTCAGTCTTTTTTCTTTTTTCTAATTTTTATTAGTCATATTATTCTGCTTGTGTATGCTTCAACTCATTTTACTTTTCAATATTTTTATGGTTGATATAGCTCTTACATTTTTGTCAGAACTGAAAGCCCCATTTAGAATTAATGTATTCATTTAAAAAAAAATACCAACCCTAATCCTTTGCATATCAATTATATTGCCGTAGCTGCATGTAAAACAAAATATGCTACTATAAAATCATTCTCTCTTAGTAAAAAGACAAGGAACTTGCAGATTTGATTAATTGCTCCTAGAGCAAAGAAAGTGAGAATTCTGCAATAAAGGCGCGAATAAGTAAAACAGTGTGCTCAACAACTACGTTTAAGTATCCAGTCTCTTTTGCTTTCAAAAACAGGTAACGATTTTCGTGATTGTAGGCAATTCTATATGGTTCCAGGAGCCTTGTCATCCACTCCATGATCGGTTCACGTCCCACCCCATTGGAGAGCATCAACAGCTTGATTTCGTCATTTTTATCCTCCCATCATCAAAAAGCGGCGGAGGCGCTATGCGTAGGACGAATCCATGCGTAGCATTGGGCGTTGCTCACTAGATGGTTAGAGCTCTCTGGTGCACTAGCGCTGATATCATTTTTTTTAAATGATGATCGCATGATTTCCACCTGCATTGTGAAAAGTTGTTGGTAAGGTATCTCGTTACTGTGTTGAGATTGGCGATTAAGTATTCTGTTTAGGAATTTTAATCTCTTCATCTTGCTCTATTGAATGTTTCTTTTTTTTCATGGTGTTGATTGGTTGGATTTTATTAACATCTGAGGATAATTTGATTCATTTTCAGCAAACAGCATACTAATTTTGGAAAAGATTTGTTTTATCTTATTCAATTCATTTGGACGTCGATTTGATTGCATCCAAAAAAGCTATCAGTTGTTATCGTTACCATCTGATATTTTCTATCTGGTACTATTCACCTATTTCTTTCGTCTTTATTGGCTGTTTCTGTATCTCTTGCTCAGCTTTCTATTAGCTATATTCACCTGACGAGCTCATAATGAGAGTGAAACCGGCCGTGGATTGCTATTTCTATCCGCAGCAATATTATTTTATAACGTTTTCTTTGTTTTTCTTGAAATTAATCTAGCTAACTCCATTTGTCTGTTCTTTTTCTCTTTTGCAACTGCTATCCTTCTTTTCACTGTATTGAATGCCCAAACGCCAGATTGAGTAATTTTGTAGTGTGGTTTTCGATATGATCCTTCCTGATTGTTATCACTGATGAGGGACGTAATCCCGAAACAGGATGGCTTAGGTCTTATCTTGTATATATACATACAGATTTTCTGAAAAGTAAAGACATCATAATTTGCAAGTGTCCTACTTGATCGTTAATCAAAAAAAAGTACAATAAAAGTGCACAACTGAAAGATAACAAGCCCACGTAGACGTGAGCAAAAATTAGCCAAATTATGTTTCTTTTATTCAATGCAATGGTGCTAAATTATATAAACTATAAAACATACCTAACTTGTGCTAATTTACACTCGAGTCCAATCGGGAATGTACGGGTACTACAGTTAATTAACATGTGATATATGATACTGGTAATGCGTTCAAGTGGTACTGGTAATGCATTTGACCAAAGCCTTTGATACTGTAGATCATGCGATATTGCTAAATAAACTCGATCACTTCTTTGGTATTCGAGGCCTACCACTTCAACTACTGGAAAACTATTTGACTAACAGAAAACAATACACTAAATTATCCCACTATAAATCAAAACTAGCCAAATTGACTCACGGAGTGCCGCAAGGATCATCGCTAGGCCCGCTACTCTTCCTACTCTACGTAAATGATCTTCCCTCGGCTAGCAACTTTGAAACAACTTTATTTGCTGATGACACGTACTTAATGCTGGCGGACAAAAATTTAGCAAATCTGGAGCGCAGGGTTAACGAAGAGCTTCAAAACATTGACCATTGGTTAAAAAAAAATAAATTGTCCTTAAACCGTCAAAAAAGTCATTATATGCTCATCAATAAACGGCCCAGTGTATCATGTATTGCTGACCTACAATTGTCCATAAACTCCCACGTCCTAAAACGGCAGCAAACAGTGAAATATCTGGGAATTTTTGTTGATGAAAATTTGAATTGGTCTACCCACATTCATCAATTGTCACTTCAGCTTGCACGATACTCTGGTCTGTTTTATCGACTTAGAAAATTGGTTCCACCTGACGTAATCAGAATGCTTTACCACAGTCTAGTCCAGTCTAAAGTTCAATACGGCATTGCTGTCTGGGGAAATGCTGCCAAAACCCGGCTACAAGAACTGAATCTCAGACTAAACAATATTATTCGAACAATTACTTTTAGTAGCAAGTTTTGCTCGGTAACACCCCTATACAAAAAACTAAAACTTCTAAAATTGACTGATGTTTACAAATTGGAACTCGCAAAAATCATGTATCAACTCCATGGTGGAAAACTTCCAAAATCTTTCTATGATCGCTTTGCAAAAATTAATGCTGTTCATAATTACTCGACAAGACAAACAAAAAATCTTGTGTACTTTAAGCCTCGTGTTAAGAAAACGATAGGAAAAGAATTAATATTACATAGGGGATCTAGCTTGTGGAAGGAAATTGATAATTCAGTTAAAAACTGCAGCTGGTTTTCTTTCAAAAAGTATTATAAAAATTTTTTAATTGACAAATATTAGCTTCCACAACCGAATTGATGTTAAGTAAATAGAAAATTTCAGACTCAAACTATTTTAAAAAAAATAAGCATGATAAAGAACCTTGGAAATCAAATTTTCTGCGCTTAGCACCTTCGGCGCGATGCTCGCAAAGCTCACCTTGGCATTTGCCTGTGACCTTCAGTGCTTTGGTTATTGTGAATAAATTGTTTTTCTTTTTTTGTTTCTCATGCAACTTTTTTTGACGTGAATTATTTTTTTAAAAGTATTGTACCTTCGCTTGACCGTTGTAAGGAACTAAACAACACATTTGTTTCGTATATTCTTCATTTTGTACGTAGCTTTTTCCAACTTTTTTGCTGCTTTTCGTCTTTTTTTTTTTTGTTTTGTGTTTGTTTCTAGTTTGACTCTTTTACAAATTACTCAAAACGAAGAGGTAGCACCTGACTAGATAACCTTCGGGTTCTTCGGTGTTTCCTAGACTGGTAGTGTGTGTGCTGAAATACTTTCATTCATATTAGCCTGCATTGTTTTACCAGCCTTAAAATAAATCTTCTTGAATCTTGAATCAAGTCACATTACTTACATGGTTGGAACACAATCAGAAAAAAAAACCAGGTAGCTTTCGTAACACCACAGGTTGTACAGTGTATTTGAGACGGGATAACCTGCTACACTGTAGTAACGGTTTACATAGTTCAAGTGTTATGTACTTGAAGTCAAAGTTCTACCAAAACTTATACTGCTTTGTATACGATTTAATAGCAGATTAACATTGCATAAAATTATAAAAACTCACTACAGACTGTTTCCCTTTAATAAGTTCATTAGCATGACATGCTGTCAGTACTTCAACAAAGGTACACATGTTTTATAGTAACTCCGTCTCGTATGAAATAGTCTACAAAAGTATCGTGACCATAGTCACAAATTGTGCTATTCTTTCCAAAACGGGTAACGTCTAGTATCAGCCCCCAGGTTCAGTTAGGTTTGGTTAGGGTTCAGGGTTGTAACTGAATCGTACCCTAATGAAATTTAACCCTGACCGAACCTAATCCTAACCAAACCTAGCCCTAATCGAACCTGGGGGCTGATACTAGACGTTACTCTTCCAAAACTGCAGCTTAAACACCACGTTTTTCACAAAAATACGTTTTTTCCAAATAACTCCAAATCGAGTGGGTTTAGACTAAAATGTTCTTTTGAGACAGATATAAACTTGGTGATTCTGCAAATTTTAAGATCAAAATCAGGTTCTTACCATGTCTAGTTCTCCAGATATGTCAATTTTTTTTCAATTTGACCTTTTTGTTACCTTTGACCTTTGGCAGGTGGCTGGGTTCAAATGCCAACCCCACCAAACTTTTTCAAAATAGGTTTTAGGTGATTTACCAGGTTTTTAAATGGGTGATGTGGTGGCATTAAAGAAAAGAGTTTTTTCACTTCACCCTAATTCAAGAGTGATGCTACTTCCCAATGCAACATCGCACCCACACGAAGAAGAAAAATATGGTTCGATGTCTGCTCTGATAACCAATTTTTGACTCAGCAACTTGATTAACTACAGCGACTGTTCATTCTACAACTTGACTGAGACAAGGAATATCATCAAGCCATAGTAACGTTTGTGCTACCTAGTTTAAAGTTTTCATTTTCCCCAACAATGGAGGTGTTGCTATTTCACCTTCAAATGGCTCAAGTCAAAGTAGTGTTCTGCACTATGATTTATTTTTGGAAGCACGAAGTTCTGCTCCTTTTTTGGTCCAATTGATTGAGAAATCAAAGCGAGTGCTCTTTTCCGTTTGCTTTGCTGCTCATCTGCTAACATGGTTATCAGAACGTTGTCCGGATGAGCAAAAAAGGAGTTTTTGTTTAAAATAATCACTACAATCTCTTGACGTTGAGCTTTTAACTTCCAGTAGCACGACAAAATGAACCAAAAGTTTTGTGCACCATCGCTCACGCTTGGATGAGAATTCATTTGAAACCATCCTGGTGCATACAAACACATAAGAATCTTAACCAAAACTGTTAACTTCTCTGTTGGAATAGTTGTGCTTAAATACAAGCAAAGTAATCTATTCGCTCGAGTGAGCCATCGTGCGTGATGTAATGCTTACGGAGATCGCATGCTTAGCCCTTGAGGCACTGTTCCTATACTGACACTTTGACATATTTCATATAAGTATTGCTGGTTGGTTCTCAAGTCCTTTATCACTTCTGGTGACATTTGTGGTATATCGCTTGGAATTGCCCGGAAAGTAACAGGCCGCAAATGATGCAGTAGTTTTTCCATCAATAGTATCAAACAGGTGGCGAAAAAGTAGTTCATTCAGATGGAGCAAGCAAACTATCCATAAAAGGGGTCTTTCCAGAAATAATTCGAGACGTTTTATGACTTCACTCACCCGACCAGTGTTTACAGCTGTGCCATCACAGATGACAGCTTGTCTTATCTTCGCAATTTGTTGCAATGATGCTACCAATTAGCTCCAGGGTTCCTACACAATTTTAAAAATCAAATTCCACGACTTTTCTCGTGACTTTCCATGATTTTTTTCATGACCTTCCATGACTTTTTAGAACAATTATTGCACCTTTTTTACGCTATTATAAGTAAGCTATACTCCACGTATGTGGATTCTGTGGAAAAAATTATTTTTTAGTGGAAGCGAAACCAAACTCGGGTGTTGTTTTTTCAAAGAGAGCTGGAAGCCCCAAAGGAAAAAAATTTAACTGTTTTCACATGCTGCTTCACTTTAAAAATTAGACTGCTTTCACATCCCCGTCTCACATTTTCGCATGAAACTTATGCAATTAGCCATGATTTAATTCATTATTAGCCATGATTTAGCAATTAACCATGAAAACATCCCAAACGTAAATAGCACAGATGGGTGAGTGGATAGAGCATCCATCTCTAAAGCTGGAGACCCAAGTTTGATTCCAAGTCAAGTCAATCAAATGATTTTAAAGTTGGTGTTCACAGCTAACCAGCTTAACATTCAAAAACTAAAGGGACAGTGTGCAGAACAAACCAGCACGTTTATGAGTTGTACCAAAAGGAAAGGCACATAGCAGGATTTCCATATCGTGGAGTGGAAGATGTTGGCACACAACTCCTAAGCGAGCTCAACACAGGGAGTCTTCAGGTTACCACAGTCCTGGCTTACCTTGTTTCGACGTTACCAATGAACTTTAAAAAAACTATAAAAAGCAATCACTCTATGTCATTTGCATTGTCTGGGATGTGAACAATTGCAAACCAGTACTACGATGCAGCGGATAAATATGATTTGTCATCTGGTGAGGAATTGTTTTCTCTTTCTAATCAAGCATGTTCTTGGGGTTATTTGTTACATTTTATAATAGTACAGTACAACACTGTGAGAGTACTGAACACTTGTACAGTACATACAAAGCAATTTATTAAAATGTTTCGACTGAGATTGATAATCGAGTTACACTGAAACCAAACAGCGCATCAACATCGTCAGTCTAGGATACATACGCCACCAAGTACAATTAAATAATCTAAAAAAAAGACATGAAAACTTACTGCAGTAGCTTGGATCTTCCAAAGCCATAGCTTTATGAGATTTGACGCATCGCCACTATACTGAGGAAAAATGAGTTCACACTCATTTACCACATCATGCACCTTATGCTTTGTTTGCTGGGAATATTTCAGTTTTTTGTTTAACACCTTGCATCGTTGAAACACTTCATTCTAAAATTATCAATGACCAATTTAATTCATCTTTTAGAACCAGATTGACTATCAAAGCAGCTGCCCCCTTGTTTGTGGGCAGATATAGGTTAAAAAGGTATTGAAACTTACCTGAGTAACAAAGTTTATTAAAACAATTATATAAGAACGAATCTGTTTCACTTTAGTGTTTTGGAATAGATGAATAATGGACTCTTCCACACATAGTATATTATTTCACATTTTAAACATGCAAGATTTGAAAGTAAGAAAACGATCTGGAAAATAGTCTATTGCCTCTGGAAACTACAGAGTGTCCCAAACTAAATGAAACCCATCAATGCGATTAACATTTATTACTTGTTCCACGGATTTGAAAGTTATGATATTAAGGCCATATCTGGGGTTTTACTGGTTGAGTGCTAGAAGTAAAACTTCCTGCAAAAGCGTATTTGAACCGCCTTGCAGGTCTCAGTCTCTACATAAGTTGTGATGCATAAATTCAAGTTTCAAGCCACAGTAGTTCTAAACCAATAATTCTTATTTACAACTGTCATTAAACCTAACAAATACAAACAACAGAGTTAGAATCGACATATTTATTAGCAATTTCATGGGCTTCATTTTTTAGCACACCCTGCATTACGTTGAAAATGAGAAAATTTTCCTGAAACGGTATGTGATACACTACCCTAGTTTTAAAGTTATTGATAAAGTATCCAGCTTAACCGTTTTCAACCTATATATTCATTAAAAACAAAATACATATTGGTGCTTCTTCATTGCGTTTTCAAAGCCTTTCTGTAAAAAATAAAGGCTAATCAATTTGATTTAAATGTATATGCTCTGACCAGAGCTGGATGTCTCGAGACAGGTTTTTGAGTGTCTCGGTCTCGCTATGCCAATGTCTCGTCTCGGACCTTGAAAGTCTCGGAAAATGGTCATGTCTCGATCGAGACATGAAAAAATTTTGGATTTGAAACAGCATTCAGGTCTTTGATACAAAAGCAACAATGGTACTTACCCAATGTATTCAAAGTAAAACATTGTGCGTGATTTCGCACTTTGCAAAAACATTTGGCCACATTTTGTTTAGACCATTTTGCTTTGTTGTTCAGGCCTGCAAAATTGCAGGCTTTTGCTTTCTTTTTGTGAGCAGCATATATGAAAACTGGTCTATTTCAACCACTAAGCACATGCATTCGATGGTAATTTACTCTAGACCAGGGATGTCTAACCTTTTAATTTATTAGAGACCCATTGCAAAATTAAATATTTAACTGGGCCGCAAAGCAACCAGAATTCCAATATTTCATATTATAATTCCGAGAAAAAAAATTAACCATTGATAGGTAGGCCTTGTGCTGAGCCGCATTTTGCTGAAAATGCATCTTTTTTAACAACAAAAAAAATTTAAAAACCCATTAATATAATTGATTAATGTAATAATTAATCCAATAATGTTAATTTAATTTTAACTTTTAACAATATGGCCTTCACTCAAAGACATAACGACCGCTAGCCACGTCTAAAAAATTAATATATTTTTTATGGGCAAACGGTGTGTCAAATCAAAAAATTTTCAAGAGAGCAACGTGTCATATGTCATAAAATTAAGATTTGTACAAATTTGTTCCCTATGAAAGATGCTATTCTCGTCTGGTTTACAACAGCTATCAAAAGATTATTCAAAGTAGTCCAGGCCCAAAAAAGGCTTCAAATCGAAAAAAATGCAGGGATTACAGTTGCAGGAAATTTGGTTACCGACATGGTAAGTGCTTCCAGATTTGAGCTAGCTCTTTTTATGAGAAAGTTATGAACCAGATAGATTTTCAAAAATGCATGGTGTCACAATGACTTTAAAATGTTTATATTAACTAATTTATTATTTATATAAAGTATTTTGATTAAATTTCATGAACACTCTCGTGCTCAATACTTAATAAACTTGCTAAAAAATTGTTTGAACAGAGGATAGTGGGCTGCAATGCCGACATCCCTGGTCTAGACCAACATAGCCTACCATTGATAAAGCCCACAAAAATTGCACATGCAAACAGGGTACCTAAGAGCTTTGACAAATAGCATCACAAGTGAGCCAAATAGTCCATCCAAATGTTTCAGCAGTTTCTTGGCAATATCATTTGCATGCAAGCAATCACATTATATTGTAAAAACACCACAGACTAATGAGTATCATTTTCTTCCTACAAAAAGTTTCCAAGCATCAAACATGTATAACCATAACTTCATCAATCATCTCACATAGTTTTTATTTATAAACTCACTGCGAAAACTTACAAAATTGAATGAAATAATATGACAGCAAGTTAAGTGTAAATCTACTAACCTTAAAGTTGGTAAATGTATTCCAACTTGTAGTGCTCCAATCACTCTCTTTCGCATCCAGTCTTTTCTTCAAAGATTGCTGCGATCAAATACAAAACAAGCAAAATTTAGAGCGGCAAAACTGCAATAGCATAATGGCACAGTACAAGGTTTGTTGGTGATTGATTAAATAACTTGCCTACTTAACTTAAACCTGAAATGCTTGTTAATACAACAACACTCAAACCGACTTCAACAGCAAGATCTTTTAAAATTTTTAACTAGACATTTGCTTCGGAAGTTCATACATTTCTGGAAATCATAATCATGACATGAAAGACGGGTATCCCCTTCAAATTTCTTAGTGGCACAAACTTTAATTCAGCATTGGTACAAAACAACTTTTAAATTCGACGAACTTTGGAAAGCCCTAGATCAAATGACAAAAGCACTAAACACGTATCTGTAGGTGATAGCGTTTCTTCCTCCAAGTCTCACAGTTGAAATGTATTTAGCAAATGAGAGCATAACTGGGAGTAGGTCATCAATTTTATTATAATATGGCCAAAAAACAGTTAGAAATCGTTGGCCTGGTAAAAAATTGAACAGACGAACATTAAAATCAATTGCTTTTTTGGCGGAAGTTACAGCAACATAAAAATTTTTAGTTGTTTCGTGACTGCATTGTTTATAATAAAACGTGGTTATCTGATGCAAAACTCAAGGAAACTTTGTCAACTATCAATTCCTCTTTTACTTAATCAGTAAGAATATACTTGATGAACAAACCATACGTGGAGGCCAGACGCATCAACTGACGAACTTATTAATGAAAACTGATGACAAAAATTTCTTTCCCAACAATTTGGATGCAAAGGTAGTAGGATTTCTTAACAAATATATTGATCGAACTCTAACAGACAAGTGACGGCAGACAAAATAGCGAATTGGATATCCGCATCGGAAAAGCAAGTGCAGTAATGCGCCAGCTCCACCGATCTGTGGTACTGAAACGGGAGCTTTGCACCAAGGCAAAGCTATCCATTTTCAGATCGGTCTATGTTCATATTTTGACTTATGGCCATGAGTGTTGGATCATGAATGAGAAAGTGAGGTCTCGAGTTCAAGCAGCCGAAATGGGATTCTTGCGAAGAATTAGCGGTTTGATCTTGTTGGACAAGGTTAAAAGTGCAGATATTCGTGAATCTCTAAACATCGAATCGCTGCTTCTCCGACTAGAAAGATCGCAACTGCGTTGGTATGGACATGTGACACGAATGCCCCAGGAAAGAACAGCCAAAAAACTGCTCTGCTCAACACCGATTGGTCGAAGGCCTAGAGGCCGTCCCAGAACTCGATGGCGAGATTACGTAGAAGATCTTAGTTGGTTTCGCCTTGGCATCCCAGCAGAGCATCTATCCTTTGTTGCAGAGGATCGAGATGCTTGGAGGCTCCAACTTGAGCTGTTGCCCCCGCGACCCCCCAAGGATAAGCGGGTCCAGAAAATTGATTGAAATTGATTGATTGAACTCTACTGCAATATAGAAACACGTGTTTAAAGGTTCCCTCCTATGGATTGCTATCGAAGCATGGAAAAGAAATTTACAGTTTTATCGCCCCTACTGTAAGAGTAAGCCTGTCATCACCATTACGCTACTTCCATTAGAATTAATGGTGGATGGCAACAGCATTCAAGGTTGTGCACGCCATCAGCTGCTTCCAACATTTTCCCATTATTTTTACATTGCTACATTTTCTCATTATTCATATCTTGCCAACCAGGAAAGATGTCCAACTACAGCTCAGATGGCCGAGTGGTATAGAGCGTCTGTCTCTAGAGCTGTAGACTTGGGTTCGATTCCGAGTCGGGTCAAACCAATGACTTTAACATTGGTATTCACAGCTTCCCTGCTTGACGCTCAGCATTAAAGGGACAGTGTGGAGAACAAGCTGGCAAGTTCAATTGTTGTGCCGTTGGGAAAAGGCTTTAGCAACACCGTTTTCACAATGCAGTGGTCTCTCAAAAATTGTCAAATATTTGCAAGGCTCACTACATTGGTGATGAACATCAAAAATTTCACAGCAAGCGAGATCAACGTCTTCAATCATCTTGCTGCCTGGCCTGAGACACTGATAATCATTGTAGTAAGAACCCACTACACCAGCAGTTCTCAAACTTTTTAAAATTTCGACTTTGCAGTCCCTAAGATTTTTTCTATCACTCACGGTCCTGTATTTCCACGAAAAATCAAGTAAAAAAAAAAGTTATGAAGTTTGCAGATGTCCAATTTTTTGCATAAAATCGAGAAGAGCAAAAAAAAGATCAGATCATCACGTTTGCAGGATGTCTAATCAAGCACAATTCAATGGGATGATTTATCAGAAATTCGCAACCTCTTTGCAGTCTTCCTAAAACTGCTTTGCGGACCTCAAGAGGTGCAGTTCCTAGTTTGAGAACCACTGCACTACACAATTGCGCAGTGGCGCACCCAGAGGGGTTCGCGGGTCGAAACCCCCCTTTTGAAACCGAACCCTTGTTTTTAAAGTGAAGTGCCAAACTGTGCAAGTGCAGTACGTGCTGTTATTTCAAAACAGCTGTGAGCCTGTGAAAGAATTTGCCTCATATCATACAGAAGCCAAACCGGCTGGTAGGAGTAGTGGTAAGAGACATTGCTATCAGTGTGGGCAGGGGCGGATCCAGGGGGGTGTGGGGGATGCATTCCCCACCAGCCATTTTTAAACATGTTTTTGATGAATACAACTTCTTCCTTATTTCGAACCTTTTCAATAACAATAAGCCTCACGCCCAAAGCTCGCATGATCAAAAATGTACAAAATACATTATATTTGGTAAAACACTCAGATTTAGCGGCAAAAAATTTAATGAAAATTTGCGTAACAATTGTTCAAAAAGTACTAAAATGCCACTACAGTATCTAAATTTTCACAAATTTCCTGGGGAAACGCACCCCTGGATCCCCCCACAGTCTTTTTTATTCTCAATATGCTTCAAAACAATTCTTCTGGAAAAAACACGCGTGAAAATATGTGAAAATTTGGTGCCCCCTCATTGAAAAAAAATCTGAATATGCCGCAGACATGAAAACATTTTTCAAAGGGCCTTTTACGTCTTTTTTGGTTTTAACGTCTTTGTATTTAGTTAACATTCAACCTAATTCAAAATTTTATCCCCCCTACCAAAATTTTCTGAATCCACTCCTGAGCTGTGAGTGCGAGATCAAGGTTTTTTTTTTAGAACACCCCCCCCCCCTCTTGAAATTTGCTGGGTGCGCCCTGCAAGTGCAAATTCTCAATATGCTTCAAAACAATTCTTCTGGAAAAAACACGCTTGAAAATATGTGAAAATTTGGTGCCCCCTCATTGAAAAAAAATCTGAATATGCCGCAGACATGAAAACATTTTTCAAAGGGCCTTTCACGTCTTTTTTGGTTTTAACGTCTTTGTATTTAGTTAACATTCAACCTAATTCAAAATTTTATCCCCTCTACCAAAATTTTTTGGATCTACTCCTGAGCTGTGAGTGCGGAATCAAGGTTTTTTTTTGTTTTAGAACCCCCCCCCTTGAAATTTGCTGGGTGCGCCCTGCAAGTGCAAACAAGCTAGTCATTTCACGCTTGTTCATGAGCAATCGAAGTGGAACCTTGTCAGACAGTTTTAACCTACATCTGCGACTGGGTAACAAAGGATAAACCTGTATGAATACAAAATATCAATGCCTACAAGACTCCACTAAAAGACCTGAAATGCACACACACACTGACTGCCTGCCTGGGTAACATATGACCACCTTGTCCTCCTTTGCGGTCTAAAAAATGCAGTTAGATTCTCTACTTAGGTCGGTGGAACTCTGGTGCAAACTTGGAAATTTGGCATTTGAAAATTTAGGCATTACAGACCGTGCTTCCTTGATCCTTGCTACTTTACATATATTTTTTACCAAAAGTGGTTAAAAACATAGTCCAGATCAGCAGTAAGGCACCACAGTTGAATTTGTTGCGTCTCTATATCTATTATTCACAAAAACAGTATTTGTTAAGAAAAAAATAGTAACAACAAAAATAAAAAAATTTTTACAACTTAGAAAGCAATAGCGATCAGCAATAAAAACTTAAACGTGTATGATACGCTAAAAATCAAACATTAACTGCAAATAAAATTACCTGTCATTTTCAAGTGGTGTTTTATTTTTATATTTACAGTATTTTCTTTTATAGAAGCTGCCCTTGAATAGAAACTGCACGAATTGATTGAAAAAAAATCAATAAAAGCCGCCCTTGAATAGAAGCCACAAAAGACAAAAAACATTTTTTTACTAATACAAGAAAACAAATCCCACGACACGTAACAAAAGTAACTCCAACATTCTATGTTTCATTTCAACTATCAATGGTCATTTTTATCATTATCAATAATACCAGTTTCGTTTAAGTAAATGCTATTTTTGTATCAACCTAGTAATTAACACTTCCTCTGTTTGGTTTTGTTGAGTGCCTCACAAAAACTTGAAAAAAAAAACGAGTTGATTAAAAGAAAGTAAATCAACCAAATGACTGAAAACTTCTAAGAAAAAAAAGGGCCTCTCCATTAAATTTCAGCATGTAATTTTTGCATATTGCATAATGCCTGTTCATGCATTATGCTAGGTACAACCTAAGATAAGGAACAATTTAGCAGTTGTCTGAACAAAGTTTGAGTAAGTATTCATTTGAATGATTGGTGACATGAAACAGTCTTGCTGTATCATTTGAATGCAACTTCCGTGGGTCGCTGCTACTCCTAAACTTGCATTAAATTTTCTCAAACTTTACAGGGATCATTTTTAGAAAGCACCTCACCACTAAAAGTCAGGCATTATTCTTAATCATTTTTTGTAAATCATGGGGCACCTGCATCATTCTAATCCTGAGGAGCCATATTCCAAGAAATAACTTTACCAGAAAATACCAAACAACTCATTTCAGAATGTGGACGTGTTCCTGGGACACTCAACTGTTCTGTGTCCTCTACAGCGACATGGCCTAGTGATATCGCTGGCAGGTAACAGATCCTACGTGATGGGTTCGATTCGTGGCTGGAGACGATCACATTTGATATATGTAATGGGTGGCTGCTGACTTGAAGAGCGCAAGCTCACTTCGCAGTCTCCCTCAATTACTATTGAATTGTC
This sequence comes from Trididemnum miniatum, assembly GCA_964006365.1. Classification (NCBI taxonomy): domain Eukaryota; kingdom Metazoa; phylum Chordata; class Ascidiacea; order Aplousobranchia; family Didemnidae; genus Trididemnum; species Trididemnum miniatum. The sequence continues at coordinate 32,377,558 of OZ023233.1, forward strand.
AGCTCAATATAATTTAAAAATAACGTCCGTTATTTATTTTTTTTCATGAATGAAAAAGTGTCTGAATCTCTATTTGTTGCTATGCATTTTGAAGGTAAAAGACTGGTATGTGGCACTCGTTATAGACCTCCTGGTAATGATAATTTGGGACTAAGAAGTTTCTTCGATTCTATTAATCTGGTAAAAGGTAATTTAAATAAAACCAAAAGTAAATGTTTCTTGATTGGAGACCTAAATTTTAATTTATTAGACCTTTCTGATGAAAAAACTGAACAATTCATAAATACCATGTTTAATTATGACTTCTACCCCTTGATCAACAAACCTATAGAATTACTGACTCGAGTTTGTCCACCATTGATCATATTTGGACCAATGTCTCAAACAGGGAGTCGAACCAAACTCGAACCGGAGTTTTATAAACCAGTTTTGCGCTATTTTTGTCGAACTATAACCGAACCCGAATCCCATTTTCCAAAATCGCGAAGAGCGAACCTGAACTGAATCGAATAATTTGAGTATTAGTGAACCTTAACCAAACCCGCAACAATTGAAAAAGTGGCTCGCTCCGTGAGGTCACATGTGTCACCTTGAAGGCGGGTTATATTCAAAGAAATACAGTACCTGCACAGCACTACAAGCAGTACATTGACCCGTCAATGTGAAGATATGTTTCTTTATCAAAGTATAGGCCGCCGATGTCAGAGCATAGTAACAATTTAATTATCTCGAAGTTGGCTTTACTACAAGCATTTTATGCATTACATTGACCTGTCAATGCGAAGAAAAATTGCTTTGTACGTTTCATTTTTTAATTTGTGTTACTAGAATTTTATCATTTTTTACTGCAAACCTGAACCAGAACTTTATAAACCGTTTTGAAATATTTTTACTGGAGCAAACCCAAACTGGAGCGTTTCAATTTATCTGAACCTAAGCCAGAACTAACCCAAAATTTGAAACCGCTGTTCAACCCAAACCAAACCTCAACTGGAAAAATTAAACGGTTTGACTCCCTGGTCTCAAGAACTAGTATCAAAAGTGGTTAAATTGCGCATTGTGCGGCTGATCACATAACGGTCATACAAGTATCAAATCTTAGAGAATTTACAACCAACTCTGTTTCTAATGCAAGATGGTATGCTCTAAGTAGCCATAGAAAATTTAGTGCTGCCTTAAAAAATGCTGACCTTTGCAAAGTAGAAAATCAAGATAACTCTGGTAACTGTTTTGAGAATTTATATGATTTGCTAATTGTGCAACACTAGGCTAATAAGCATACACTACCCCATAATAAGCTCATAACTACCCATAATAATAATAAGCCATACATAATACCCCATAATACGCTAATAAGCATACACTAACAAGCGTACATTGTACAAACCCCCGCCCTGGCCCCGGCTGGGGCAGGCACAATTCCTCGGCCGAGATTGTTGCCCTGGTCGTTCCCAAAATAAAACTACTGTCACAGTTTAAGTTGAGGTTATTTAAAATTCTTCAAATTAAACTTGAAGTTGGTTGGAGTGTTTATTTGTTTGTGGAAATTTGTTAGTGTATATATGATATTATGACTTTAATAACCGGCTACATTAGCAACCCTGTTGCCTTGCAGGGCATGTTGTTTGCAGGAAGTGAGATGGAGAGGTGAAGGAGCTCGCTTTTTTGACGTCAAGGGAAGAAGGTACAAACTATGGTTGTGTGGAAGTGATGATAAAATTGGAGGCGTAGGTATATCGGTAAAAGAAGAACTGTGTGAGAAAGTGGTAGAAGTCAGAAGAAGGTGTGACAGAGTCATGGCCATTGGATTAGTGTTTGAAGAAGAGGTGGTGAGAATAATATGTGCTTATGCACCACAAAGTGGAAAACCAGATGCTGAGAAGGAAATATTTTATGAGGAAATGGCACGTGAGTGGAGCGTGGCAAACGGAAATGAATTGGTTTTGGGATTGGGAGATTTTAATGGCAATGTTGGGAAATGTGCGGAAGGATTTGGAAGTATACATGGAGGGTATGGAATAGGGAAAAGAAATGCTGAAGGAAGATTGTTACTAGATTTCTGCAATCCGAAAGAGTTGTGTGCAGTAAACACTTGGTTCAAGAAGAAGGATAAAAGAAAGGTGACTTACAGTTCGGGTGGAAATGATACAGAAATAGACTGGAAAGGAAAAGAGGAAGTATCTTAGAGATGTGAAAGTTATCCCAGGGGAATTGCAAAACACAGGCTAGTGGTGGTGGATGTGGAGGAACAAAAATTGAACAAGTCAGTGAAGAAGAGTAAAAGAGTGAGATGGAGGGTGTGGAACCTAAAGGAAAAAGAGATTAAAGAGAAATTTGAAGAAAAAATCGGAAAATTGGTGGACATTGATTTAAACGATTTGTGGAGGTTTTATAAGAATGGAGCTTTAAAGGCTTGTGATGAATTGTGTGGAAAAACGAAAGCGAGGGGTGATTGGGGAAACACATGGTGGTGGAACGAGCAAGTGAAGGATGCGATAAATCGAAAAAAGAAAGCGTTTAAGTTGTGGTGCAAAAATAGATCTGCGGAAAACAAAAATAAGTATAGGAAGGCCAGAAACGAAACTAAGAAAGTAATTGCAAAAGCCAAGAGGCTGAAGAAGAAATGAATCTGCTATGCACCAAACCAAACGACGTTTTCAAGTTTGTGAAGTTCATGAGACAGAAGGGAAGGGACATAGATGGTGGAGGTTGCATGAAGGATTAAGATGGGAGACTTGTAGTCAGTGAGAAAGATCGTGGAAAATTATGGAAGGAACACATGGAAAAGATCATGAATGTGGAAAATGAATGGGATCAGATGATAGAAGTAGATATGGTTGAAGGACCAGTTGAAGGAGTAACTGATAAGAAGGTGATGAAAGCTATGAATAAGAAGAAGTTTGGAAAGGCAGCTGGACTCTTAGAGGTAAATATGGATATGATAATAGCACGTGGAACGTTTGGTGTTGCAGTAATGAAGAAGCTTTGTCAGAGAGTGCTTGATGGAGAAGGTATGCCAGAAGAATGGAAAACAAGCGTTGTTGTTCCAATCTTTAAAGGAAAGGGGGATGTGATGGACTGTGGAGCATACAGGGGGGTAAAGCTGCTGGAGCATGCAATGAAAATAATGGAGAGTGTTGGAGAACAGAATAAGAGAAATGGTAATGATAGATGAAATGCAATTTGGTTTTACGCCAGGGAAGGGCACGACTCATGCGTTGTTTTTTCTGAGGAGCATGCAAGAGGAATTTCGTGGAAAAGAGAAAAAGTTGTACATGTGTTTTGTGGATTTGGAAAAGGCATTCGATAGGGTACCGAGAAAAGTGATGGAATGGGCATTAAGAAAGAAAGGATTGGCAGAAGTGTTGGTGCAAGCAGAGATGAGTTTATATGAGGGTTCAAGGACGAAAGTTAGAGCTGGATCAGGGACGTCAGATGAATTTGGGGTAAGGGTTGGTGTGCATCAAGGGTCTGTGCTATCACCACTAATATTTCCTATTGTGGTTGATGTTGTGACAAAGCATCCAAGAGAAGGATTGTTGAATGAAATTTTGCACGCGGATGATCTGGTGCTGATGAGTGAAAGCTTGGAGGATTTACGGAAGAGGTTCCAAAGGTGGAGAAGAGCATTGGAAGGCAAGGGATTGAAAGCGAATGTTGGAAAGACAAAGATGATGGTGAGCGGAAGCGAAGGTGAAATTACATCGAGCAAAGGAGATATTACGCGATGAAGTGGAGACCGTGAAGGGATTTTGTAATTTAGGAGACAGGCTGAATGTTAGTGGTGGGTGTGTGACCACAAAAGTAAGGATAGGATGGATGTAATTAGAGAGTGTGGAGAGTTGTTACGTGGAAGAAGGTTTTCTTTGAGAATGAAAGGAATAATTTATCAAAGTTGTGTAAGATCGGTAATGTTGTATGGAAGTGAAACATGGTGTTTGAGGGAGAGTGAAATGGCAATTTTGAGAAGAACTGAAAGAGCCACGGTGAGGTCAATGTGTAGATAAAATTAGTGGATAAAAAGAATATGAGGAGCTGATGGAGATGTTGGGTTTGAAGATACGTTAGATAGAATGGCAAAGGCGAATGGAGTCAGATGGTATGGACATGTCATTAGAAGAGAAGATGATAATATACTGAAGAAGGCAATGATGATGGAAGTGAATGCACAGCGAAAGCGAGGACGGCCAAAAATGACATGGTAGAGGCAGGTGGAAGAGAGTGTGAAAAAAATCAGGTTGAAGATCAAAGAAGCTGCAGATCGAACGAGATGAAGGGAAGAAGTGAAAGCGATCACAGAGGGGATGAGGTGTATTTGGTCACCTTCGGTGACAAGGAAAAAAACGAATAAAACTGGATTGATGATGATGATATACACCATTTTTCACCTTTTTTTAAAGGCTTTTTTACTTTAATTTTGAGACCAGTTAAAGCAATTCCAGCGATATCAGAACAGACTGATTCGGAAAAGAGTAGGTTACGAGCAAACATGCAGTTTTGCAAAGAAGTTTTGTTTTTCAATATCTGAGTAATTTGAAACGATATTGTGCAGCAGATGCATTCTAAAGAAAAGAATTTTTTCTACATAATCGTCAAAAATCTGTAACTTGGTTCATATTCCACATCATTACAGTACAGTACATATGATAAAGAATCTATATAATGAAGCTAAATAACAATTGTGCGTATTGAATTAAGAAAAAAATTCTGCACTGTTTCACAACCGAACTTTTAGATACAATTGCTTTTTTATTTATAAGCGAAATTAAACACATTGAAAAGAAGGAAGTACTTACAAACATAATAAAAAATATCGAAGGAAACCAAATGCAATCAACAAGATTGTAGCGTCGTTTAAGTTGTTATTTGTAAAACGGCATTTGGTAAGAATCGAACCATGTTCTGACTATTTGGCATTTCATGCGACGTACACGTGTATAACTGATGAACACTGCAAAGACGCACAGCTTTAATTGAGTTGAAAACAACCCTACCTTGTTTGTTTTTTATATTGACTAACTTGGTTGCAAATTTGCTTGTAATTTTCACAGCCTTTTGTATTTCCTGATTGCAAGCAAAGCTGAAGCTCTTTTGAGCGAGGCAGTTGACTTTTGATCACTGAAAGGTACGGACGTACCATCGTATTTCAGAATTCGTTGTAAATGAATTTTACTGGGAAGTTTAAAGAATCTTGGTTAAAGGTTACAGCAGTTTTTACCGAAGTAATATTAGAGTTGAGTCAACCGCTACTCCCGCTCTGACACTACAAACGTGGCTACTGCCACATATTTCTTAAATAGGGCTACTGCTCTCTTTCCCTACGTGGCCACTGCCACGCCCTTCGTGTATCGAGCCACTGCTCTCAATTTCCCGAGATACCTTAGCTAGAAGGGTTTCAGGATTCTTTGTCGTAACCAGAATAATTGCTTGCAAGAAGGAAAATTCTTTTGATAAGTGCGAATTGGTTTTTGAGTTATGCAATTTGTCTTTGGAATATTTATGTTTGATGTTTACATAGAAAACCGTTACCGTTGCCATGCCAACATCCAACTATCAATATAATCAAGTGCATGACAATTGTGTGACGCGTGTTTGATTCTGCAAGCAAGCAAGTTCCGTAACAAGATGTTGATATTTCTTAGTTTTTAAATAAGAAGCTAAGAACTTCAGTAGACACAGTGATGCCGCCAGGAAAAACCATAGGGGGAGCAAAATGACGTCATAACTTGTCATTTTTGCAGAGCTACACGAAAACATGAATAAGACGGATGCACCTATTAGCTTTCCGTAGGTGCAGTTTAATCAGCATTCCTAAAGTAGGCTATTGCACTTTTTACTGTAATTTTTTTTATTGCTAAATTTTTCGTCAAACCAACGTTCTAAGTTTTGCAACTTTGTGACGAAAGTGAACAAAATCGCAAAAACTGCAAGATTTCCTGGTACCTTAGGTAAACAAACCTCTTACAGCTCTATTATGATGTCACAGTTAAATTTTCTCCAATTTTAACAAAAACTTCAGGACAAATAACAGCGAAACATCAAAATATCAAATCAGAATTACAGTAGCTAGCATACCCTAAGATCAGTAAAAATTTTAAAACAGGAGGGTGTGGCATAATTTCCACATTTTTTTGAGGCAAATGTTTTTTTGGCACAACAAAGTTGAAGCTGATTAAGAAACAAGAAAAGCTTTAGGGAGGTCCGCGAGCATGCTCTCCCAGAAAATTTTGGAAATTTTGCATGTTGCGAATGGCTGTTTTGGTGTTTTAGGAATAATTTTCAGGCAAATTTTATTCAAATTCTTGGCCCTAATTCTAAGTGCTTCACAAAATTATTATCCTAAGCGAGCTCGTACAGCGCATTGATCGCTTTCTCGTCATAGGAGGATAAATAATATGCAACTAAATGCAATTACATTCGATACAACAGCTGGAAAAAATACGCGGTGTCCATAAAGTCTAGTAGCAATTGAAAGAAATATCTTTTTGTTTTGAATGCCGCAGCAGAGTCTGTGGACTGTTCTCTTTCTGTTTGAAAAATACAGCAAAACATTTTTGCAATTTTACTCACAAAAAGTCGCCAAGCACATTGAAAATTTACCGCAACATTGATTGAAAAAACTCATCGACGATCATTTATCGATTACTGATATTGCTTAAAAAAATTTAGATTTATCGAATATCGGTATCGCTTAGGGTTTTTTGAAATGAACAGTTATCGTTATCGCTTTACTACAGAAAGATTTATCGTGTCCATGACTGATAGTGGCTATGGGTCTGCAATCTGCAACGGTTGAACATTTTGTTCCATCTTCCTTTTTCTATACGGTACCATCTTTTCATCCTTTGCTTAAGTAGGCTTTGCGTAGAAATATACAACAACAAAACTATTGCTGAAATGCAGTAAATTACATTCTGCTTTGGATTCCAATCAATCTATGTATAATGAATACTTGCAAAAACCTAAGAGATTTCTGATTCTAAAAAGCCCTCACTAGCCCGCTGCTACTTTAAATTTCTCGAAACATTACACTAGCTTCGTGAAATTACAGTACGTCAAGCCAGGTATGATTTCAAAAAGTATTAAGATATCTTAGGTGGCTTTTATGATACAACAGCTGGTCATTGATATAAATTGTAACCATTGTCTTTTACCGTAAGCAGTGATTGCTTCTGTTACATGCGTTTGCAAATTGCGAAATTAGAAATGTCGAAGAATATTAAAACACGAGATGGAGCTCGACAATTCGTTACAAAAATTACATAGCCGAAACCATCTGACGTCACCCCCCCCCCCCCTTACCCCTTGAAAAGAACTCTGCGGTTCTAGGCGATTTGGAAAAATGGTCAAAAAAGCATTGGGGGGGAGAGCGGTCGCCCCCTCTCGCCTCCCCGTGGCGGCGCCCCTGAGTAGGCCTACAGGAGAAAACAAAATTGATCAATGGTCACCAATAGTTAGGCAAAACATTTCCTCTTTCATGTAATCTAGATTGTGTGATACTGCTCAAAGCAAAATATACACAATCCAATGTCACATTTTCGACATCACGTCTTCACTATGGATCTGCATCCACTTCCTGCGCACCTTCTTCTTTTGTTGTCAGGAACAGGGATAACAAAATGTCCTATTTGATCATACCGAGCACTGTTAGCTCCTGGCAGTCACATGGGCTTTCTTTCGCGGCTTATAGGCGTGCATTTGTAGCTTTTTAAATACATCATCGCAACTTCTCGTTTGAATTCTTTTTGAGGAATATCAACGTCCCTCACATTAAAAATTAGCCACGGATTTTGAAGACTTTAATGTGCTCCACCACCACTCTTTACTCCGTATAGCAACTCTAAAAGCATTGATATTTCGGTCCATGCGATCTGTGCCTCCTATGTCAAAATTGTATTGTCTCACTGCATTCAGTGTTGGAATTTGAACAATTTCTCTTTGGGTCTTTGACTATCGTTTAGACATTGACACAGGCGGTATTCCATGAATTGATGATGCCAGGGTGGCAACACCATTGTTGAGCCATTGTGCTAACTTGATACGAACTCTTTGAAGGGTTGTAGTCACAACAGCTTGGATGCTGCGCATAGTGCCTCTTTCAGAACGCTTGAAACTGCTTGTGTCAGAGAGTGGGCAATCTTTACCTGATCTATTGCTTCTCATGATTCCAGTACCATCATACCCCCCCTTTTTTAGTTCTTCCAACAGCAGTGCAGTTGTAAACAAGTTATTTATAAAAATATGGTAAGGGTAGTCCTTCTTTGGTGCATGAAGAACTCTTGCGGGAGCCTTACCCAGATTTGCTTCCAATTCTTCATTTCCTTGGTATGTTTTACCTTGATCAAGGTCAAATACCACTAAGTATCCAGATGGGGTATTCTGACACCAAACTTTGTGCCCAAACCTCATGGGTTTGTTTCGAATAGCCTGCTTACAACTACATCGACCAAAGCACTCCACCATTGCTTCATCATGGAATAAGTATGGTGTTGGAACAAAATGTTCCAAAAATTTTTCTTGTAAGTGTTTCACATACGGTCGCAGTTTGGAATATTTATCACTTAGGTTCAATTCATTATTAGTTTTAAAATGGAGGCATTTCATAATAGTTGCAAACCGATCACGTCGCATGGCTTCGTATATCGCAATATTGCGCAAGTCATCTCCAGTAGACCAATAAACCTTTTTGCTATCCAGAGGGTTATATCCTGAAACATTTAAAATTCCCAAAAACGCTTTAATCTCTTCTCTAGAAACATTTAAATTAGCCCAATTTTTGGAAAAGCGGTACACAGTGCTTTGCTCGACAATCATATCAATTAACTTTTCATCAAAAAACAATTCAAATAGCTGAACTTCTGATAGCTCGTTATACCGATGGTAATTTGGCTCAGGAAAGGGTATTTGCATGCAAAGTTCCTCACTTTCCTCTGGCCATATATAGTGTTGCTTATTACAACAATAATGTAGTAATTTGAATTGTAGAGTATTTTGTAAATTAGTGCATTATATTCAAAGACAACTGGGTATGCGTTTGATTTCTATAGAGTGGTTAACTGCCATTTTTAATTTTATAGAAAGTCGAGTAACAAACTTTTGCTCACCAGTCATTTGACGGTACTTGCTGTGAGCTGGTTAAGCAACAAGGATCCTTTAACACTGTGTCATTAGATAGGCTTAAACCATATTGCTATAACTTTTTATGCACGTCTACACAACTGTCTAGTAAGTTTATTAAACTTGATCATTTGAAAAAAAATTTAAACTTTTTTCAATTAGCTTGCTTAATCAACTGATGTTGTGTTGCATTTATGCAACGTTTAAACGGGTCAACCACTTCATCTTTTTTATCAATGGAAGAAAACTTGTGACCCTTTACTGATAGTCAATGAGTTTAATGAAGATTACGCTCTTTCGGTTCCTTTGAATATTATCTTTCTAACTTCCCTTCCTAATGAACTCATTAGGCTATTAAACGTTGTAATAAAATTATTTGTTACATATAAGACAAAAGCATCACGACATTACAGGCAATGTGGCATAACATTCGCAAGAAATATTCGAAGTTATCGCAAAACATCAAATTACAAGAAGGTGGTTCTAAAACTTTGAGCAATACTGTACAGAGCAAGTTATTGGTCAACACACCCTTTCCAAAATGGCCTGCTAAAAAAAAAACAAAAAAACAAATGTGGACACGGAGTGCAGAGTTTTCAAGGAAAAATGGACGAGAATTATTTATTCACAGAAGTGAATGCAAAACCAGAGTGCTTGGTATGCAACCAACAAGTTGCAGTGTTCAAAAGAGTTTAATATTCGGCGCCACTATGAGACTCAACACAAGGACAAGTATGACCACTTGATAAAAAAAAGGAAAAACAAGATGAAAAGGATCTCGTGTCATCTGCTATTAGAATACGTAGGGTAGGTTACAAATGCAGGCTGAAGGATAAAACACAGTACTGAAAAACAAAGCTAAATAGTTGGAGTTGACATTCTTTTACTGATCCAGCCTGCCTGAGAACAAAAAGTCTGGATCCGGTCCCAGAGCCAAACTGATTTTGACAAACCTGATCTATACCCTTTCAAGAATACCTAGCACCATCCAATCCTTCTATCTTCTTTTATCCCACCTATTCCTATGTAGCAAAGCAAATTATTAACAAACCATCTGCGAAACATAGCTCAAGTTGGGATGAAATATTATCAATTGTACAGGGTGGCCGAAAAGTCCCAGGACACTCTATTTTTAATATTTTTATTACAAATACAGGTATAGTGTCCTGGGACTTTTCGGCCACCCTGTATTAATGCATTTGCCTGATAATATTATTAACACTTTAACGTATATCTTTAATTTTTCTTTTTGTCAGGGTAAATTCATCACCGCTTTCAGACATGCTAAAGTAGTACTAATCCATAAAACAGGTAATGTTCAACATTTAAATAATTATAGGCCCATTAGTTTGCTGTCTAGTTTCTCCAAAATTCTCGAAAAAATCGTATACAAGAGGCTATATTCATTCTTTGATCGCTTCAACTTGTTTTCAAATTCTCAGTTTGGGTTCAGGAGAATTCACTCTACTTCTCATGCTAATTGTCTGCTTGTTGACAAAGTTGCTGCAGCATTCGAAAAAAAGCTTTGTACTTTCAGAATTTTTATTGATCTCTCGAAAGCCTTCGATACTATTAATCATAAAATTCTTCTGCATGAACTACATCATTATGACATTAGAGGCACAGCCTTGAACTGGTTTTTAAGTTACTTGACTGGACGCAACCAACAGGTTTGTCATAACAGTGCTGCTTCTTCCAATATTAATACCATAAATTTATTGGTGCCTCAGGCCTTGATTCTTGGCCCTTTATTGTTTATTTACGTTAACGACTTTCCTAATTGTTTGAAACATGGAACTAGTTTATCGTTCACGGATGATACGAGTATTTTTATCAGTGGCAAAACGGCCCAAATGGTTTTCGATATAGAGAACAATTAACTCCGTAATATCAATAATTGGTTGGTTGCCAACAAGCTCTCGCTAAATGAAAACAAAACAAAGTATGTATATTTCAAGACTGCCAACTCAAAGACCCCCTCCCCCCCAGCGATCTAAATTTAGTAATTACAATCATTCCAATTGAAAGAGTGTCGTCAGTGCAAGTGTTAGGAACAATAATTCATGAATTACTATCTTGGAAGGAGCATACGCTTGCTACGTGCTACCCAATTGCCGTGATTCCAGTCCTATCTTATCTCAGTAAACATTCTTTAAATCGATTTATCATTCTCTGGTAATAAGTCGTATTCGATATTGTATAATTAATTGGAACAATGGCAATTTGACAATCCTATATCAACTTTAGTATATTTGTAATAAATTTTTTCGACTGACTTCTAAGACTAAATCGTAATGAAGACGTCTTGCCACTGATAAAACACCTTAACTTACTAATGATTAACGATATATTTAAATATGAAATTGCTGTATGTTTACATTCCATGACCGTTCTCTACCATTAGCTTTTGATCCTATTTTCCAATCCAAGACTACTTCAATTACAACTCGAAGCAATAGTTGCGTAATCCCAATAAGCTGTCGTAGTCAGAGTTGTCAGATTGGGCTACTTATTGCCAATTGGGCTTCTTTTAATATGATTGGCCACGAGACTTGCGACTTCTTGGGCTACTTGCAAGCAAGTTTTGGCGATTTTTTCAGTGACTGGCTACTTTCATAAAAATGTTTCTCTAAGAAAACGATGTTAAATGGTAAGAGAAGTGTTTGATTTTGCAACATTGAGTCTGCATATAAAACGTTTGCACCACTAATTTGTTTTTATAGGCTGTGGCAATGGGATGGGAAGGGATACCGGTAGTTCCTTTTTACTAGCTGCTGAGGTCACGTGAGGTTTTTGAGTCAATCAGCCACTTTTTACTGGCACCAGCGCATTAGATGATTAGGCTAGTTCGAATTGACTCTTGACAGTTGATTGTTATGTGGTTTTCAATTTGTCTGTAAGTGATAGGTTTAAGCTAGTGGAAGGGCACCGGTAGGCATAGGCGTATGCAGGAGAGGCCACAGTGCCATGCCCCTCCCCCCCCCCCCCTTGGCCCTGTGATAAGGTGCTAAAACCTAACTTTCAGTCTATAACTTCTCAAACTAATAGTATCGGTAATGATTGCAGCCTTCTTTCGATTATTTCAGCCAAGCTTCTGCTTTTAGACAATAGAGAAAAGCTGCGAAAATATTTTTTTATTGTCTATAGTGACTGCACTCACTACATGCCCTTTTTCGTTAAAAAAGTGCGCTTTAAAAAGTGCGCTATAAAATGAGTGTTTTTTTGGTGACTGATAGCAAGACTGAAAACATTTTAATGCTTTTTCAGTAGCTTATGAATTATCTGCAAGTATTAGCAAAAATGTTATATGGTTACTCAAATTATGTTGTTTTTTTAGACTTCTTGGTTATGAAGTGTGTGTCAAAAAATTTGGGCTACTTTTATGTGGAATTGGCTACTTTTTGGCTACTTGAGGTAAAAATAATTTGGCAACCCTGGTCGTAGTGCTGTCAGTCAGCAATCAATTAAACATATCTGACCCAAAACATGGAATAATATTCTGCTACCTATTAGGTAATCTAAGACAATCGACATATTTAAGAGAAAACTAAAACAACATCTTTTAAATAGTTACTAGTTCTTTCTTAACCCTGCCTGCATAGGTTAAATGATTTCGCACAGAAAACTGCTTTATGCTATATTTTCAGGTAATCCACGTCAAACCCTGTGACTTCTTCAAACTTAAACCCACCGTCGCTTTTGGAAATTTGTGGCCCTCAGTAAAAAAAAGTTTGGACACCCCTGATTTAAGGTGCTATATTGAATTTTATATTAAGGTGTATAGTTGCATACTGTATAGCCTGTGCCTTGGCGAGTGTTCATACTTGAGCTGTGACCAGTGTCGTAAATTAATTTAAATTAGCGTCGAAGTTTGTTCCACAGCTTGCTCTGCGCTGGATGAATGTTGGCTTGTCACTAAATTTATATGGCCTTGCTGCATATGATAGATAAGGAACTGTTAAAATAGCAAATATGGTGCTTGACACCGTTTCAACACAGGCCAATGATTGCAACCAACATTTTAAAACGAAATCATAGGAGTAAAAATTTACGATCTTGCCTTAATTCATCGTTTCAAAACAAGCCAATGATTGCAACCAACATTTTAAAACGAAATCATAGGAGTAAAAATTTACGGTCTAGCCTTAATTGCCACAATGCTACCCACTTCCACATTGTTAACAGACTTTATTTTATCACAGGACACTTGACAGCTGCATGCATGATACAGCAGATCAAAGTGATGCGTTTACTCCTTTGTGCAGCATTCAGGCAACACATTGGAGAAACAATTCTCAGGTAAATCTGGAAAAGCCTCAATGTGTAAACGTTTGAGAACTCTAAAATTGTTTTTTTTGTTTAAGCACTTCAAAGACACTCGATTAGCTATTACTCATTAAACGTACCACAGCGAACAAGCTCAGTTGAAGAAGAGTTTAGAAACAGCAGCAGCATTAAAAGACAGCAATTTCTGATTTAAGAAAAAGAGTATACCCAAGTGGCGATTACACAAAAGTTTATTAGACTTAATGGAAGGGAAGTACACTTGGTCAACACTACAACCAAGTTTTTCAAAGCTAGAGCAATGCATAAAGCCTGATGGATGGGCAAGCATCTTCATTGCAAAACACCCGAAGCATTCCCATTTTGTAATCAAGATGGTAAATAGTTGAGGAAAGCCTGATCTTGCTTCAGTGGATATCACTTAAAAACATGCATCGCATTTTCTTGAATAGAAGTAGTCCTCGAACAGATACTGCGCGAGTTGATTAAAACAATAAAACCCGCCCTTGAATAGAAGTCGCAATGGACAAAACCGTCTTCCTACTGACACAAGATAACATATCTAACGACATACAACAAAAACAACTCAAACATTTCGACTATAACCAAAGTCTCGTCAGCCTTGCTACGCACAGCCAATCCAGGCTAAACTCATTCCAGACTGTAAAGACTCTTTTTTTGCATTGCTTTACCAGTACATCTCGACTTCATCTCTTTTCTAGGCTGCGCGTAGCAAGGCTGACGAGACTTTGGTTATAGTCGAAACATTAATTTGTCCTTTGCAAATAACTCAAACATTGTATGTTTCATTTCAACGACTGTATCAATAGTCATTTTCATCATCACCGATAATACTGATATCATTCAAGTAAATGCTAGTTTTGTTGCTACCTGGTAATTAACACTTCCTCTGTTTGGGGTTATTCCATATTTAATTTAGAGCTTGTCCAGTTGTCCACCCATGTCCTAGTTTTGGTCTCAAATTTTGCCTGTAGGTGGAGATTTCCAAAACATTTTGTTTTCAAAAAATTTGAGCAGTTTAGGTCAAGCAGTTTTCGAGTTATTTCAGTTGAAACTTGACCACTCGGTGGCGTTTTTTGGTCAAGTGTGAGTGATTTTGCTTGTACAGTATAATGGTTCTCCCTTGGGCTACAAAGATGATCCAAATATGTATTCTGACATTTTTTAGGGTGCTGAGTCCAAAAATCACACTTAAAATGCACTATTTCCATTACTTTAGTTGACAAACTACAAAATCCTACTCAAACTTTTGATCATAATTACTCAGTGCTCCGAAGCTGAAAAAACTTCTAATTAGTTGCAAAATGATCTTTCAACTTTCAATGCCAAGTTCAATCCAAAAAAGTTCTTGGTTATTTAAGGGCAATAGAAAAACATTAGCCATTACATACATGGTGCACATCTACTCGCAAGTCTCAAAATACAAAATTATCAAATGTCAATATACACCAGTATGTCAAAACTACTTTAACAACTATGGCTGGTTTTAAATATAACAAAGCATGTCATGTTTATCTAGAACATTGGGCAATAGGAAAAAATTGGGGCTCCGTTGAATTAAACCACCCTGGTCAACTTGATAGTGGTAAGTTATAGGGGTTGGGTTAGGACTAAGTTTGGGTTTCAGGTTATGGCTAAGGTAAACTGGCAAAGGAACGGATGATGTGTGTTACGGGTAAAAAATCAGTTTATGTGTAGTAATCTTATCACAAAGTATGACATAATAGCGTTAAGATAAGATGACCAGAGCTTATTTGAAAAGAGCACCAAAACATTTGCATATGTAGTGCACATCTACTTGCGAGTCTGAAATACATGATTTATCAAATGTCAATTATATGTCCATTTAACTTGCAAACCTCAATACATAGATACAGTGTTAATAACCAAATATTGCAAAAAGTTCTACAGATACTTTTAGTAGCAGCAAGAGTTATATATACCAGAGGTGTACGGAGTCGCCTTTTTTGGACTCCTGCTCCTGTTTTGACCAGCCAGACTCCTGCTCCTGGTCAATGACTACTTTTTATACTCCAACTCCTGTTCAACTCTGTTTTTCAGTTTTTACGCAAAAGTGTCTGTTTAGGAAGGGAAATGGACAAATAGTTCAAGTTTTGAAATCACACACTTTCCACAGCTGAAAATGGTCTGATATCTCCAGCTACAAACTGCACACAAGCATCAGTAACTTTTGTTTTAACTGCTTGTGGAATTTTTTGTTTGGTTTCAAAATATGAAGTGATTTTGGTTGAAGCAGAAGTAGAAGCAGCATCAGCTTTTCTTTTCTTCGTGCATGCCTTAATTATCATCTTTTAAATGTGTGGTGCCACTTGTAGACCTATCATGTTTCAACGGCTTTGCAAGTGGTACATAAAACATATCCAGTGTATTCTCCACTTTCTTTAAAAAACAGTAGCTCGAAGTTACTCCACACGGCACTTTGTCCTTCTTTCTTGCTACCAACCACTGTACCATCTCTAAGCAGCCGAGCAATATCAGCCATTCTCCAAACACAATATAATCTTCTAATTAAAAACTCAGAGCTATTTTAAACACTCAACAGGTAGATAACAAGTAAAGCAAATTTAAAGATCTATGCTAAAGCAATAAACTAAGTGAGCACTTAGTAGTGCAAATCTGAATGAGCCACTGATTTCAGGACCAATACCTTCTTGAACTATGAAATTAAACTTATTACTGGCTCTGAAAACACAAATACGGTTGTGGCATAATCACAGTAGAGACTGCATTCGAAATTTCTGTAAAAATAATCACTTCTAACGTTTAATGTGTGCCAGAAAAGCTTGACAAATTTGCAGAACGTTTCTCATTAATTATTACTTGGCATTTAATCCGAGGATTGGCAAATCTGAAGATAAAATTAACTCGCATGCACCAACTCGATTTATTAATCGTGAGTTGCCTGAACCTAGATTAACTTAACTCTTGGGTTAAAGTTAACTCGCATGCACCAACTCGATTTAACTCGAGAGTTAAGTTAATCTAGGTTCAGGCAACTCACGATTTACTTTAATCTAGAGTTAACTTAACTAGCGTTGGTGCATTCCATTCTTAAATGTGACAAACACAATGTGACAAACTAACCCAGCAGGAGACAGTTGTCTGGGAGGACGTAACAGTGATGAAAAGTTGCAGTTTGCTTACACATGGGGAGGGGGTCAAAAATGATGAAAAATTGCTTACATTATACGCTAACGCTCTCTTATAGAAAATTCCCAACAAAAACTTTTCCATTCCATCTGTTTGTGGCTATGTTCTGACAGGGGCACTCTCAATGAGTTTTCATAACAACAGTAAAAAAATCTCAAGAGGCCCTACATTGATCAGCGTGCTGTAGAGCGACAACGCCAAGAGCCCAGCGGCAGTCAATGGAGCACGTAAGAATTTAACTGCTGCAATCTAATTCTAGCATAATAATTTCAAACGTGTTGTTTTTTGAATACAGATCTGCACATTCGTAATCAACGACATGCTGCCAATGAGCATAGCACAACGAAGCAAATAGTAGAACGACAACGAAGCAAATGGTCTTCCTGGTGCTCTCCATGAAGATGTTGAGAAAGAACGCAGCATGGACCTGTTTTTAAAAACATTCTTGCAAGCTAAGCCCCATAAAGGACCTTTAACAGTGGATGCGTTTCTGCACAAAAGCTTCAGAGATCTTTTTCTCCATTTTAACATTCAAATACCATCTAGTGTTGCGGTCAAAAGAATGTTTTCCATGGGAAAAGATGCTTTAAAGCCAAAGCGTAGTAAAATGTCTGATCAGCATATTAAAATGTTGTTTTTCCTGCGGGGAAGTTTGAAATGAAATTGTTTGTTACTGTTTCTACAGTTCACAAAGTTTCGAAGCTAAGCCAACATGAGTCTACGCTAGAGTTTACGCTTACGCCACCAATATTTTGAAAAGTTACATTGACACTTACAACACAAAGTTTTTGGAACGTTTACTTTTACGCTGACGGCGTTGAAAATTTTTTTATGCGCTTACATCACTGGTCTTCTCTACCTTTTGTCTAAACATAGGTTCAATTTGCAACTCCAAAAACTTTCATGACTTCAAATGTGTCCTCGAGTCTATGAGCTCTTATCCTACAGTCATCGGCATTACCAAAACTTGGCTAAAAGATAACTCTCGTGATCCCTGCACGAATTTACAAAATTATAAATTTTTATCTAAATGCAGATCAAAATCTGCAGGCGGGGGCGTAGGACTTTATATTCGAAAAACCTTGACACACTGGCAACGTGGCGATTTATCAATTTTTGATGAAGAGTGCTTCGAAACTACTTTGTGAGATTAATATTGGCAAATTTAATAACATTTGCGGCAACATCTATAGGCCTCCCTCAACTGACAACAGCTCAAACAAAAAATTTCTTGAAATTCTCTTGCTTACCCTTGATACACTCACATGAGAAAACAAAATCGTTCTTTTAATGGGCGACTTTAACCGCAACTTACTCGAACCTGATCTTCAAACAGATTTGTTCGTTGATGAGATGTTTTCGAATGGCTTGTTTCCTTCAAGCAATAAACCAACACGTATCTCTGCTGTAGCTACTTTACTTGACAATACATGGACCAATCATTAAACACACCCTTTCAAAAGTGCTATATTTACAGACCAAATCTCAGATCATTTTGCAGTTTTTCAATGCACTCTTCTCCCCACTTCTAATTCGCGTGATTCAATTACTGAAAATACCAGAATTTTTATAGAAACAATATCAATCGCTTTAGTCTAATGCTAGACGAACAGTACTGGGATAAAATTTACGAACAAAACGACCCGGATCTTGCCTATGTGATGTTTATCAAAAAATCACAAATTAAATATAAAGAAGCGTTTCCTATTATTACTTGTGTTATACCAAATTCCAAAATAAACGGATGGTTTGACGCTGAACTTCGATCACTGCAAAAAGATAAGCGTGCTTCCTACCTATGATGTTGTTGAACCCAAGATGGCTTATTGTAAAATTAAAAACCACTATAAAAGAGTCATTAAAACGAAAAAATTCCAGTTTTTCAAAAAACGCCTTGATGCATGTCGAAGTGACCTTAAACACACTTGGTCTATAATAAATGAAATCATTGGTAAAAAAGTTTCCGTTTCTCCAAATTGCATAAAAGTAAATAAACTAGTTACCGACTTGTAAGAAATAGCCGAGACTTTCAATGAGCATTTTACTTTTATCACAAGCAAACTAAGAGCAAATTTGGATTCATCTTCCTGTCCTAGTAACATAAATGCAATTACAGTCCATTGTCAGCAACATGGCCTAGCGGTACCACGCGCAGGTGACAGATCCTACGTAAAGGGTTGGATTTGCAGCTGGAGCCAATCGCATTGGACATATTAAACGGGTGGCTGCTGACTTAAAGAGCGCAAGCTCACTTCACAGTCTCCCTCAATTACTGTTGAATTTTCAGTTCAATATAATTTGAAAATAACCTCAGTCATTTATTTATTCATTTATTTGAAAAGTTCTTCATCCTTTTTTTCACACCAACAACTGCTTGTGAGAGTAAAAAACAAATCTTAACAATTCAACCAAAAAATAGTTGTGGTTTAGACGAATTTTCATTGAAACTTTTACGCTTTTTCTGCCAAATTCTACTCCTGATCTACTGGCTCATGCATTCAATCAGTCTTTCTTCGTTGGTAAATATATTTCTGTTTTTAAAGTTGCCACGGTTACATCGGAGTCTAAAAAAGGAAATGCCTAAGTTGTTTCTAGCTACCGTCCAGTAAGTGTATTAAGCGCCTTTTCAAAACTATTAGAAAAGTTAATACACAAACGCATTTTATCCTTCCTCAACCTGAACAAAGTTTTATCCAAATTACAGTTTGGCTTTACATCATCCTTCTCAACCCAACTAGCTTGCTCTTACTTATCTTGCAAAATTTTCGATTATTTCAACCACCACGACATAGTCTTTGCAATTTTTTTAAACTTAACGAAAGCTTTCGATATCTTGGGACCATAAGATTTTGCTTTCCAAGCTTAGCAATTATGGCGTTCCTGGGGTGGTGAATGACTGGTTTCGCAGTTACTTTGAAGTGATTGTCATCAAAAAGTGATAATCCATGATAAATTATCACATTCAATACCAATTTCACATGGAGTGCCACAAGGTTCAATACTCGGCCCCCTCTTGTTTTTAATTTATATAATGATGTTTTTACAGACCTAGATTATGAAACTATTTTGTATGCTGACGATGCCACTATCCCAGCACATGCTAAGTATTTGCCTGATGTATTTACTGCTGCAAATGAATCCTTAGAAACAGTTTATCAATCTTCTCGTTAGTAAATTAATCCTAAACATTGCCAAGACGAAATTTATGATACTTACCCCACAGCCACATCGATTGGTTCGAAACCCTAATCAGGTACTTAGTATCAATAACGTTCCAATCTTGAAGGCAAACAACTTTCAATTCCTGGGCATTAACCTACCTCACAATCTTAGCTGGAAATGCCACATTGATATGGTCCGTGACAAACTTCGTATATGTTTGGGTATAATTTACAAAGGACGTGGCTACTTAAACACTGGCTGCCTATTATCGATACTTTATTCCCTTGCAACAACCCACTTAATTTACTGTATTACTACATGCAATTCTGCTCTGACCTCAAAACTTCGAAGTCTTTATAACAGAATACTTAGACTGATTTTTCACCATCACCCTCTAGAAAATATCGATGATATCTACAAAAATCTTGCCCTCCCAAGAGTCAAAGATAAGCATAAAGTTGAAATTTGTAACCCAATTTATAAATTTCTTCATCAAATGCTACCGGAATGCTTCAATAATTTTTTTCCAACGAAACTCAGATGCTCATTCTTGCCGAACCAGGCAATCTGACAACCTCCACCCTTCCCTTTTCAAGAAAACTATCTGCATGCAGTCTATTGAGTACTCTAGAGTTAAATTACGGAAGGAATTGCCTCAGAAAATTAAACAGTCAAAAAACCTTGCACAATTTAAAAGATAGCTAAAACCCGGGTTGGGCAGAGAGTTTTTTTGCAGGTTTTGGTAACTGGTATAGTTATAAACCGTAAACAAAAATTCCTTCTCAGATTACCAGGAAAATAATGTTTAAACCAACCGGTCATTTCTATTCTTTTCGATTGTTTACAGGAAATCTGTGACATCATAATCCAGCATGTACTAATTCCTTGAAGGTTTTATTTCAAATGTTTTACCTTGAGCAGAACGAGTAGAGGCTTAGATTTGGAATGTGTACTTCTTTTGAAGGTTAAAATTTTTTTTTTTTTTTCAGGAAGGTGGGAGGTTGCTATGCTGCACTGATGAGACCATAATAAGGTTGAAACGCGTCTGCAGCTGCAAATGAGTGGGTTGCCACAGGGCTTCTAGTGATGTGGGTTAGTTAGGCTACCGGTAACTTAGTTGTGGGTTAGTAATTATAAGCTCTTTCATTGGGTATCATTGTTTGGGGCCAGTCGCCTGCTAAAAATAGGGCACAACCTAGAAAAGAGATGAAGTCGAGATGTACAGGTAAAGCAATGCAAAAAAGAGTCTTTACAGTCTGGAATGAGTTTAGCCTGGATTGGCTGTGCGTAGCAAGGCTGACGAGACTTTTGTTATAGTCGACATACTTTCTTAATAGTAACTAAATTTTGTAACTTCTAAAATTTGCATGCCGTTATCTCTCACCGATATGTACGTTGGTCTCTTAATACCAATCATAGCTTCCTCCTTGACGCGTTTTCTTTTCAAGTTTTTAGGTATCTTCTACTGTGTATTTTATTTTCATTTTTTTAGCAGAGTCTTTGAATCGATAGTTCGCTTTTAAACTTTTGATCAAAAGCCATTACTGGGCTTCTCACTGTCTCTGCAGTGTCTTTCACTATTTAATTTTCTCAGTTGATTTGGTTTGCTTAATTTTTTGGGCGCCAAAATAAACATTACAACACAAAACGATACAAAGTACGATTGTGATTGTCGATAGACCTCCAAAATCGCTCATCACAATACTGCTAGTAGGGTGCATTTGCTTTTCCCAAAAAAGAACAATCATAGATGACTCCTACATCCACAACATTTTGTGAGTGTGGACTTGAGAGGGCAAAGACTGCTCCGTTGAGAGAACAGCGGAAAGTGAAAAAGAACAATTATTGCAAAAAACACTAACTGCAACGTTAGTGGGATTCAATCATGCCGTAGCAATGTAGCATATTTCAATAATCACTTTTTGCTGGCTTCGCACACCTGTGTTTGGTCATATTGAATGCATTGTCAGGACCATCAGAAGCACATGGCTTTAAACGAACTGTCAGGAACATCGAGGCATAAACACTAGCATCAAAATTTGTTCAAGACGATATCTTTTTTCAGCATCTAACAGCATAAACGATCGGTGCGCTTGAGGAACTTAAAACAAAGCCAATCTCAACCACTGGCTGTGGTCATCCAACTGTACAACAACATGTTATTGGTAAGTATGCAATGAAAATGAGGATCCTACAAAAACGCTGCAGTAGGCCCAGGCTTATTTCGTCTTAATTAACAGCTCAGATGGCCGAGTGGTAAGAGCGTCTGCCTTGGAAGCTGTAGACTTGGGTTTGATTCCGAGTCGGGTCAAACCAATGACTTTAACATTGGTATTCACAGCTTTCCTGCTTGACGCTCAGCATCAAAGGGACAGTGTGGAGAACAAGCTGGCAATTGAGCTGTTGGGAAAGGCACTTAGCAGGATTACCCCATCTTAGTGTGGTAGACAGATGGCTGGCAACTCCTAAGCAAGCTCGTATAGTGCATTGATTGCTTTCTTGTGATAGAAGGGTAAGTATGCAACAAAAATACAAAAAAATAATAATATAATTACCGGTACCGGGATTGACAAATAGTTCCTGCAACCTTGAAGAAACATCTTTGCAGTATACAAGAAAGGATTCATCAATTTCGGTAACGATGATTACGACGCTACTAGCCTAGTCCTACTACTGCGTTATTATAGCATCATCATTTTCCTTACATAATCACAATAACACGTTATACAGTTGGATGACTATAGCCATAATAGTTGAGATTGGCTTTGTTCAAGTTTCCTCAAGCGCACCAACCGTTTATGCTGTTTGATGCTGAAAAAATATATTGCCTTGAACGAATCGAAAATTTTGTTGAAAATGTTTGTGCCCTGATGTTCCTAAGGGTTCATTTAAAGCCATGTGCTTCTGATGGTCCAGAAAATGCAATATTTTTAAGGGACCTTCTGCTATTCTTCAATCAATCAACAAGACCGAACACAGCTGTGCGAAGCCAGCAAAAAGTGATTTTTGAAACATGCTACTTCGCTACAACATGGCTGAATCCCACTAACGTTGCAGTTAGTGGTTTTTACGATAGTCCTCCTTTTCCACTTTCTGCTGTTCTCGCAACGGAGCAGTCTTTGCCTTCTCAAGTCCACACTCACGAAATGTTGTGGATATAGGAGTCATCCACGATTATTTTTTTTTTGGGAAAAGCAGATGTGCACTCTGCTAGCAGTATTGTGATGCGCGATTTTGGAGGTCCATCAACAATCACAATCATACTTGCACACGTTTCATAGGTAAATTCTCAACTATCGTGGATTGGAAGAAAGTGTGCTACAGCATTGGCACCAACAGTAAAATACAAGCTGACAAACGATAGAGAGGCTATGTAGTCAATGCATAACTATTTGATGTTCCATGAATACATTTCAACTTGCAATTTGCTTAATAAAAAATATTTGTAAGCATACTGTCTTGAATGTCTGGCGGTAAAGCAGTTAAATCACAACTTTTGCTTTATCTCAATTTCTGTTGCAGTGAGCCTCTATGTGTTCCTTCAAAACCTAAATAGGAATATGGGGTTTCTGCAAATTTTGACACCAAAATTTTAACTCTAGCATGTGCGATTCTCAAGTTATAGCGTTTTTTCAGTTTTTGGGTGGCGCATGACTACCTCAAAATTTCAATCACAAACTAAAGAAATTAAACAAATCCAAGAAAGTAATGGTGAATTTCACCACCATTAATGAAAAAGCTGTTCATGCATCATATCCTATCAGTTTGCGTATTGCCCAAACAGGCAAACCTCATACAGTTGATAAAAATCTGATACTTACGTCCATTAAAGATAGAGCTTCAGTTATGTTTGGCAAAAAAATGTTGAAAGATGTTGAAACTATCCCATTACCCAAAAGCACGATTGGTCGCAGAATCGACGAAATTGCCTGCTGGGTGGAAGACGAGCTAATTGCCAGGGTGAAAAAGAGCAAGTTATTTGCTCTACAAATTGATGAATCCACAAACGTACAAAGTTTGCCTCAGCCTCTTGCTTTTGTGCGCTATATTTTTAATGATGAAGTGCATGAAGATATGCTTTTTTGTCAACCCATTGTTCGATGTACCAGTGAAGCAATACTTGGAACACTTAATAATTATTTCAAAATGACTGAGTTAGTTGGATTAGATTGGATGAATTGCGTTGGCATATGTACTGGCGGTGCACGTGCTATATGCGGTAGAAAAAGTAGAGTAATGTCAAAAATTATCGAACTCAATCCAGATGTGCAATGGACTCACTGCAGTTTGCATAAAGGAGCATTGGTCTCAAAAGGCATAGCTGAAGAATTGAAGTACGTTTTGAACAATGCTGTAAAAACTGTTAATTACATCAAGAGTCGACCGTTGCAGAGTCGCTTGTTCTAAAAGTTATGTGAGCAAACGGGAAGTGGACATAAGTCGCTGTTACTGCATACTAAAGTGCACTGGTTAACGCGAGGCAAGGTGTTAACTAGGCATGTTGAGTTGAAGGATGAGATTGCAACTTTTCCGCACGATCATGTTTTCCTACCATTGCACCATAGCATGGCAGTGTGGAATCTGTGACTCTCTTAGCTGTCTTTTTTATCTGACCGTCGTATTTTTTTTTTTTTTTCTGTGCTGTATGTGTGTGTGTTCTTTTTCTTTATTTGATAAATCTCTATTGTCGGGTGATGCAACCATGCTTCTCATGTTACTTTTCTTGATCTTCCATTCTCCCCTTGCATGTTACAACGTTCATCGTTTTGTTGCTTCTTCCCTTTTCTCGTGCTGTCCAATTATACTGTATGTTATTTATGCATGTTATTCTTGTGTTGACGGTACGGAAAATAAAGACACTAACTAACGATCACAGCTCCTATGGAGCGAGCGTTGTTACACAATGAAGGACATAAGACAAAAAAATCAAAGTAGCAAATCCATTTCAGCATGATGTTTTGACTGGGCTATCAATGAAATCAGACGAAGAATTAATTGACTTTTCACAAGATACAACAATTGAAACAAACTATGAAACGAAGAATCTGACTCAGTTTTGGTTAATAATGCAAAGTAGCTACTCGACTCTTTCTGCCGAAGCTATAAAAGTACTTCTACCTTTTACGACCTCTTATTTGTGTGAAGTTGGATTTTCCGCCATGACCACTATCAAAAATAAATATCGAAACAAGCTCCAGGTAGAAAATTCTTTATGCTTGAAAGTGACCAACATCATTGTGGACGTTGATGCTGTTATCAGAAATTCCAGGAAACAAGCTCACTGTTCTCACACCCCTTGTTATCCTACCGTTTTGACTAATAACAGCTTTTCCACTTAAAAGCCAAGCGTAATTGTCTTATCGCCTGATTGATTAGGTTAGGGCAGCTGTTAATTTCATTTAATTAAAATTGTGCTTCAGGCCTGCCTGATGGGTCGTGAAAATATTTCGTTTGATTCAGGTAGTCGCGACTAGGCAAAGTTTGAGAACCTATGTCCTAGAATGCTCATTTGCACTTCCTTAGGTCCCAATAAATTAGAAAACAATAGTTTTAACCCAAGGACAAACTTTGTGTTACACGATGTTATCAATTTCATTTCGCATTCAGTGAGATGGATGCACTTGCTTCTGCACAATCTCGGCAATGTTACCATAAATTTTTGTCAGATTAAGATAAAGACAAAAATTTATGGTAACATTGCCGAGATTGTGCAGAAGCAAGTGCAGGCGTTTCTTCGGAGCTGTGTAGCCCAGGCGCTAAGCCGCGGAGATGGGCCCCGCAACTCGTTACACGCTTCGGCGTAATACGGCGAGTATAATGAAGATTTGATTTTTTGATTTTTGATTTGAGATAAAGATTTGGTTTCGGTTCCAAACGGCTTCTGTATTTAGATTTGATGGCAAGCACTGCTGAGAAACCACATTCACACAAGACGTGCAGAAAGGCAAAAGAAACTTTGCAGCTTGAGTAGAAATTTTTGCGAAGTCACTTTGGCAATGAAACCAGAAACTGGACAGGGTTAATGTTTCAAATTTATTTTTCAATCTACCATCACAAAAAAGATCAGAAAAAGAATCCTTTGCATTGGTGAAAAAATCATCAGAAAAAAAAATTGTTTAATTTTACTCCATGAATATAAATGTTGAGTTTGATACCATGAGCTGATCCGTGCACTAACGCAAATCGACCATGACAGACTTTACCATGCTGCGTGACAAGTTGTGATCAGTAAATTAGAATGAGTAAAGAATGAGTAAAAGATTGATAAGTTTTAAATATCCCGTCCCGAAATCTCGAAAGGTAAACCCTAGCTGTGACTTACGTTTTTTGTTGCAAATTTTCTGTTCATCTGAACAGGTGCTCGCAGCTGATGAAGATGACGTACATCAAGCACCCACATGCTGTGTGACACAAAGGGCATTGTGTCGTAACAGTGCAAAAACAAACATAATAAATCAAAATTGTTATGCAAAATTTTTATTTTTATGAAAAGTTTGATAGAAATGACTTTATATTTTACATTTATCAATATTGATAAAAAACAAATCAATTGCTGAATGTTAAAGGCGTACCACCTGCAAATCCTTCATGTACCACACTTTGGGAAACGCCGTTCTAAAGTACATGGCATGGAGTAGCGCAGGTGTTGAAGTGGACAGTCAGCTCCATGTCTTGAAGAAGCTTCCTTATTCCTCAAACCAAAGTAGCTCAGGAGTTTTGTATTTCAAACGACATTTGAAGAAATTTTTTAAGAGCTATCCAAGATTACAGATGCAATCTTACACACATCCTCTGCAGCAACCAATATTGGCCAATACCTTTGCTAAGATCTATTCTTGAACAATACTGGCACTTGCCCAACTTCTTTGATCATTCTCGGCTGCAGTCATTGTGTTCTGTTGGAAGTATCCATTCCTGTTGACGATCACCAGCAGAGATATACCGTTATATCGAGCTTGATTGCAATGTGATTCAATCTCCATCATATTCTTTATCTTCACTTGGATTTCTCTTTGCACAGCATAACGCACAGCATGTCATTTGCACCTAATTCGGCGATCTTCAGTTAGGTCATCTCTATGCTCAATTATGCTGGCCCTTCGTGGAATATCAGGAAAATCCCCACAATACCTATCCATGACCTCCATAACTTTGTCCTGCCATACACCGTCTCGCTCCATTTCAATGCACACATCATGGATGCTCTCCTCTGGATGGAATCTCATTACTAGCCACTCTTCATTAACTCTGACTTCTTCATGCTTCCAACTTTCATTCCTCCTAGCTCCTACCGAATTCATCCCTACACACCCAACTGCAGCCGCCAGGGGAATGAATGGGAATTGAGATATTTTAGCATTATTACAAGTAATATTTAATGCAACTTACTTGAAAACTATCTTTGGTACATTCTTCAAACAAAGACTTAAGGCAGGCAACTGCGTGCTGCATGGAGCATGCTGGAGTATCTTCGTTTTTTTGCCAAACCTTTGTGATGACATTCTTAATCTTTTTCTGATCATACTTTTCAAGATCGTAGCAGAAATTGATGCTTTGTTTTGCTTCATTTTTCAAATATTGCTGTAACACACTACAATTACAGTACCAGCAACTTTTCAACAACCAAATAGACTTCAAACCAATTTTTTTCCATGCAAAAAAGAATAAAATTATTACCTTAAAGTGAGTGCTGAATGGCTTTGTGGATGCATCCATATCATATTTCACTGTTGCCATTGCATTTTTTTTATTTGTTGCAAAAAGTATTTCAGGACTTTGCTCATAAGCAAAAACATTTTTTCTTTTCGTCTTTGCACTCTTATCATTTTCTTGTTTAATATGAATAACTGTGCTGGATAAATTTGAAGCACTGGAAGGTGTTGGCTTAATATCATCTTTAAAAGAGAGCACGAGAGGTTTCAAACGTGGAGCTTGGTCATTTTCCATTTTGCAACAATCAGCCGAAGACCCTG
Source organism: Trididemnum miniatum (assembly GCA_964006365.1). Lineage (NCBI taxonomy): Eukaryota > Metazoa > Chordata > Ascidiacea > Aplousobranchia > Didemnidae > Trididemnum > Trididemnum miniatum. The sequence continues at coordinate 32,405,286 of OZ023233.1, forward strand.
TCAAACCACAAATTATTTGTCCTAAGATATGCAACTGATTCCACATAAACTACTAACAAATATGATAACATTTTATTTCAAGGCCCAATTTTTACCAAAAATATCAACAAAATATTCCATTACGCTAGTGACTTGAAAATAAAACCAAAATTGATTGTGATATCTGAATGAAACTAAATTACTTGGATCGCGATTTCATTTCAAAGAGCAGAGGTTGGCCACCTGGCCGCATGCACCCTTTGCCACTTTTTGTTTGGCCCCTCCTTTTCTATTTTAACTCAAATAAAGTTATGTGAGTGTTCACTGTTCATCACATAGGAACTTTTGCTTTTTCAATTTCCTATTCAAACGCAATAATAGTATCTCGCAACACCGGTCCAGCAAATGATCACAAAAGTGCTGAAAGAGGCAGAATAAGGCTAGATTGGTCAACAGTGAACCCCCATACAGTGACATCGCAGTCTTTACAATAACCTCACAATTTGCAGCTCAGCTCCAAGTAAATACTAATTTTTCAAAATAGCCCTGGTGCTTAAAAGGCTGCTCACTCATGCTCAAGAGTATCATGAGTGACAAAGCCCATCTGCAGTGATGAAAAATAGCGAAGTAATCGTTCTCACGTATTCTATTTAAACAGTATACTTGGTAACTTTTGCAAGCATCTAAACTTCTACTACTTTTACTTTTAGCAACTCAAGTAGCAGAGTCATAAGGGCATCCACCTTTGGAGCTGTAGAGTCGACTTTGATTATACACAAGTCAGGTTAAACCAATGACTTTAAATTGGTATTCAAGCTTCCCTGCTTGACATTCACCATTAAAACAGCAGTGTGGATACCAAGTTAGTGAGATTACTTGCATGTTGGGAAGGCACTCAGTAGGATTCAAGCCGGCAAGTTCACAAATACCATTGAGAATGATTCTTAATGAGATTCACCCATCTTTGAGGGGTAGACAGGTGGCTGGCAACTCTTTAACAGCAAAAGTGTTAATCGTTTTTCAGGAGATACACAGGTCAACCCAAATTCAGGAAAATTCTCAGTTTCCTTCTGCCTTGTGACATTTCTGCTTAAATTTTTTCTGCTGAATTCAAAAATGTGCTTATTTTTTTTAAATAACTTGAAATTCCTTCAGTGAACAAATTTCGAGTTACTCGCAGTTGCCTAGCAACAACTTTTTATAAAAATAATGAAAATCAGTTTTATCATATCTTCCTCATAAACCTGGCATTTCTATATTTAAATTTTGCAAAAGAACTCTTTCAGCTGAACAACTTCAAAAAATTTTTGAGCTATAGCTATTTAAAATAAATATTTTGCATTATGCATGAATGATTTTTTATAATAAAACACATAGCCTTAAGAAAGCAGCGAAAACTGGTATTGTCGGGATATTGCAGGTGAAAATTTCTAAGAGTCCATAACAAATCTGTCAGAGAAACAAAAAAATATTAAAAAAATCAAGGTAGCAAACATCATGTAAGAAAGATTTTGTTTGTTTGTGGCAACTAGGTTTTGTAACTAATTTAAAAGCTTCCCATATTTCGAAGGGTAAACAACATCCTGACATTAACTGCACAGTGCTGACATTAACTGCACAATGCAGGGCACAAAGAGAAATAGCTCGGAAATATCTACTGATATCAGGTAATCTCAGGGATTAAGACGTTATTCTGATCCCTTCAAGAATGTTGCAAATCTCACCAAATATCTTGTCAAAATGGGGACAACAACTCGTCACTATCTGGGCTTTGCACAGTGCAACCAACAAAAGTAGCTGTAATCCACAAAAATAGCTCTGAACTGGCACAACAATAATTAATATAGCGTGAAGGCAAATATCTACTGGTACAAATGCAAGTTATTACTGAAATAAGACAAAAACGAATTACTAAATGCACACGCAAGAACAATAAAAATACCAATTAGCCATCATGTTGATGTTGTTAAATGTCTTTTGTAAAACTGAAAAAGCTCTTTGAAGATGTTGGATAGACGAGGTGTTCTTCTACCTGCTGTAAAATGTTTTGCCGTCTAGTTTCGTCTTTTGTGATTATATTAATAGCTCAGAATTTATTATCAATAAGCAACCTCGAACCAAAGTAAATCGTGATTTTAAATTGTTTGAAAATGACATTACTATTTCTCGTGTGAGCTCTGTCAAATATCTAGGCGTGCTACTTAATGACAATCTCACCTGGTCCTCGCATATCAGTCATTTATCCTTGCAACTAGCGCTTTATTCTGGTTTATTCTACAACCTACGACCTTTTGCTACTAAGGAAACTCTGAGCATGCTTCACTATGGCATAGTTTATTCGCGAATACAATATGGAATTAGTGCCTGGGGCACAGCTTCTGAAAACAAATTAAAAGAACTTTAAGCAAGACTTAATACAGTCTCGAGAATCATAGGCAAAAAAGATTACAACACCCCCCTTACCGAGTTAAATGAACATCTAAATTTCCTCGTTGCAAATGATGTATACAAATTATAATTAGCTAAAATCATGCATCTATTACATGATAATGATCTTCCACCAGTGTTGCATAGTTCTTTCACAAAATTGACATCCATACATTCCCACAACACTAGGCAACTTAATAAAAACGTTTATTTTCTACCCCGTGTCAATAAATCTTATGCTCAAAATCTTCTAGCATTTAGAGGCACAAAACTTTGGAGTACCATTAATCCTTCAATAAAGAGCTTGCACTGGGTTTCCTTCAAAAAAATTCAAAATTTGATCCACTAAAAATTCTAATTGTTAATTAATTATTTGCTATTAAGTCTCGCCCCAATAACTGCACTCCAACCGATCTACCAAATTTTGTCTTGCTCTGCATTTTCCTCTACTTTATTTATTTATTTTTTATGTGTATGTTTTTGTTTTTTTTTTGTTTAATCGCACACTGCATTGTCTTTTGCGTATTTTTTATCTTTATTTGATTGAACGCTTTTTAATGCTCTCTAGTCATGTCATATTCCACACTATAAGCTTTTTTTAGGAGCTGTGCATGTTAAGAAGCATTTGACTTGTAAACAGAACAGTTGTTCAGTACTTCCTAGCCTTCGTACAATCTCTTCAATATACAGGGTATTCCAGAATATATGACCTGATTATAAAATTTCATAAATAACAAACCAGAAAAGATTCAACGAAAACCATTATATTTCCTGAAAGGTCTTGAAATGCCATTTTAGTTTCATGCCATGTTTTCACTTTCAGATTGCTAGTGTGTTGATAATAAGTGCTACAAAGAAATACCCTTTTGTTGAGTTTAGTTAAATGCTGCATTAATGGCGTGGAGTGGTGAGCATCGCGCTTTTGTGGTTGAACAGTTTGTGAAGAATGGCGAATCAGTCGTAGCCATGCAACGTTCCTTCCGAAGACACTTTTCACTAAATCGTCATGATCCCGTACCAACAGGTAAAACAATACGCCGTTGGGTTTCCAACTTTCGACAAACATCATCGGCATTAAACAGGAGAAGATCTGGCCGTCCAAGAACAAGAACAGCAGAAGAAAATGTCACAGCTATGGCAGATTCAATTGAGCAATCTCCCAGATGTTCCCTCCGAAAGCATGCATTTGCCTTGCACATGTCCGCTACAAGTGTCCATAGAATTTTGCACAGATCACTTCATATGCATCCCTACAAGATAATGGTCGTGCAGGAATTAAGCGAGAGTGATTACGAAACTCGCACAAATTTGTCTCGAGACATTCTCCAGTCCATCCCCCCAACATCTGTTACAATCTGCAGTGATGAAGCACATTTTCATTTATCGGGGACGGTTAACAAACAAAACTTCCGATATTGGTCACAAAATAATCCTCGTGAACTGCACCAACGACCACTTCATTCTCCGAAGGTTACCATTTGGTGTGCTGTTGGCAGTTTTGGGGTGTGGGGTTCATACTTTTTTGAAGAAGGAGGTGCTACAGTGACTGTTACATCAGACCGTTACTGTGAGATGCTTGAGAGATTTCTTCGTCCAAAAGTTACTCAGTTACTAGCTGATCATGAACCCGATGGTGTATGGTTCCAACAAGATGGTGCCACATCGCATACCTCTCGACATTCACTCGGAATCCTGCAGGACATGTTTCCAAGTCATGTCATTTCTCGACGGGGTGACATTGGGTGGTCTCCACGTTCCCTGGATCTAAATCCATGTGACTTTTTTCTATGGGGCTACGTCAAATTTAAAGTTTACGAACGCCGCCCATCAACTCTAGAACACCTAAAAGCAGCAATAACTGAAGAAATTGATGCGATTCCGCAGAACATGCTTGAAAGAGTGATGATTAATTTTCGAGAAAGACTTCAAAACTGCATCGACATTGGCGGTCGCCACTTGCGCGACATAATTTTTAAAACCACGTGAAGTAACGAACTAAACTGAAATGGCATTTCATAAACTTTCAGAAAATATATGAGTTTTCGTTGAATCTTTTCTGGTTTGTAGTTTATGGAATTTTAAAATCGGGTTATATATTCTGGAACACCCTGTATTTTCACTACGTAATGTTTTTTATTGCTATTTACGTGAAGGCAAATACACAAATACTACTCAGATGGAGTGGCAAGAGCGTTTGCCTTCCGAGCTGTAGACTCGAGTTTCATTTCGAGTTGGGCCAACCAATGACTATAAAATTGGTATTAACAGCTTCCCCTGTTTGAAGTTCAGCATTAAAGGGACAGTGTGGAGAACAAGCCAACAAGTTTACTTGTGGTGCCGTTGGGAAAGGTACTTGGCGGGATTCCCCCATCCTGTTGGGGTAGACAGATGGCAGGCAACTCCTAAGCGAGCTCGTTATTGCGTTATGATTGCTTTCTCGTGATAAGAGGAAAAATATGCAACTAATACAATACACATCCGCGAAGCCTCTTCCGAATTTGACATAATGCTCAGCAGGGTCGTTAATTTCTAAGTTGGAAACAATCCCTAGCAACTGCTGAAAAGAGCTAAAAAAGGTTCCATTCTTCAGGTGACACACATTCAAAAAATGTCGATTGAACACCTAGCAAGTCAAAAAACAGCAATGACTCAGAAGATACACGCTGTAACAACTTACAACTGAGTGGGAATATTTCCTTGCATCACACTCACAATAGCAAGTTTTGTTTTGCTGTCAAAACTCTTGGAGAATAAGGCTAATGGTATGTGTCTTGGTGAATGATATGAAGTCTAACTTTCACAAGCAAGCAGCAGATACAGCTGAGTGGAGGATTGCCCATTCATCTAAGTCTTTTCGAAACAATAAAGTAAGGTGAGAAACATCAGAAGCAACTGGAATAGAAAATCAGTAGATCTGGTATAGATATAAATAATAAAAGAAGCAATTTCTGTTCATAACCAGTGCTACAACCTTGCAGGCATTGTAAAAGAGATAGTGGACATTAATGCGGCACCTGACTTCTAGGGATGTCCATTTTAGAATATAGAATCCTATGGAGCTGGTTCCTATTTCGAACCGATTTTGCTTTTAGGATTTGATATAATTGTGACGAATACTGCGCATGATAAATCTTTTCAGATACTGCACGCAAGGGCGCATTTGGCCTCATGCTGGTGTGATCATACGGTGTTCGTCGAAGGCCATAAAAAATGTGTTAGAGGCCATGAGTGTAGTGTGCATCGCTTGTATACGAGGTCTGTTCAAAAAGTCTGTAAACTGTTTGTACTGCGCAGCTCTCATTTGTTTCAGATGCATTCGCTTGGTGTCGCTAGGCTCACAGTTATGTTCAGTTAAGTTAAGGTTAGTTTTTTAGTTCGTCCGATTTTAAGTTTTACAATTTTTTTCAAAATGAATAACTTGAGAGAGCAACGACATGCTGTGAAATTCTGTGTCAAGCTGGGAAAATCTACAACAGAAACGTTTGCCATGCTTAACACGGCTTTGGTGATGTTGCCATGAAGCGAGCGACATGTTTCAGGTGGCATAAACGTTTCGAGAATGTTCGGCTGTGTGTTGAAGATGATGAGCGTTCTGGACGTCCTTCCACATCAACTGATGACCCACACATTGATGAAATCAGCACTCTGGTGCGAGCAAATCGACATCTGACTGTAAGAGAGCTTGCTGAAGAACTCGGTATGCTCTTGTCACCACGTTTTGACAGAAGAATTAAAGATGCATCGCATTGCTGCAAAATTTGTGCCACGTCTGATGACAAATGATTAACAAGCTCATTGTGTTCAAGTCTGTCAGGATTTGCGTGATCACTCGTAAAATGATAAAGAATTCTTGTCAAAGATCATAACAGGTGATGAGTCATGGGTTTACGGTTATTACAAAGGTCCAATCTTCACAGTGGACGAGCAAAACATCCCCCAAACCCAAAAAAGCTCGCCATGTTCAATCCAAAATCAAGGTGCTGCTCACATTTTTTTTTATGCTAGTGGAGTTGTCCACCACAAGTACCTTCCTGAAGGCTCCACAGTGAACCAGACCTACTACATTGCAGATTTGAAACGTCTGAGGGATGCCATCTGAAGGAAAAGGCCGGAATTGTGGAGGAGTGGTGACTGGTTTTTTCATCATGACAACGCTCCAGCCCATTCAGCCCTCAGAACTCGTGAGTTTTGGGCCAAACATTCCATCACTGTTCTTCTCCACCCCCTTTACTCACCTGACCTTGCTCCATGTGATTTCTTCTTGTTCCCCATGCTCAAAAGATCTTTGAAAGATTTGAGATCATTCCAGAGATTAAGGCAAATGCGACAAAGGAACTCAAGGGCATTAAAACAGAAGCGTACCTAGACTGCTTCCGCAAGTGGAAACACCGCTGGGACAAATGTGTGCGTTGGGAAGTAGAGTACTTTGAAGGAGACGCAGACCTGTAACTGCTGTAGAAAGTACATTTTGTGTTATGACTTCAGTCTACAAACTTTTTCAACAGACCTCGTATATACTGGAGCTGCATTTTTTCGTGTGTTTCAAAAATTTAAGAGGGGTATGCCCGCTGTTAGCTCCATAACTATGCCATTGCATGTATGTATGCTTCAAACTTATGGTGCTGTAATCCTTGTGCTGGCTATAAATTCATTAAAAATGAAACAAATGGTTGATTTTTTTTTTGTTGTTTTGCAGTAGTCGAGCAGTAGCGTGCTGAACCTATATTAAAATAGTACTTACAGATTTAGAATTTGGTAAAGGATTCCAAATTCTGGATTAAAAAGAAGATTCGGAACTATTCTAGAATAGTAATTTATCTAAAATGGACATTAGGGCAGGTCAATTTTTAACTAGTTTTTGAATATTGATGTGAATAATGTACCAGTAGTTTCATACAACATAATAACTTACTAGTATGAAATATCAGCCATGACCAATGAGAAACTGCTTGGAGAAATCAATCACTAACTTTTTATTATTTTAGGCAATATTTTTGTTGCCGCTTCACGGCACCCGACTAACTTTTAATTTTTTGAGTTATTTAAACAATCTAAAGTTTATAGTTCGCAATGTCAACAGTAAATATTAATTTAAAATTACATTGCGACATAAGGTAATTGGATTATTGAGCAATACAAAATATTCTGTATCAACAGTTTAGTCAGAACGTGCTGATGAACAGACGTGCTTTTTAGTGAGAGGCAAGCGAAGTTGCGACTGCAAAGCTGGTGCTAAAAATAAATTCTTCGAAGTCAATTTAAAAAATGTCAGTTCAAGCTAAACTAGATAAAATCCTTTTGACATTGGACAAACTGACTGTCAGGCTCGATAACATTGAAACTAAACTTGAAAATTTCAATGAAAGGCTAAACTTAGTCGAACAAAAGCTCGAAAAGAAGTGTCAGGAATTCGGAAGTGCTCTGTCAACGGCTGTTTCTAAGCCACATTTAGAGGCTTTAGAGGCTAAATTCAATAACTTTGTTGAGTCAATCAACGCAGATCAACTAATGCGTGAAGCTTATGAAAAAAGACTTAACATTCTTATTCATGGACTTCCAGAAAAAGATAACGCATGGGAAACCAGAGAAAAAACAAGGATAGTTTTTGATAATTTCTTGCGTGAAGGTTTAAAACTTGACCCTTCTACAGTTAATCTTGATGACATCCACCGTTTACCCCAGGGACCTCATCGAACAGGTAAAATAAGACCAATCATTATTAAGATGGCGACCAATATGGACAAACAAAAGATATATTCTTCCTTAAAAAATTTAAAAAATTATAATACCGCCAGGAGTTCTAATGCCAACGATTCAAGTCCGGTGTTTGTAACTGACCATCTTCCCAAATTATTTCAAAATCAAAAAAAAGCATTGATACCGTATTTTAAAGAAGCGAGAAGTCAAAACAAAAAAACTTATTGGAAAGCTGAAAACGGTCAGTATCATTTGTATATAAACAATCGTATATTTATTCCATGAATCTATTTTTCGTTTTACTACTACAGTATGTTCTGTTCTACTAGAGTTATTGTAAACCTTTTTGTTATTAAGAGTTTTGTTACTAGAGTATTTGTTTGCCTATATGTGTTATCACGTTTAATACGTACTTGGTCACGTACTTCTTTGCTGTTCGCTGCTTCGCTGCCTTTTAACCAGCTACACAGCTAGACTTTTTGTTTCTTCGATCATAGTTTTTTGCCTACGGAGATTCGAACCCCAATTTCTTTTTCTTTTTTTGAGGAAAACGTTTAATGTATGTCAGCGGTTTGTCGCATCACGAGGATGACGACTGGGCCTCGAGTCCAACATCTCAAAATGCTATTAGTGACTCGACGCAAATTGCAACTAATCAGTTTGATTTAAATCTTTCTTTGCACAATTCGATAACGAGTAACTTGAAATCTTGCCGAGTGCTTGAGGCTAACAACGCCCTCCCAGTTTCAGCACAGAAAAAGCGTCTTTTTCTTTTACATGTAAACATCAGATCAGTCTATAAAAACTTAGATGCCTTGAATCACGATCTTTTGCAAAGTTTCGAATATTTACCTGATATTATTTGTCTAACAGAAACCAAAATACAAAATTCACTACTGACTAACATTTCTCTCGCTGGGTACCAACCTATCTTACATTCGGATTCAAGAAGTAATGCTGGTGGTGTAGGAGTCCTTGTCTCAAACGATTTCACTGTAAAGATCTTAGATAAAAACGAACTTAAGTCCGATTGTGAAGATATTTGGTTGCAAATATCTGATATGACGGCTAATTCTGCAAAAACCTTTATTTTGGGAGTTATTTATCGACACCCCAAGGGTGATGTTCATGACTTTGTTTCGAAGTTCAATGATAAATTATTGCAAATTAATGAAAAATATAAGTCTAAATACTATATTCTTGGGGATATTAATATTAATGTCAATCCTTCTAATAGCACTGAAAAATCGGCTTCTTACCTTAATATGATTTCAAGTAATGGAGCTCATATGCTTATTGATAAGTCAACCCGTATCTCAGGTGACTGCAGCTCAATTATTGATCATATTATTACTAATGATTGCTCTAATTTAATATATCCATGCGTATTTCTAAGTGACCTTAGTGATCATTTTCCTGTGGCTTGTTTTGTCGCAAGTAATTCAAGCAATTCAAAAAGTAGCCCACGCAAAAAACTGGCCTTCTATTACAGAGATATAAAACGCTTTGATAAAGATCTCTTTGCTACTGATCTATGTAACAATCTGGAATTATACTTTTACATTGATGTTTTTGAAAGCGCGCATGATGTTGATCTGAAATTCTCCAACTTTGTTAATATTGTAAGCTCGTGCATTAATCAACATGCGCCTCTAAAAAAAGCGTCTCGTAGAAAAAGCAAACTAATAAATAAACCATGGATCACTAAAGGAATACTTATATCTATACGACGCAAACAGAAACTCTACATCAATTGTTATAAAAATGGCTCCGATGCTCAAAAAATATTGTACAAAATCTACTCCAATAAATTAACAAAAATTAAAACATTTGCAAAGAAACTCTATTTGCAAACCGAAATTGTTAATTCCAGTCAGGATATGCGCAAGTTTTGGGGAATAATGAAAACTCTTTTACCCAACAAACCGCTAGCAAACTCGCCTGACATGATTAATGTCAATGGTTCTATGATAAATAACCCAGTTGATATTGCTGAAAACTTTAATAAATATTTCTGTGGTGTTGGTAGGACTTTAGCCAATAATATTAACTGCAATAACTCCATTTCTTTCAAAAACTATATGAAAAAAACTATGTTTTTACGTCCTACTTGTGCAACTGAAATTTTGCGTATTATCAACCAAATGAATCTTAATAAGAGTTGTGGCTCGGATGGTATTAATGCGAAATTTATAATCTTTGCAGCCGAAGTCTTGGCGCCTGCACTAGCGTTACTTTTCAACGCTTGTTTTGACTATGGATTATTTCCTAGCTGTCTTAAAATAGCTAAAGTTGTACCTATTTACAAATCTGGCGACAAATCTGAGTTAACAAATTATCGACCTATTTCTTTACTATCTACGTTTTCTAAAATTTTGGAAAAAGTCGTGTATACCAGAACAATCAATTTTTTAAATTTGAATACAGTATTGTCCCCAAGTCAGTATGGTTTCAGATCTAAATTTTCTACTTTGCACGCCATTTTAGACATTACTACCTCTACTTTTGATAGTATCGAAAATAAATTATATACTGGGTTAGTTTTACTTGATTTAGCTCAAGCTTTCGATACAGTAAATCATACTATTCTGCTTAATAAATTGGATCATTATGGAATTCGAGGAATTGCGAAAAACTTTTTTCAATCTTATTTGAGCAACAGAAGTCAATTTGTTTGTATAAATAACGCTAACTCTTCATTAAGTAATATAGAAGTAGGAGTACCTCAAGGCTCAATGCTTGGACCACTACTTTTTTTATTATATATTAATGATTTATCCAATTCTATTGACAGTACACCTCGCTTATTCGCAGATGACACGTGTGTGGTAGTTAACGCCCCAACGACTGAACTATTAGAACAACGAATCAACCATGAACTTAATGGGGTTAGCAATTGGATGATAGCAAACAAACTTACCCTCAATGCAAATAAATCGCAAGCGTTAATAATATCTCCAAAACTTAGATCCCCATCGGTCAATCTCAATCTACGCTGTCCTGCTGGCCAAATTAAAATAGTAAACAAGGCTAAATACTTGGGAGTGATCTTAGACAATAAATTAAATTTCCATGAGCATGCAAAGTATGTTGAAGCAAAACTAGCTAGATCAGTCGGTATTTTAAGCAAACTGAAATTTTTTTTACCTCAGACTGCGTTATTAAAGTTGTATTATTCCCTTGTCCATACTCATTTGACTTACGGTTTAACTGTATGGGGTACAACATACCCTCATAGGCGTCGATTCCCGTGGGGGCGAGGGGGCGCCGCCCCCACGGGTATAAATAGCGAGGGGGCGAAATATGTCTGGCCCCCTCAGTTTTCATCTACTTTATTTGTTAAAAAATCTGTTGAATGTTAAAAAACACGCGTGCGACTGCGATCTGTGCTTTCGATCACGAGCGTTTTGTTTCATTGAGCATCAACGAAAAAGTTCGGCCGGTTGGCCGAGTGGTAAGACACATCGCTATTCGTGCGGGAGGTCTGGGGTTCGATCCTCGGGCCAGTCAAATCGAACGCAGTGTCGCCACTGTTGCGACGGTTCTTTGTAGTTCGACGCTGTGTTGCCCAGGCGATAAGCCGCAAAGATAGGCTCTGCCACTCGGTACACGCTTCGATGTAATGCCGCGAGTATAAGGAAAATTTGATTTTTTTATTTGACGAAAGTTATTACCTTTTTTAATTTAATTTCGCGAAACGATGCCTAAATACTTACTATCGTTTTGATGTGATGTAAAAACAACAACACAAATTCGAAAAGTTACTTTGACAACACTGATATGATGGATTTGCTACACTGCTAAAAGTTTAGGTGCAAGATCAAACAATGCGACAAAGTTTCACAATAGGTTACAATCAAAAGCGCCGTCTGTAAAGATCAGAAAATTCCGCGGTAAGTTCGTAACAGCGTTTGAGTTTAATTTTTTTCCACAAAAGTGAAACCTAAAGCTCTTATTTTCATTTAGTTCAAAAGTTAAAAAGAAATGCACGGTCATTGAGAAAAGCACAAAACGTCAAATATTTTAAATGATTTTAACATTTTTCAAAATTTCGAACATTGATATAAAATTTAGTTTTGATTTGACCTCAATTTGACATCCTAGCAATTTCTACTTAACAGACATAGAGACAAGATTGTTACGTCATACGTAGCAAAATGTCGAAAGTTTTAAGAGAAAGGAAATTATGATGAAAGGACAAAGGCCCATGGGAGTAAAAAATCAAAGGCCCACCTAAAGTTTTTACATTAAGATCGGCATTCGTACCAACACGTAACTTCAAAGACCTTGCGTTTAAAGTTAAAAACTTTTTAAACTTTTTTTCAAAAATTTAAAAAAGCAACAATAGTACAAATAGGAAAGTTTTTGAGATGAAATTCATTCTTGGTGGAACCGGTGCAAAATGAAACGTCAATCTGCTATCAGTGCATTTTTTAGACCGTTTGATAAGAGAATTAGGGACTCAGAAAATGAAAACGAGTCAGATGTGAGAAGCGGATCACCAGTTGATAGTAACCCTTCAGATCAAGCTTCAACTTCAAGAAATGAGGAAGTCGCGAGAAATGAAGAAAGTAGTAACAACAATCCGACTCTTCCTGTACAGGTTGACATCAACACGTTGCCAAACAAACTTCCAACTCATGAAGGTCGCAGCTTACAAAGAGAATGGTTTACAGATTTTTCATGGTTGCGTTACAACGATGACGGAACATGTCATTGTTCAAGTTGTTTCTGGGCTATCACTAGCAATCGACTTTCAAGAAAATACACAGAAGGAATTCAAAACAGTAAATGGGTTAAAACAGTGGATGGTTGGCAAGATTATCGCAAAGGAAAGAGTGCGCTTCAAATTCACGGTCGTTCTTCGTGTCATCTAGCAGCGAGTAATGCATTGCAAGTACATAAAACAGTTTTTTTTTTCTATTTAAGTTTTCTTTAGAGCTAATTTATCTCTATTCATTTTAGACGTGCAAAACAACATCGCTAATTTCATTCGTGTCTTTTTCGAAATTTAATTTTTACTGCAATAGCGCCGTTTTCATTTCGCATTACAACACCATGGTTACGTTGGTTGAGTGCAGTAATTGGTAATTCATTTTTCACTCATAAGCGCGAAACCTTTATGTTGAACAGTTACAAAAGAGTGCGCAAATAAACATAGTTTTTAAAGCAAGTCGCAGATATTTATCTGCCGGCTTATTTTTCTTAATGATATTAGGTTTTATTTAGATTTTCAATAGCGCTTAAATTATATGCAGTATAATTAGGAAGGGGAAAATTTACTCGTCTTATACGCTTAATCACGTTTAATGCGGCTAATAAGATATTAAGCTTGGCTATTACTTAATTGTCTAAATGCAAAATCCACATCACCACATGGTAAATAACTTCACTGCAACTATTTCGCAGATTGCTCTTGATGACTCCAACATCCAAGTATTACTCAGAAAAAGGACGACTGAAGAGCAAGCTAAAAATCGCTTCGCACTCACAGCTGTATTTGATTGCGTGCGTCTTTGTGGAAAGCAAGGGATTGCATTACGAGGTCATAGAGACGAAAAAACCACAGGAAACTCGTGGAATTTACTGTGGTTGGTAGGCCGTTACAATAACGACGTAAATAATTATTTAAAATCCAAATCGAAAACCAAGTTTATGTCTGCGGACATTCAAAACGAAATGTTGAAGATATTATCGCAGAAAATTTTACGAAAGCTAATTTCTGGTATAAAAGACGAATCTCGAATATTTTCAAATTCACTCGCTTCAAGAACTACCAACAATAATAGCTACATCTTTTCCCTAATAGCTGACGAAACGTCCGATATTTCCAACCGAGAGCAAGTTAGCATTTGTATTCGTTATTGCACAAGTTCCTTAGAAAGCAATGAAGTTTTTCTAGGATTTTTTGAAACTCATAGAACCGACTCACATACCTTATTTTGCTTGGTCAAGGATGCATTGTTAAGGCTTGGTTTGGATATTTCTTGTCTTCGTGGGCAGGGGTATGACGGTGGCAGCAACATGGCAGGAAAAATAAATGGATTACAACAGAAAATGATTCAAGAAAATCCAAAGGCACTATACTTTCATTGTGCAGGCCATCAACTCAACCTGGTTTGCCAAGATGCTTGCACTGAAGTTTGTTTGGTGTCGCATGTCATAACAATTGTTAATAAAATCGTGGCATTTGTCAAAGAGTCGCCAAAGCGCTGTTCATGGTTCGCCGCCATTCAGGCCGCTTCTGGGGAATCTGCAACGTGTAATCTTCGACCTTTGTGCAACACAAGATGGATTCTGCGAAAAGACTGCATAGATGCGTTTTTGATCAATTACAGTAATTTAATGAACTTCATGGAAGAAATGAGTGGAGATCTTGAAGTCTCAGGAACTATAAGGTCAGCAGCATTTGCTCACTTGCTTAATCTTGAAAAATTTGAGATGTACTTTGTTCTTCGTTTGTTGCAACGATTGTTTTGCATCATCCATCCAATTCATGTGAAATGCCAATCACGCCACGCTACTACAGGCGAATTGAACATGTGGATTCAAGAACTTGCAAGCGCTCTATCTCTTGAACTGGATAACTTTGGAAAAGAACTTTTTGTCGAAAGCAAACAACAAGCTCTGTCTTTAAAAATAAATTTGCCAGTGATTCCTCGAGTTTGTCACGCTGTTACTGACGAAGAAGTGCAAAGTTTTTACACTAACGTGTTCAAAGAAGTTTTTGAAAAAGCAGCAAGTTCATTGCTACGCCGTTACCAATCGCGGCCGCTGCTAATGTCAAACTTATTACGCCGTCTTGTTGAAGATGAAACCATGTCACGTGACGATATTGAAGGGGCAAGCATGTTCTACGGGGACTGGGATTCTGTCGATATCACACGCGAACGTCAATTATTATTTGCGCGGTTAAAAAGAATGGAGTGCCCCATTTCAATCGCTGAAATTTGTAAGCAGTTAAGAGAAAATCAAGCAATACTTGACATGGCACCCAATTTCGTAACCGCTTTGAAAACGTACATTGTCCTGCCAGTTTCCACTTGTGAGGCGGAGCGATCTTTTTCTTCTTTGAGAAGATTGAAAACTTATTTACGCTCGACAATTACTCAGCAACGATTAAACGATTTAACCGTTTTAACCACGCATCGCGATGAAACAGAAGCACTGGATTTAAACGAGGCCGTAACGGAATTTGTTTCTAGGTCTCAAACCCGCCGCAACAAGTTTGGAGTACAAGTTCAATAGTCCAAGCCTATTTTTGTCTTAACTTGTGCTTGTTGTTTGTTTGTTAGCTCTGTGAGTTTATTTCTTATGGTAGCTGAAAAAAACTTTTGTGTTTTTTTTGTTCAGCATTATTTGTTTTTTGCATTGATTGTTCACGATTGAAATATTACGGTAATAAAAACTGTAAACTCATCGAATTTTTCTTGTTTGCTGTGTTGGTGAAGAAGCTGATATTGCGTGCATAGCTCAACGACCATTTTTTTTATAGCAGTAGCTTTAGGTTTGTCAACTGCCAGACTATTTTTTAATGACATAATATTAATTGTTACCTTAACCATGCAGTCTAAAGTATCTCTTAGGAGTTTAAAAGCTTACTAAAAGTGATTAAAATTACAATGTTTGAACGGTAAAAGTCTGTCTACAATACTACAAATACTTGACATTAAAATTTTTAATAGCTTTGTTTTTTTTTGTTGAAGTTCAGCAGCTACGCTCAATTCCTTAGCAGAAACATTCGGGTCTAATAGGACACGGCAGCCACGTGTTGATCAGTTTGAATTTGAAATACTTTATGCGCTAGAAGCAAGAGCAAGGTGAAGGAACACAATCGACCACAATTTGCTAGCATTAATTCCCTAATTTCCCGTATTCCTAGTAAACAACCAATGAACGCAATTGCGAAATATTGCTTTTAGCGTAAATACTACACGCAGCTTTGTGAACTTTTTTTGATTTAAAAAAATTTGTTTCGCCCCCCGAGTATTTGCTTATTCCTACAAAAAATCGACGCCTATGCATACCCTACCTATCTTTTAAAATTAAATCGTATTCAAAACAAGGCAATTAGAACTGTAGCTGGTATCACTGGAAAAGCATGGTGCGAAAGTGTTTCTCCTCTTTATTCAAAGCTTGGAAGACTGCCATTAGAACAATTGGCTAAATATGTCATTTCTAAATTTGTTTACAATCACAGGAAGAAAAGCTTACCGCCAGTATTTGATAATTATTTTACTCCAGCAAATGTTACCCACTCTTTTTCTACGAGGTTCTCCAGTAATGAACAATTAAAAATTCCTTTTTTTAAAACAAAAAGAACACAACACTCGATCAAATTTATCGGTGCCAAGATTTGGAATGTAATCCCACCTGATATGCGTAAATACTCGTCTAGCAAGTTTCAAAAGGAGTATAAAAATTATTTATTAAAATTTTAAATTGCGTTTTACTTAATTTATTATTGGCTAGAGGCTCAGAGTCGTCCTTCAGTTAGCGTGATGCTAGCCGTTGTCTTGCATTCCCATTTTTCCTCCATATTATTATATTTTTTTTACTTCGTTTTATTTACTTTGTTGCTTTGCGTTTGTTCTCTGTGATGCATGCTTTAGACAATCTTTAATTGAATTGCTTCGTCTGCCAATGTTGCTGATATCTTGATTGTGTACGTGATGTAAGAATTTCTATTGGCAACTGCAAGGTGGCTGCTGACTCGATGACCCCTTGGTCCCTTCGCGGCCACCTTGTTGCTGTCATTCTGCGGTCTACAGTATAATATTATTTTTTGTTTCGCTTTTGTGATTATGTCAACTTGTATGTTTGTTTCTGTTCATTGCTTTGTTATTGCTTGATGTAGTCATTGCGAGTGACGGCAGCGAATAAATAAAATCTGAATCTGAATCAATAAACATAAAACAAATGAAAACGAGAACAAAATCATAACTCGCAGTTCAGTTATTCGTAACACTGGCAATAATTGCCTTTAGACGAAAATGACGAACGTAAATTGCAGCTCAAAATTTTGGCAATTATTTTCTTGTGACAACTTTCAAAGCTTGCAACCTTTTAAAGCAGCTCAATCAACGAATGCCATTTGAAAACTGCCTTTAAGGCCAGCTTATAATCGTTGATTTCGAAAATAAGCTTTTTCGTCTAGCTAGTGGGACTTTTAGATTTGCAGGGCTAAGGCGAAGAATATTATGCTCTTGTTCGCAGTCACAAGCTTGCAATAGACTTGAGCATCATTGCACGACACGATTTCCAATGAACAAGCACAGTAGACACATCAAAAAGTTTGTTTAATTTGTTACCAAAATCACTTTTCGCCCAGACTTTAGCGTGTTTACGATATCCTTTTCCAGATTCAGTAAGTCTTTTATTTTTCTGCAGATAGCTTTGATAGAAATCAAAGAAAGTCGAGGATTTAGTGGCTGCCAGATCGAAGTTAAGTCATCACTGATGCGTAAAATGACATCCCAAAAGAATGGTTAAACTTCAGTCACGTTAAAATGATAATAAAATTGAATTATTTGTAAGTGCTGGGTTTGGTTTTTGAGAGATCGCAAAGGCAACCTCCATAATATCGCTGCTCGCTTTTTTTTTAGTTAAACGTACTTTATCTTCAGGCATTTTCAACCAGGCAGTATAAACCAAGATTTATAATAGAATTTTAAACAAAACAAAAAAGGAACAAAAATAATAATCTGCAATAACCAAAACATATTGCAAGAAAAAAAAATGGTCAGCTGCCTTACTAATCTATGATCTATAAACAAACCGTTATGCGATGTGATAAACAGTTATGGGGTGTTTATAAAGCAGTTGTGGGGTGTTATAACCAAACACTTTGCTGAATTAATAAAAAGTATTGCGAAAAACCTTTGGCCGAAATCAATTTACAATATTTTAGTTAATTCATATAGCTTTGAAAAAAGCTGTTTTCGCATCAGGCTTCAAGAAACCCTCTTTTAAGAGTAGCTTTGAAAAAAGCTGTTTGTCCCAGAAGCTTTTTGTGTCACACTCGTCACTGAGTAATCGTGTCTAAGTGAAAACAAAAAGGCAAGGTCTGGCAATTCATAAATATCAGTTTTGCACAGCAGTGAAGCGATAGTTCCATTGGCAAATCCAATCGAACTATTCGCTTATTAAATAAAAATCAATTTTGTTTCTACCAAAGCTCATCCACAATAATATATAGTGATAGGGGGGGATTTAAAATTTAGTTCCAAGTGAGTCCCCTTCAAAAGTATGCTACAAGTTATAACTAACACTTCTAAAACAGTCTGAAGTGTGTGCAACTTAAAAACCCTCGTTCAAATCCACATGAACTTCCTGGGTCAACTCTAAAAATGTTTCATTTTTGAATAATTGAAGGTGCAGTCCAAAAATCATTTTAGCATTGTTAAAGGATTATGACGTCATATTGATGCAGTGTACAAGCTTAAGAAGGCCACATATAGCTTGCAATTAAGTTAGTACACTACAAATGGTGGTATATTTTTATTATGAACAGGCTGTATTCAAATGAGTACTGGTGGACCAGATCGAGTGTTCCAGGTTATGTTACTCGTTTTAAAACTACAAGAGTTTTGGGAAGTATACCATGAGAAGAGTACAATAAACTGCTCATGCACATTGTCGACAGCAAGGCGCAGTGGTTAAAAGCACTGTTGTTGCTACGACTATGATTGCAAAGTCGATGGTTAACTCCAACCCAAGAAATATTGTTGCATCCTTGGATAAGATACTTCCCGATAATTATCTCTGCTTGGTGGAATCTAACAAGCAGCAAATTAAAGAAATCAGAAGCAAAAGTCAACTAGAAAACAAAGGCAACTCCTAAGCGAGTCTGGATTCGTCTTACGTTTAGTGCTTCCATCCCTTTCAACCGACAGGAGGAAAAGAAATTATCATAACTGATCAGCATCACTTACCACCAATACACGGACTTGTGTAGGGGTCTCGTCTAGAGTAAGCCATCCGCGTCTACAATGACCCGTCCACGTAAGGCGATAAAGGACATGAACGGCTAACTCTAGATGAGACCCCTTGTGTAGTAACATATTTTGCTAATTTGGGGTTTCTTTCCATTTTTTGTGGTGTTGGGGCCGCCCTTAACTTTTACTAAACATTACTGACTTTGACCCGATGGGATAATGGTAGCTGATTCCAACTATACATGAGCTTTATGACAATTTACTTCACTGCAACCCAATAAATTTGCTAGATTTTACTCGACCTGCTATCAGCTACATCAGTGATGATAGATTTTGTCAATGCAATTCTCTGCCTGGGGAAGTTTTTATGGAAGTTCAGACATTTATTCAGCTGCACCACCAGAGTTGTTCCAATCTTGCAAGCAACTCGAATGGTAGATGGCTTCGTTAAACAAAGAGGGCATTATCATGATCATCCAGTTTCAATCCGGTGGGTTTTGGACTTTGGTCTTGGTCGAGGGTGGCCGGACGCACCTCATTCCCTCAGCGATCGCTCTTACTCCCTCTTTTCATGTTGTGTGATTTGCTGCCTCACCCTCCTCCAACCCAATTTTATTTACATTCTCTTCAACTTGCTCCTCCATATCTGCTTTGACCTTCCTCGATTTCGCTGCCCATTCACTTCAAGCATCAATGCCTTCTTAAGAATGTTATTATCACCCCTCCTAACCACATGTCAATACCACAATACTCCATTCACCTTCGCAATTTTATCTAATGTTTCCTCCAAAACCAGCATTCCCATCAACTCCCCATTATGCTTTCTATCTACTAATTTCACTCCACACATTAATCTCACCATGGCTTTTTACGTTCTTCTTGAGATTGCCATCTCGATTTCCCTCAAACATCATCTCCATATTATTTGAAAATGATGAAGATATTCATCAGCTAGACTCTTCGGATCCAATTTTGGATTTGGCACCAATAAGCAACTTGGATAGTGAACAGGTGAAAGAGATGTTGGCACAATCAAGTACAAAATAAGATCCCTGGAGCAGTCTTCATGTGAAAGCTAAACTAGTTGATTTGGTAGAACTTCAATCAAAAAAAGGATTTAGAAAACATTTCAAAACTGTTGAAATCATTTCGAAAATTAAAGAATGGAATGAAATGCCAATAGATCAGTTGAAACAGGGGCTTTTGTCCAAAGAAACTCAGTTATTAACCGATGATCAACAAACTTACACCTTCTTTAAAACTTCGGATAATCATTTTCCAAGCAGAAGATGCAACTTACATCGTTTTATTTTTTAATGATGTGACAGCTTACACCAAAAGAAAAGTCATGTACCACCAAGTTCGCTTTGCTCAAGGCACTTGTTTATCTCTTCCAAAATCTAGTAAAGTTTTTCGTTTGATGAAAAAGCATCATCGCCTAGAAACAGCTGTGTATGCCAAAAACTTGCAAACGTACTGAACTGCTAAAACAAAGTACAAAGTACTGTACAAAGAAATCCACTGCAACATGGAAGACTTTGATAAAGCTGCATGTTGATGAATTATCGCATAGTAATGATGCTGGTTGGTTCTGCACTGCCATAACCTTATATGTGCAAAATCAGTAGAAAGCAACAAATTATTAGAGCAATTTAAAGAAAAAAAAAACATTCGGCACTCACATACTTAGAATTAAAGTGAACAGTAACTGACCAGTGTATTAATTGCTATCATTATCGTATACCACCACGCTTACGAACTTGTTACGCTCATCTAATGAGATAAGTTTGATCAATACCGAGTTATCTTCATGTTTCATTTGAACAAGGGTTTTTAAGGAATATAGCAAACTTTTTTGTATTTTTGTGATGGTACAAACCCATAACATAATTCAAATACGGACTCAGTGGCATCTGAAAAAAAAGTTGCAATTAAACCTCCCCCCCCCCCCCCTAATAGCAATAAACAAAATTTATGATTCTGTAATTCAGAATATTTATCAAAACTTATACAGTTGCTATTTGCTCATATATTTGTCGACAGCATTAGATACAGTAGACCAACATTGCGCTCTCATAAGTTGCGCAATAGGGTGATGACTACAAATGTTTTTTGGGAATTTCAAAACTTCTGATGTGGGATGGGATGAACTTTTTTATGTATATAACGAAAAGGGGGTTAATTCTCAATTTTGTTTAAAAAGTCCCTAACCAAATGACTTTTTTGCACCTCATGTTTGGCCATCTTTTGCCAACTGAAGGCTATTGCAGCAAATTATACACTGATAAGTTTATGGGGACGATGTTCCATGTCATTTCACAGCTTTTAAAAAAAGGTTCAAAACGGACTATCAGAGCTGGGGATATAAGCAGTTTGGTGTTCAAATATTAAACATCGTCCTCTAGTGGAGGAATTGAAAATTAACTGTTTCAGGGAGTACTAGAGCGATTTAGATAATTTTTAATGGTGGTTACCCATTTTTAGCGATGAGGAGTTCGTTGATGCACTCAGAGAAGAGATAATTACTGCCACTAAATGGCAGCAGCAGCAGCATTTTTTAGTTTTTAATGATTATGCTTTCTACTACACATAGGTGACTTTTCAAATGTTTTTATTTCATTCACATCAATAGAAACACACATCACGACAGCAACCACCAAATCTATTGAAAGAAAACAGACAACTTGTGCATTCAAAATTTCAGATACAAAAACTTGCCCAAAACAAAAATTAAAAATGATCACAGTTCACTTTCAAAACCCTAAAAATTTGCTATTGAGATAGCTTGCAGCACGATTGAAGTTTAAGTGTGAGGTATTTTTCATTAGTACACTTTTTATGCAGCTCTTCCATTAATTTCACCGCTCTTTCAGCTTTCCAAGTTTTTTATCAAACTTACAGCTGATGTTACGAATTGGATGGTTCTATTCTCAGTTTTTCACCTGTAAGGGGGAGTACTATTTTTCATTCCATTAAAAGACAGCACTCCAATATGACATTGAAGAATGAATTCATAGTAGAAGATCCTTTAAGCCATTAGGGCTTTTTAACGATGGCTGTCCGTTAGCAAGTGACCGTGAGAAGACGAAAGTTGGTTTTTCTTTATTATGAACTAGTCGATTGTTGTACTTATTTTAACCCTGACACACTGATGGGCTTTGTTGTTGGCTGGTTTTGCAAATGCAAATCAAAAACGTGCAGGATACAGGAATTCCCATTGAATTATACCTCCATCATGATGACATTGGAGTTTTATTTTGCAAGTTCTGAAGATTGTTTCCTCTTGCTGGATCCTGTAAACAGAAATCTGGATGGAGTTTTGGCATTTTTTCACTTTTCTTAATTTACCGAGAGAATAACGTTGGGACTAAGCGATCATTTCCAGCTTTTTCAATTTTTTTAGGGACCCTTGTGACTTCTTAAACCCATAGACTACCTGATTTATTTCCTTGATTTTTTCATTTTAAATGTTTTACCTGGAGAAGAATCAGTAGAGACTAGACACAGGCTTTGTATTTCTTTTGAAAGTGAGGATTTTTTTAAAGGGATGGGAGGTTGCTATGCTGCACTGATGAGACCATAGCAGGGTCAAAGCGCGTATGTAGCAGCAAATGATTCGGTTACCCTATGGGCCTGTACTGAATGGTGAGGCTACCGGTAACTTGGTTGTTAGACCTTGAAGGCTTTTTCACTGGAAGTTTTTGTTTCTGGCTGGTCGTCTACTAATAGGAGGGAACCCCCCCAAAAAAAAAATGAAGTTAAAAAGTTTAGGTTGGTAATGTAACAAAACGTCCTTACAGTCTGAAATGACTCTAGCCTGGATTGGCTGTGCAAAATAAAGCTGACGAGTTTCTAGCTTTTCCTTTTCATCTTCCAACAACACTCGCTATCGACTTGAAATTTGATTTTTTATCGTAGCCGAACACATTTGTATAAAACTCTTATTGCAGGCAGTGGATGGCATTTGTTGAACATAGATTTCGACAAACTTTGGACCTCTCCGCAGATGTTTCAAATTTATGAAAAGACATTGCTAATCCCAGAATACCATAGCGACTTAAACAAATATTTAAGCCCAAAAAAATGAGATATTTTTAAATTAGTTTCTATTTGAATAAGATACCCCTGGCGAACCCTACCGAGTGAAACAGGCTGTGGGGTTTTTGATTTTTAACTGATGTTCTGAAGTCAGTATAATCCGCTCTAACTTTGTTATTGAGCACTTTCTTGATCAGCTGTCCACTTCGCAGTTGTTAGATTAGTGTACCAATAAACTGTAAAAGAAAAGAAACGATGCTGCTGCCATCTAGTGGCAGAAATTACTTCTTCTCTGAGTGTATAAACGAACTCCTCATCACTAAAAATGGGTAACCACCATTAGAAATTATCTAAATTGCTCTAGTACTCTCTAAAACAGTTAATTTTCAATTCCTCCACAAGAGGGCGATGTTTGACATTTGAACACCAAACTGCTTATATCTCCAGCCGTGATTGTCCGTTTTGAAGAAATTTTTTTCTAAAGCTGTCAAACGGCAAGGAGCATAGTCCCCATAAACTTATCAGTACATTATTTGCTGCAATAATTTACAATTGGTAAAAGATGGCCAGAAAATGAAAAATAAGGTGCAAAAAAAGTCATTTGGTGGGAAAACTTTTTTTAAACAAAACTAAGAATCAACCCCATTCTCGTTTAATGTATAAAAAAGTTCATCCCATCCCACATCAAGCTAATTTTTTTTTCGTAGTCATCACCCTATTGTGCAATCGTTTTGCAGAACATGGAGTTCCACATGATTTGTCAAAAAGCTATTGCACCAATCGATTTCAATGCACCAGTTTTTCAAATTCCAAGTCCAATAAAACTAAAATGCCATGTTGCGTGCATAAGGATTGCACCTGGGCCCGTTCTTATTTTCATACTATGCCTAATGACTTGCCTCTTGTTTCAAAATCTAATACGATGCCATTTGCAGATGACATTTCACTGAAAATAAGTGACCACAACTTTGAAAATTTATCGAAAATAATAAATGAGCAAATCACTAACATTGATGGAAAGTTTCGAAAAACTAACGTACAATATCCCCAAATTTACCAATTTATTACATTACAAAATTTCAGTATTTCCTTAACCCTTAAATGCATGAAATGGGTCTAAGTAGACCCGACAGCTGGTTTTTCTTTCGGCATCAGGCTTGTTCTTGAGCTATTTCATTGAAATTCCATGTATTCCTCAGACAATATGTTTAGTAAGTTCTCCTAATTATTCAGCTCTGTAACTCGATCAGGAAATAAATTAAGGCACTAAACATGCGACTACCCACAGGGTCTTTTTAGACCCATTTCATGCACTGCAACTCACACAATGCTGTATGACATTTTTTTCAACACCTGATTATGCTGATGCAATTATGTCATCATACTGATAAAAAGCATGGATCAGTTGTTAGTATTATTGCATCATATCCATAATTCTTTTTCGTTTGATAGACGGTATTCCCATTTAGTTATATAATTATTTATAGAAAACTGTTTCTGAAGTAGTGATAGTAGACTTCGATATGAAACGAGAAGCTTCTCGAGATGCAGATAAAATGAAAAGATGGTTAGGAGAAATATCTGACGAAGAAGAATCTAGCGATTCGGAGTGCGAAAGTGACGATCTATATAGACCTATTGAACTGAATGAAGAGCATGGAAGTGAGGCCAGTGGCAGTAGTAGATCAGATGTGTGGAGTGATGAGGATAATGCAAATACTTCCAATGAACTTCTACCAGATGAAGCAACTACTTCCAATGAACCTCTACCAGATGAAGCAACTACTTCCAATGAACCTCTACCAGATGGCAGTATCTCTGAGGTCGACTCTGAAATACATGTATATAGAGCTAAATCCGGAAGACAGTGGTCAACATGTCCGCCTGGTCCGTCTCGAACTCATTCAGCTAACATATTTCGAACGGGAAACTGTGGACCCAGGGAACGACACCAAACCAAAGAAAATTGCTTCCAGTCATTTTTTCCTGACATATTATTGCAGAAAATTATGAATTTTACCAACAAACATGGAGCTTCTGATGCCAAACGACGCAAAGCTGAATGGAATGTAGTTGACCTAACTGAAATGAAGGCATTTATTGGGTTGTTGTACTTGCTTGGTGTCTCCAAGGGAAACCATGAAAACGTTAGAAAGTTATGGAGTGACGGTCCACTGGGGAGACCAGTATTCAAAGCCACTATGTCTGTAAACAGATTTGAAGCAATTTTGTGTCACCTTAGGTTTGACAATAGTGAGACACGAGCAGAGAGAAAGGCTAATGACAAATTTGCTCCTTTCAGAGAGGTCTGGAATGATTTTGTGGAATTGTGTAGAAACAATTACACGCCTTCGGCAGAAGTGTGCATTGATGAGCAGCTCATTCCATTTCGCGGTCGCTGTCCATTTCGTCAGTACCTTCCAGCAAAGCCCGATAAATATGGAATGAAATTATTTCTGCTTGTTGACTGCAACACTGGTTATATTTACAATGGTGAACCATATGTCGGAAAAATTGGAGACAAACCAACCAAAGGACTGGCTTCAAAAATTGTTAAATCTCTGTCTGCACCTCTTTTGACTGCGGGTCGTAATATTACAGCAGATAATTATTTCTCAGACTTTGCTTTGGCTGATGAACTTCTGCGTAAGAAGACCACGTACGTCGGTACTCTGCGGAAGAATAAACCCGATATTCCTCCAGATTTTCAAGCCAATAGAACACGCGAAGCTGGTTCATCATTGTTTGGCTTTGATAAAAATACAACGATAGTATCATATGTTCCGAAAAAGAACAAAAGCGTATTGCTCATTTCTACCATGCATAATGACGACAAGGTTGACTCTGAAACTGGTAAACCAGAGATCATTCTGTATTACAATCACACCAAAGGAGCAGTCGATACTGTTGATCAGATGTGTCATGCATACAGTGTTCAGAGGAGAACAAAAAGGTGGCCATTGGCATACTTTATGAATCTGATCAATTTAGGTGGGCTGAATTCGTTTATACTGTATATTCACGAATTTCCCCGCTGGAACGAAGGAGTTAGCTATCGAAGAAGGCAATTTTTAGAAGAGCTTGGTTTGGAATTAGTTCAGCCACTAATGCAGAAGAGAGCAATCAGCATGATTGGATTACAACGCCCAATACAAAATGCTATGTTTGCCTGCGGTATCAATCCTGCAGCAGAAATAAATGAACACGAAGAAGAGAGCCGACCACAATCGAAACGAAGAAGATGTTACTATTGCACATCGGATAGAAAAGCATCAGGCACCTGCAAGAAGTGTCAAAAGCCTGTGTGTAGACAGCATTCGACTAAAGCTGTTTTGTTTGAATGTACACGCAAATGCGAGGCATGAACTCATTGAATTGGCATTCAGTAAATATTCGTTAAAACGTGTACCAATTGTGTGTTTCAAAAAGATAAGTATAAGTTTAAGTTTGGTTTACCGGTACTGTATTGCATTACTCCTTCACGCGGTCACGCTCTTGTAGAACCGGGAGAGCGTGACAAGATAATAAAATAATCAAAGCCGCAAATGTCACGGTCTCTCAAATGCAGCCACTGTCTATAAAAATACGACCAAGCTTGAAATTCATTTCAAATAATCACTATGTGTTGTAAAAATAATCAGAACGATGAAAAAAAGCCATGGGTCTAAAAAGACCCATTTCATGCATGAACGTCGGTAAAATATTTCATGCATTTAAGGGTTAATTAATATCATTTTAAAACGTGTATCAACTGTAATATTACTGTTAGTGTTGATACATGTAAAATAAGTGTATCAACTGTAAAATTGTGCCGAACAGAGAGCTCAATGGTATGCGCCAGAGCATAAATTCAACACATGAAGTCACCTGATAAAAATATATTTAAAAGCCCCCAAAAAGGCTGTTTCGCCGTGAAGCTCTAGGGGAATGCCATTAAAAACTATAAAAACGAAATCTTCTTCAAATAGAATATCTTGCTTTCATAGTTTTAGCATCTCTTCTGAAGAGCCTTACAGCGAAACAGCTTGTTCGGGGCTTTTAAACATACTTTTATCTGGTGATTCATTGCATCCTGTGTGTAAACATATCTACCTGCCACTATTTCTTTGTTTTCAATGAATGTTTTTGTTATGATTTGCAAATAGCGCTTTTTTGCATGCGTGTGGGCAGCAAATAAACTATTTATCTATCTATCTTGTCCACTTTCTTAAACAACAGTAGCTTAAACATACAAAACTAAATGTTAAAGTGCTAAAATTGTAAATTTAAGTTAACACGTTTGTAACCTTTGCTTTGTAACTTCTTTTCTTTTAACTCTTTTTTTGTCTTCTCTGTAAAAATTTCATCTCTTCCCAGCTTTTTCGCATCTTTTTTAGGTGATGAGCTAGACGATGAAGGCAACTGGGACCTGTTACACTTTTTTTGATTTGGCCTTGATCTTTCATCACCGATCACAACTAACCTTCTTCTTTTGGGACTACGAGAACTTCTGCTCAATCTTGATGACTAAAAAACAAAGTTAAATTTAAAGTGGTTTTGATTGCATTAAATTTAAAAAATTATACCAACATATAAACCAAAAAAAAATACCTAACTCATTTTTTTTTGAGTCACGACATATCGCGTGACCCAGAAAAAATTAATCACTTTTCATTAAGGATTTTCTTGGTGATTATAAACCCATAATCATTGCAATTCTACACAAAGTCATCCAAGTAAAATCTTTACATAATATCTAAAAAACTGCTCGCAATGCCTAGTCAAAAATGATGTATCAAAAATTCAGTATCACGAGCAAACAATCGTTTATTTTATGCTCAATGTGATCTCCATCTTTTTCCATAACCAAACAAAGACGTTTCTTCCGAGAAATGCTCTAGCATATTTCTTCTATACATACTCCTCCCATATTTTCATCTTGTTTATTAACACCTGGTCGGTTAATTTGTATTTTTTGTATTCAGCTGTACATTTATCCTCCTATCCCGAGAAAACGATCAATGTGCTATACCCAGTGGCGCACCCAAGGGGGTTGGGGGTCGATCCCCGTTTTGAAACCGAACCCTTGTTTTTAAAGTGAAGTGTCCAAACTGTGCAAGTGTAGTACGTGCTGTTATTTCAAAACAGCTGTGACAGAATTTGCCTCACATTGTGCTGAAACCAAATCGGCTGGTTGGTGTAGTGGTAAAAAACATTGTTATTCATGCGAGCAGGGGCAGATCCAGGGGAGATATGGGGATGCATCTCCCCCACCAGCCATTTTCAACTATGTTTTCGATCAATAAAGATCTCCCATAATTTCAAACCTTTTCCATAACAATACGCCTTACGCCCTAAGCACACATAATTGAAAATCTATGAATAAAATGCATCATATTTGGTGAAACACTCAGATTTAGGGGCAAAAAATTTAAACATAAGTTGCCTAAAAATTGCTCAAAAAATATCGAAATGGCCACTACAGTATGTGAATTTTCCAAAATTTTCCGGGGAAGCATGCCCCCGGACCCCCCTAGAGCCTTTTTTATTCTCAATATGCTTCAAAATAATTCTGCATGGAAAAACACGCTTGAAAATATGGCAAATTGGGGTGCCCCCTCAAGAAAATTTCTGAACACGCTGCAGACATGAAAGCATTTTCAAAAGGCTTTTTACGTCTTTTTTGGTTTTAACGTCTTTGTATTTAGTTAGCATTCAACCTAATTCAAAATTTCATCCCCACCCACCAAAATTTTCTGGATCCGCTCCTGAGTGCGAGATCAAGGTTTTGTTAGCCCCCCCCCCCCCCTTGAAATTTGCTGGGTGCGCCCCTGGCTATACCAGCTCGTTTAAGAGTTGCCAGCCATCTGTCTGCTACACCAAGATGGGGGAATCACGCTAAGTGCGTTTCCCAACAGCACAGCAAGTGAACTTGCCGGCTTGTCCTTCACACTGTCCCTTTGATGCTGAGCGTCAAGCAGGAAGCTGTGAATACCAATGTTAAAGTCATTTGTTTCACCCAACTCGGAATCAAACCCAAGTCTACAGCTCCCGAAGCGGACAGTTTTACCACTTGGCCATCTAAGCGGATACTCTTATTGCTAGGCCATCTCATAGAATGTTTTTGATTAAATTGGGGGAGGGGGCAGGCGATCCAATTGGGGCCCCATCCGTCACTGTGGTTATTTTGGGGCTCAGTTCATAACTTTCAAAAGATTAGATTTATGGTTTATTTTTTTTTTAAATGTGGAGTCAATACTGGAGAAGTATTTTAATCAAATTTGGAGGGAGCAGGAGCCGCAATTGGGGCCTCAGAAGCAATTTTTTTATTTGGGGCCCTTGTCCATAACTTTCAAAAGACTAGATTTATACTTATGAAATTTTTGCGAAAGTCCCTTTAATGCTGAGCGTCAAGCAGGGAAGCTGTGAATACCAATTTTAAAGTCATTGGTTTGACCCGACTTGGAATCAAACCCAAGTCTGCAGCTCAAGAGGCAGACGCTCTTACCACTCAGCCATCTGAGCTGAAATAATTTGTCCCGCAATCCTCAATAAACTTTGTTTTTCAAAGAGTTTCTTTTTTGATAAACTTAGTTTTTCAAAAAAAACTTTCTAATATGGCATAATCCACAAGGTCACTCAAAACCATATTAAACCTTTTCGATAAACTTTTGATAACTATTAGTATATACTTCAGATAGCTTACAAATAAATAAAGAAACTAGGTTTCCAAAAATGTTAAGGGACTTATGATGTCACAAAGCACACACAACAAAGCGCTTTTTAGACAATTACCCACACAAATTTCATCTCATACCGAATTTTGAAACATGGGTTTTAAATTGTTAATACTCGCATAATTTGCTACCAATTTTTTAGACATTATGCAAAAGTGTAAAGAGCGTACTTGGATTACTGTGTACAAAATTTCTATAATTTTGAGTTTATCATCACCGAGAATACACTTAACAAAAAGTGGTTCATTTTTTCGGGGACAAACAATACACATACAAAACCTTTTTAGGTGTTTCTTTGTCATTTTGCTTTATGGAACATCTGCTTGTTTTTTTCAAATATTCCAAATAAATGGGTTGTCGATTTGTTGATTGAGTTCTTCCGATAAATTGTTGAACTTCTGCGTTCCAGCGAGGATTAACATAATCTAATGGTTTTGCTGCTTTCAAAGAAGTATCAAGATCCTGAATATGCACCTGCTTTGCATATGCTGGTGTGGCTGTAGACTGCGAAGCAATGAGGGTTTTTGCAGGACAAATGCTTGATGAAAGGTTCGCTTGAGTGTTAACTTTATGTAGACTTTTTATGTTACTACTGCAAGTGGAAGCATTGCTACAAGTGATCGTTAAATTACCCATGGGAAACTGAGAGGAAGTGGATGAGCAACACTCAAGTGGTGCAACGCACTGCTTTGTTTCTTCATATGATGGCAGATTTGACCTTGAAATTAATACTGGTATTGTCACATCTTTTGAGGGTAGGTGGCGCTGAGCTTCATCGCTAATTGGCAAAGCAGGATATTCATTCAATTTCATTTCTGGTTCGTCACTCAGTATTTCACTATTGGAGATTTTGTATTTACTTAAAAAGGCATATAAAGTCTCAGCTTCTAACTGACTCTTTGGTAGGCAATTTCTTGCAAGCCAATTGCCATTGCAAAATTGGTGAAGAAAATCGAATGGCATGAAAGCAAGGTTGCTAGTTGTCAACTTTGGATAAAAGTTTTTCAAAAACAGTTTAAATGATGTTGTAGGCAAAATGTGTTGAGAAAACCAATCTACAAAATGTTGCTCCCAACCACATTCTGATTCAACCATTCTGTTCGATGCTGAAGATCCATCAAAAGATTTGATTTCCTTACAACATGTATCAAAGAGATTCACATGCTTCTTTTTCTCCGATGGCTTCAGCAAAATGTTACGTTTTGGTTGGTCGCTCAAAGATTTTTCATCATCATATCTGGTAAATGATATATGCAATAATATAAATAAAGCTCAATTACTTCAAAAATTTTTAACTTCTGAGCTTACTTACATCAGACCTGCTGAACCCATTGATTTGCAAGTGACCGGCACGGCAAATTATATTGATCAAACTATACCTACCTACACATTAAAAATGTTTTCTATGAAGAATCTCCAATCAAAACTCTCCTTAAACTCACAAAAAAAATGAAATAAAATCCTTCAAAGATAATATGATGTCAGCCTTCTACAAGTTTGCTATCCTGGAGGATATAGCAACTTGCAGAGAACTGCTAGTCGGCACTCAAGCACACTGCTCGCTGGCACACATCTTTCAAACCAATTAAATTTTCACCTGCCGAAATTACCACTGAGGCAAAACCCAACATTTGGGTGTAAAATGCATCCAGGCCCAAAGTGTCTTTTAGCAACTTTTTGTTAACTTTGAAATGTTTTTTTTACGGATGTTTTTTCAAATTGATGCAAATTGTTCAGCTAATGCAGTTAACATGCAAACTATGAAACTAACGTACATTTACAGCAACTCCACAAAAAATAAAAAAGCATTTGAAGTCAAGGTTAAGTTAACAATAAAGGCTCATCTTCATGATTGTTATTTGGCAACTTGAAAAGATAATGCAACGTATTGGCAAAAGAACGAACTAAAGTTTTGGATTTAAAAGAAAATGTCAATGCAAACCATGCTGAAAAATTAAAAAAATTGTCTAGTTCTCACCAGTTTCAATATTAACAATAGTTGTTATTTGCAAGTACCCTTACTACTTATTTGCAAGTGCATCAACAGCTCAGATGGCTGAGTGGTAATGTCAGCCTCTGGAGCTGTAAACTCAGGTTTGATTAAACGAACAACGTTATGAATAAGCCAGAAAGTTTGCTTGTTGTGCCATTGGGAAGTGCACTTCACAGGGATTTTTCCATTGTGGCATGGTAGACAGATGGCCGATAAAACGGCCACCTGTCTACCACACCAACATGGGGGAATCTTGCTTTAATTCTTTTTCAATGGCACAAGTAAACTTGCCAGCTTGCCGTCCACACTGTTCCTTTAATGCTGAGCGTCAAAGCAGGGACGTTGTGAAAATCAATATTGAAGTGATTGGTTTGACCTGAGTCTGCAGTTCCAGAGGCAGACGCTCCTACCACATGGTCATCCACCTGAGCTGTTAAAACGATCATTACACAATACAAACTAAACATAACAGTGAATTGCAATTAAAGTAATCAATCTTGAGTGCAAAGTCACTGGCCGCTTAAGCTCAGTTTTAAAGCATACCCTATAGGTGCGATAGGTCTGGGGTTCAATCTCGATCAACACAAACTGACAGTGTCACCACCAATTATACGTTTCTTCGAAGCTGTGTAACCCAGGAGCTAAGCCGCAGAGAATGGGCCTGGTCACTCATTACATGCTTCGGCGTAATACCAAAAGCATACCAATAATCATTTGATTTTGTAAAAGTGCAAAGTTTTTAGCAGAGGGGCTGCAATAAATTGGTTTTTGGACTGTGTTTTACGGATGTGTGAATGTCGAGTTATGAACCGATCATGATCAATTATAATCATGAAATGAAATCGAGTTCAAAATGAGGGATTCTAACTCGTAACATGAACACTACAAATTCTCAATAGTGACCAATACTAAGACCAATGCACTTTCACTAATTTAAATATTTCATTAATTTTTGTATTATGTTGCATATTTATCCTCCTGTCACAAGAAAGCAATCAAATCATGCAATATGGCATCAAAAAATGGAGAGAATTATAATGTTGGAACAGTCATAAAAAACGGTTGATAATGTAAAAATATTGTCAAGTTTTAAGAAAAGGTTTACTTCGCCATCATCATACTACATACTGTAAGTTAGAAAAGTATGATTAATGTGCTACAAAATAAAACTACAGGTTTTGACTACTGACTTTTACTGCAGAAAAGTTCTTGCTAAATGATTCTTGAATTGCTTCATAAAAACTGTGGCAGCATTTTTTTTTATTATTTTAAAAATATTCATAAGTACCTGTAGTTTTAAGGTGCTATTTTGTGCCATTTAACTGCTTTTTATTTGAGTCCTTCCATAAAAGCATTCTTCTGTTTATTGCAAAGGTTTTCTTTCATGGTGTGAAACAGTAAATTACAAAAAACAACAAATAAGTATTTTCAGTCATTATTCAAATATTTTTTTAGTAGATTCAAGATGGGTTAAGCCACCCCACTGTATCTTTCAAATCATTCCACAGTAATTAGTTTCTAAAATAATACGCAGAAACGCAGAAAAATACACCTTGCTCAAGTGACCTTCAAGAAGGGTGTCTTAAGCCACTCAAAAAACACTATTCTGTGCTTGTTTTTAACATTTGTGCTTATTTTCAAGAGCAATGTCTTGTAAAATGTAAATGTGCTTGTTTCTAAGAAACACGCTTCCTGTTAAACTCCGTGCTTAATAAGGAAAAAATATATAGGATTTTGTTTTAATTGTTCATTCACATTCATTAAAAATTTATTTGCAGAAGGAAAAAAGAAAAAACATAACCACAAAAACAAATTAAGTAAACACAAGTGTTAACGCCACAGGGAGAAGGCAAGAAGACTGTTACGGCCACTTTCATACCCCTGTAAATTATATAAAAATAATACTTAAACAATTGATTGGCGGTAGAGAACTTGAGAATAGCTTTGAGAAAAACTGTTTTTGCATTAGGTTTCGAAAAACCCTCTGTCATAACTCTTTATTAGAGTGGCTTTAAAAAAGCTGTTTGTCCCAGAAGCTTTATGTGACGCAATCGACAGAGGGTAATCGCATCGCGTCCAAGTAAGAACGAGAAAGCAAGGTCTGGCGATTCATGAATATCAGTTTCAGACGAGATCGAAATGGCAGTTACATTGGCAAATCCAATCGGACACGAGAAAATCATGCGCAGTTCTGATTGGACAAGTCATGCGAACCTAAATTCTGCTTGAACAGTTTAAGAGTTTAGACGAACTCTTTCTGTTTGCATAAATTAGGTCGCCGAACTTTAATGAAGCTGGCTTCAAGCCAGGGGCGCACCCAGCATATTTCAAAGGGGGGGGTTAAAAAAAACTTGATCTTGCACTCCAAAGCGGATCCAGAAAATTTTGGTGGGTGGGGATGAAATTTTGAATTAGGTTGAATGCTAACTAAATACCAAGGCGTTAGACCCAAAAAAAACGTAAAAGGTCTTTTGAAAATGTTTTCATGTCTGCAGCGTGTTCAGAAATTTTCTTGAGGGGGCACCAAATTTTGACATATTTTCAAATTGATGCAAGTTTTTCCATGCATCTTATTGCTATCAAAAAGATTCAAAATTATGGAAAAATTGTATTCGTCAAAAACATGTTTGAAAATGGCTGGTTGGAGAGATGCATCCCCACATCCCCCCTGGATCCGCCCCTCCCAAAATCAATTAGCCAAAAAATTATTTCCATGACGAAATCAACAAACACAGCTCTAACCCCAAGAAACTTTGGAAAACACTGCGATTTATTTTACCTGCTAGTAACAATTAAATCCTTATCAGTACAGGTTTCCAGCTAAACATTCCACAACGCACGCTCTATTAGATATCACAACATCTTGGAAAACCTTTTCTTCATTCTTAGAAACATTGAAGGCGACATATCACTGGTGTTACCACGCCCTATTAGATATCACAACATCGTTTTATGATAATCTCAATAAAAAAATTCTATCATCTCTTGTTTTACTTAATCTTTAAAAAGCCTAAGATGCCACCTCACATCAACGTCTTCTTTTAAAATTAGAACATTACGGGATTCAAGGGATTGCACTTCAGCGACTAACAAGCTATTTGACCAATCGCATGCAATTCGTAAGTGCAAACAATGTATGCTCTGATTTAAAACGTTTAACCATGGGTGTACCACAAGGATCAATTTTGGGTCCGTTATTGGTGTATTATTTTTTTCACGTTTATTTCAGTTGAATAAGAACAAATTTTGAGTGTTAAATTAATTGGAATATCGTAAATTGGAAATTGATAATTCGCACTGGTTGTTACCTACAATAGCCAACTCTCACGAATTGTCAGTACGTATTTTTTCTTTCAGCTTGGTAATTAAATTGATAATTCGCACTGGTTGTTACCTACAATAGCCAACTTTCACAAATAGTCAGTATGTATTTTTTCTTTCAGCTTGGTAATTTTCTTCATGAATTTTGCCGCTTATTTGTTTTTCTTCATTCTTGCATAACTGTATTTATGCTGCATGGATTGCTATTGTGGATTACGTCTGCGTCAATGTTGTCATCTAAAATACAAGACAAAAAGTGGTATACGTTGTCTGCTGATTGAGTGACAGCTTGTCAATTATTCCCAAGTAACACCAGTGATATAGTCGCCAGACGAATATGCGATTACACAGACTGTTGAGTCATCCACTCAGCTGCCACCCTTTGGTCCATCAGCGATAAAACAACGATCTTCATTGCTTTGGATTAGTGAAACAATTAACATTTATCTTGAGGATTTTGACACCTTTCTTTGGGAAGATGCAGATCAAAACACGAAAGGTTAAGTGCATGGTTGAAGCAAATGTTTGTCGAATTTGACTTCAAATAGTTCAAATGCGGAATTTCGGATTTCCATGGGATTTTGTTCCATACTTTACAGCCTTAATACTTTATGAACTTTTGTAAGCAGTTGGTTTTGTTGATCTTTTTTGAGCGGTAGTTGATCTACTACTTCTGCATGAAACAGTACTACTAAAGATAAAAAAATTGGATTTTAATACCTAGCCTGGTAACTTGTGAGTGAAATGCGAGAGAATCAGTTTGCCAATTTCCAGTTTGAAAACAAAAGGGAAGGTATCATTTCATGTTGTAGAGATGATAGCGCATGTAATTTTGAAGGATTTGCAACAGGTTTATTTGCTTGAAACCAAACACAGATACGATGGAGGTGGTCATTCATTTTTAAGTTAGGACAGGTAAGTGTCATATACAAAAAGTTTTGGACTGTCCCTAATATAAGATGGTACGTCATTGATACACAATGAAAAAGGAGAGGCCCCAAGATGGCACCTTGGGGGATTTCTAGGTTGTTATATGACAAGAGGAAAACATTATGATGGACAAGAAACACAATGACGTCTTTTCAGAAAGCACGTAATAGAGCCTACCAGTCATTTCTTTCATTAAACGAATCATCTATCTATTACTACTTGACACAATGTGTCATAACAATATGCTGTACCCTTCAGCTTCAAGGTGATGTGTCTTCTACCGGTACTGCGAAAAAATGTGTTAAAAACAGCAGGTTAAAAACCGGTAAATGACAACTGACCGCCGCAAACTGGCCGCGAGACAACTGACCGCCGTAAAGTGGTTGCCATGCAAACTGACCGCGAAGCAAACTCGCCACCAAGACAACTGACTGCCAAAGCACATGGCTCAAAAAACCACTTCGCACCTTACCGCAAGACGACAATTGTTTACTTAATGTCCGTGTGAATTTGTTGATAACTTCGCACCTTATCGCTTCTGAAGAACCTATTTTTATAGGAGGTTCTTGTGCCTTTCTGTTTTCATACGTTCATGCCAATGAACCGAAACATGAGCTTTGCTGGTTTTCAATTATCCTGGGCAGTTTTTGACCTAGCTACAAACTTTTGTTCTTTGTATATAGTTGATACTGTAGTTGTTGAAAATAATGTGTTCTTTGGTTTCGTTTATTGCTTTCCTAGTTATTTTGCTACGCTTATTCACGAGTTTCTGTGGTGCTTCGTAGACAATATTGACCTCGATTTCTGCAGTTAACTAAATTTGCATTTTCACGCACGCATTGTGCTTTGTTGTCTTAGCTAATTGTGTTCTGACCCTCAAGCGCTTTTTGCTTCGAGGTGCTTCTGTGGTTTACGTAATCTCGGAGTTTGTAAGTTCTGGACCTCGAGCGCTTTCTGCTTGCCGCGCCCTTCTGATTAGCAAACTGCATATAAGCTTCCATTATTGTTAGTTTAGTTAGAGATAGTTTTGGCTCTCGTAGTTGTGCACCTGATGAGTCTGGAAGAATGAAAAAAATGATAACCGGTTACTCTTTTTCATGCACTAAGAGATAGTGTACACTGTACACCCAGCCCATGTCGTGCTGGCATTGCTTGGTGTCGCAAACAATCATTATAATGATCCTAAATCATCTAACTAATGTACAGCACTCTTGTTGTGAGCCTTGACCACCGCGACATCACAGCCATTTCCAAGAGGTTCGAAAAACGTTTTGCATTAATCGCAAATACGATGTTTGGACTTCCTCCTGCGGGAGTAGATACTTCGTAGATTTTTTACTTTTAGACATTGATCAATGCATCTTCAAATGCTTTCACGTGAGATCTGTTCCCTAGCACCCCCACCAATCAACCGCAAAATGGAACATTTCTTTTATATTTTTAATTCATAGTTCATACTTTGAGCAGTTACAATCATTTTAATAAACATAATATGACTTGCAATTCAGAAATAGAAGTGTTATTATGTTGCAATTCACCTTTCCAGCGAATGCACTTTTGGAGCTTTAGGTTTTTACTCTAGTTATTGTCAAATTAACTCGGTCATTAAGTAAACAACTATTCGAGAAGGGGTAAGGTGCGAAGTTATTATCAAATTAACTCGGATATTGAGTAAACAATTGTCGCGATGCGGTAAGGTGCACGATGGTTTTTCGAGCCTCGTGCTTTGGCGATCAGTTGTCCTGGTGGCGAGTTTGCTTTGCAGTCAGTTTGCATGGCGGCCACTTTACGACTGTCAGTTGTCTCAAGGCCAGTTTGCGGCGGTCAGTTGTCTGTGTTCGTTAAAAACAGCCAATCTTAGTTGATGCTGAATTTACGCCACATAACATAAAAGACAGAGAAACATTTTAACACATCATTTTCTACCCAAAATGATCTTCCTAAATAACAAACACAGAAAGTGCACATGTCAAACTCCAACTTCAAAACCTGGGGCTTCTTTGTAAAAAAAGAGGTAAGTGCCTTTTCCAACGGCACAAGATTGATGATAACAAGTTCATTGCACAACAACCGAAATAATTACAAATCCAATGTCATAATGCCATTGCCAGTTTTGCAACACGATCCCTCTTCCATGAAGCACCATGCATGTATACTAGGGTGGTTCAAACACACATTTTTTTTTTCGGAATCTTCGTAAGGTCGGTCATAAAAACCCCACATACCAAATTGTAGCTCATTTGATTCAGTAGTTACGAGGGGCAAACATTTTAAAATTTAGAACTTTTCATAAAAAAATCATTTGTAGAGGCATATTTGTCTGATTCCATTTGATCAAGCCATGGCATAAATTTGCTTTAAAGATGATAACGTCTTATCAAGAGTTGATTATGAACTGTTTTCCGACCAGATGTTCATCCGGTATTAAAATTACGCACTTTTACTTCTCACCTAATCAGACATGCGTTCAGCTCTTGCAGATGTAACAGCAGAATAGTATTAGATGATATCTAGAATAAAATGCAAAATGTGATGCTTTTTGCAAGAATGAAGTTTAAGATCAGAATGAATTTAAGGGATAATTATCAGAAGTGTATTGATCTTCGTATTTTTACAGGATTGTTTTGAGTAGAGGTAAGTTAGAGTTAGACCACTGTCCACCATAAATTTACTAATATTTGCTAAAATGACGTCTTATCGCTCCAAAGATGTTTTATTACCAATCATTGGTAAAGCTAGAGCAGGAGTTTTTCCAGGAAAAACTCCCAACAAGTCTGGAGGTCTTGCAACGTATGTCTTTAACTAAGAGTAGAGCAGCAAATTCAACATCTCTTGAAGTTATAAATTTGTGGAAGAAAGTGGCAGATGGGTCTAGTTCAAATTATACTTGTTATCACATAAAACTTTAAAATCAGTAAAAGGTAAACTGCAAAACATGTGGAATCAATATGATCGGATCAGATTGAGCTTACATCTGGGCCGGAAACATAGTAATAAAGCAATTGCACAAGAACAAGATTTCAAAAACATCTCCATACTCTGTTTGATATATCAAAACCTGATGCCGAAGAACACTTGAAAGATGAAGATTTCTTATTTCTGCAAGACCAACGAGGACCAAGAAAGTTCACTTTTGACAAGAAAGACATGGAGTTGGAAAAACGTCTATCTCATAAAAGGCTTACAGAAGAAGCATTTGACCAAAGAAAACGAAAATGTTATGAAGAAAAAGAGAGAGCATTGGAAGCAATTGATTCCATTAATATTAGTAATAGTGATTTTACAAGCTATTTTGGGCCATCCATTGCTTGGACTGCCTGCCGTCACCATGTGTTGGAAGCAATTCTGTCAAATATAGCGAAGCTAATAATTGGCCCATCTGTTGGTCCTAAAATTGATTTTATTTAATGCACTTAGTCAAAAATGGCCGACGTAGGATTTGCAAAAAGGAACCTCTCACAGAAATGTTGGTAAAAACATTTTAGAAGAACATGTTATGGCGACCTGATCATGCCCAATTAATATTTTGTCTGACAAAACTGCCTACTGTCCAAGAGATAATTAGAAAGAGCTTCATCAACTTTCTCTATACTACATTGATAGAATAACCTTTTCCAAGTTTACATTTCGCCGTCCTGGTCCCCACTAGGATTGGATCCATTCATTTTTTTCTAATTTTGAAATTCAAATTCATTGACTTTGAAAAAACGAAATTCAAATTCATTGACTTTGAAAAAACGAAATTCAAATGCAAATTCATAAAGAATTTGTGAGCGGACTTAAATTCAAAATTAATCCCACTTACGAGTTACCAGTATACTCACCAGCGTTGCCACTCATCAGCCACCTCTACTAATTCCATACTTGGTCAGCCAGATTATTATAATTATGTGTTTAAAACAAGAAATATTTTTAAGTACTGCAGGTTTAGCGAGTAGCAACTTGTTCAAAATATTTTCACTCAAGAAATGTGTAAAATAAAGCAAAAGTGAACGGTAGCTAACTTCAAAATCGACAGTACAAGATGCAAAAAACATAACTTTTATTAGAAAACACGAAGAGCAATTAACGAAATCAAAGAGATAAAGCAAGCACACGAACAAATTTTTAACA
This sequence comes from Trididemnum miniatum, assembly GCA_964006365.1. Classification (NCBI taxonomy): domain Eukaryota; kingdom Metazoa; phylum Chordata; class Ascidiacea; order Aplousobranchia; family Didemnidae; genus Trididemnum; species Trididemnum miniatum. The sequence continues at coordinate 32,445,437 of OZ023233.1, forward strand.
GCTACAAAACATTTTTATTGCACTTTATAAGCAACAGCCTCTGAAACGTCTCTGCGCCTAGTGAAACCACCACTATTGAAACCATAGATGAAACGCAGCTATTTCACATTCAAGATCGCTGCGCATAAATGTGCATTCTAATCTATATAAGAGGAGAAAGCATTGTCCGGCCATCGGAAATTTACATTAATAAGCTACTGTAAATCGTTCTTATCTTGCACTTATAATTAATTTTACAAAAAACAGTTTGAAGTTGAAACTTTGTATCTTTTCTTTTGCTTGCCTGTTGGTGAAATAAATAAGCTTTGCTGATCTCATGTGGAAAATTGCTGACGTAAAGACGAATTTCATTCTCGGCATCTTCACTTCAAATTGAAATGCTATAAAAACCTTTGAAGATATGAAATCCGAGCAATTGAGTGTAAAGTCTATTCTCCAGCAGGTGCACTAGGAAGGTTACTGTGGCCCAAAAACAACTTCAAAGCGCTTTGCAGCGTCATAATTGCCATCATAAACTTTCTGTTGGCTAGACAAAATTTTATGGAACGTTTGCAACATTACCGGTAACTGATATAAACCAGTTACAAATTGCTACATTTGCTTTGTAAGGTTTAAATCGAAAAACTAAAAGCTCGTCAATTGTTTAATCAAAACATTCAAATTTATTGACGTTGAAAAAACGAAATTCCAATTCATTGCTTTTGAAAAAATGAAATTCAAATTCAAATTCATTGACTTTAAAAAAACGAAATTCAAATTCATTGACTTTGAAAAAACGAAATTCAAATTCATCAAAAACTCATGCGCGGATTCAAATTCAAAATTCAAATTCAATCCAACCCTAGTTTCCACTACAGAACACGGTGGATGTTATCTGCAATCTATGGGTTAAAAATGCTGTTACTACAAAATCAATTTGAATTAGATGACGAGCTTTTTCAAAAGCTGCAAGTATTTGGTGATTTCCTGGCTTGCTTTTATGTTCCCCATTGGTTGGGTGCACCTTTAGGTGCTGAAGCTGCTGTCCATGACCTAAGGCTATATCAGGCGACACTTTACTACAGCAAAAACGATGAGTTACCATTGCGAGAAATTACGGCAAGAGTTACCAACTCCATGAAACGCCACTTTTGGTATTTAACGAAGGAACTATTGCCACTCGGCCTCTGTTCAAAGCACGACAAGCCAGAAGAAAAAGAACAGTTGGCTTTAAGACTCTTTCAAATTTATCGACGTAATATGCTAGTTGAGTTGATGCTACAAAAACCACAATGTCCTGAAGTTCTTGAAGAAACAAAATTATGCGATTTACTTGGTGAACGATTAACAATACTCTTTAATAGATAGCAATTCGCGGTAAAAGATATCCAATTTTGAAGGTATTTTGCACAAAATGGACACAATATGAAAGTTACTTGCGACTTGAGAGAACTGTGTCGTTGAAAGTGTTGAATGATGTTGCAAAGGGAGGCATTCGCTTGCTGGAGGAATACAAAGAGATTCTTACCAAAGACTTTGGGCAGAGAAATTTACTAATGCAATGCGTAGAGAAGAGTTGAAAAAATTTGCCCAATTTCAAGAAATCAACCCTCGCAGCATTATCAGCTGCTGGCATCTGAATTCGCCATTTACCCATTCTTCTATTGTTGATTAATAAAAGGAATTTTATTCAAGCCTTTGTACAACCTTTTCACCGAGTTAGCAGGCAGTTTGATGAGTGATATGCAGTCAATCAACATTAACAAGTACTCCATTTAAATGGGATATTAAGAAACAAATGCGAATAGAAAACAAATTTTCAGGCGTGAGTTGATACCTATAAGCTCATCGTTGGTTACTTTAGTCGTAGAACAGCAGTCAGCTGACGCTCTCCACAGCTTTTGGACTAGCTTTTCATCGTTTACAAGCAATATTACTCTTTTCATAACCTTTGTATCCAGCATTTGTGTAGGGAGAAAATAATAACCTAACAATTTGAGGTGGTAATACAAAGATTTTGAAAAAAAAGTTTTTTTGAACAACCCTAATGTATACAGTCTCAAGCTGGCAATAACTGTAGTTTTAAAACTCTGCACTATTGAAACACATTAGTGAAGAGTCAGGCAAACATCATTGTGTTATTTAGCCCCATGGCGTAGAACAAGGGTGGGGAACCGGCAAAGTATAGCAGGCCACATAGATTGCATGATACTTTCAGCGGGCCACATTTACTCACAATTTGAAAGTTTTGTCTTGAAAATACACAATATTACGTTGCAAATTTATTAAGGAATCATGCTGAGTTGCTTTTTACCGCAAAAATCAAAGACTTTTGCGCGTTTTTTATGCCACAAAAACAGCATGTAGCTGAATGTGAAACAGTTTTTAAGAAATCTTAACATTTTCTATTCTACCAGATTGTTGTACACTTAACAAAGTTCTGACATGGGCCACATTCAAACTTAAGTGGGCTGCATGTGGCTCGCCGGCTGCAGGTTCCCCACCCTAGGTGAAGAATTTCAGGCATAAAATACATGAAGGCAAGCCCAAACGGCAAAACAACCTAATGACCATGAATCAAAATCATATAAAGAAACTGCAGGGGCGTGCCCAGCAATTTAGGAGGGGGGCGCAATTTAAAGCCATGCCAGCAGGATGACACTGATTGGTAGGGCAAAAAAAGGTCTTCACAAGTCCTGTTTTCCACTGAAAATCATGTTGCCCATGCCTGGTCTTGGTGGTCGATTACCAAAAAAAAGGGGTCTTTGTTGTTTGTGATGAAGCCCGTCATCTTCTTCAAGGCCCTAGGCTTCAGCCTACTTGGCCTATATGTAAATCAGGCACTGCATGCCAGTTAACTTTCTCTGGAAGACGAGCATTTGTGCTTGCTTCGAACTTTATCCTTTTAAAACCTCTGAACGACTGTGGTTTCCTTGCAATCAAACGTTTTAAACTTAACTTCAAAATATTGTTATATACATTTCCCTTTAATACCGATCTGGATAAGCGTTCTAATATTTTCTATATGACGTTGAAAGTACCCCTCCCCCCCAGAACTAGCTTCGACGTACTTTTAATGTCAGATAAATGCTGGCTGAACATTTTACAATTACGTATATCAGCTGAACACCATGAAAGTTTTTGTGCATTTGTCTGCGAGGGGGTGCAGACCCAGCGGACTCCCCCTGAGTATGCCCCTGAACTGTTATTAAAAAAACACACTAAGCGCTATGCAATGTAATCTTTCCATTATACCACATGTTGGCCGTGTAAACAACCATCTCCTTCACGCTCCTCAATTACTGAAAAAGAAAAGTGAGTATTGCAACCAACGTTAATATTGCAAATCCTGAGTGGCAAAAGAAAGTACAAAACCAACATTCTACAAACAATGGCTGGCTGCTATTGTTCAGAATATCGAATCTCAATGACACACCCAGATCAAACTCTGAAGGGGAGGAACACACAAACAATCATTACGAAAATGCGAAATCAAGTCAGGAAAGATATTTTCATTTTCCATATCAACATGTAAGAAAAAAATTTTTTCAAATTTTTCAGCCAAAAAACATGATATTATTTTTCTACACTTTTCCATACCGGTACTTTCAAGACTAGCGTAGGAACCCTGAGAGAGACGTAATGGAAAAAATGATTTTTGAATCTTATCAAAATTATCAACCACACTCTATTTCTATTTGAAAAGTAGTGTATAACAAGTTTGATAAGTTAAAAAGATTTTTAGTTTTCACTCAAGCACATTTCGTGTCTTTGGTAAACTTGGCAAGAACAACCAAAAGTGCTAATGAAACTTGCTAACAAAAATACGGTACTTGATTCCATACAAGGGTCTAGGTAGAGCCTAATCTCAATTCCTTAAAAGAAGGGTTCTTAAACTGATGAGTGCATCCCACTTGGGGGCACAAACATTTCATTACATTTTAAAATTTTAGAAAGATTGTAAAAAAATTATGGAGTCCTCGGACAAATAGACTCTTGGAAACAGAACAGAACGAGTTTATTTTTGTTGCTCATTACACAGCATAGTACATGCATCAGCGAGAATCAACAAAATTCGGCAACAGGCAACTGCAAAATGACCAGTAGCTGAGCCTGAAATGAGCAGTAGTCCAGCGCAAAACGACAAGCAGCAATTTTCACGTGGAGCAGTGTTCAGCCCTCAACAGTATAATAACTATTTTTACCACGGACAAGAAATTCAAGACAGAGAAAAGTCAGTTGCCAAACATTTTTACGCTCCAATCATACTGCCAGATATTCTTGATCAGAGGGTAACAGGGTCCCGGATTTGGTGTTTTTGTCACCAATATGAGTAAGAAGAAAGCAATCTTTTTATTTTTCCTAATTTTGTGCATAAAATCATAAGAAAAATATAGGGAAAGTGTGGGACCTATTGGACAAATTTTACATAATTTTATTTTTTGTCCAACTAGTTTAACAATGTTAAATATTTGTTAGTTTGTGTTGGAGTGTGGAACCTATTGGAAAAATTTTACTTGATTTCATTTTTTGTCCAACTTGTTTGACAATCTTAAATATTTGTTAGCCTTTCAGACAATGTTTGAATAAGTGAACATGTCCAATAGGTCCCGTCCGAAAGGTCTCCTGGTAGCCTTTCTGAACTTCCCACAATAATCTGTTCAAGAAAAATGTCATCTAGATCTATAATCAATACCTTCAGTAAGCACGAGACTCACTCAGCAAACAATGCAAACGAGATCTCAATACTGTGTGCAAACTTCTTACAATTTTAAAATCATCCTGCCTAATATTTTTTACTTTGAACAAAGAAAAATAGTTTTTTGTTGCACATACCATCTGGGTTTATGTTTTTGCTGTAAAATTCGAAAATGTCCAAAAAAAACACAGCCCACCACACTTCTAGCTTCATCCTTACACAAACACGTGATTTTACCACTGGTAAAACTTGACTTCCTTCACTAAAATAAAACCACAAATTGATCACAAAAACATGCTGCTGTCTGATAGGTCCAATCGTCCGATAGGTTCCACATTTCCACAACTATCTTTTGAGCTTTTATTGATGCAATAACATTCAATTTTGCACATTATGATGTAGGCCTACAATGCGCGACAATGTCACTGACAATATAGTTAGCAAGCGAGTTTAAAGAGTTCATGAAAACCCATCGTATTCTGATTTTGCTAATGATAGGAAAGCATTGGTCAAAACAATGTTATTTTTTAGTTTAGTCTGGGCCAGACCACGCTACCGCATATTGCTGAGTTGATGAGAATAGGCAGGCCTAGAGCAAATTTAGTGCAAGTTGAAAACAATATTTCACTTAGCTCTTTTGAAGATGACAGTAGTTAAACTTGCCAAATATTTCTCATCGCAAACAATTAGGCATAGCAAAATTAAATCAGCAGTACTAACATGCATGAGTCTATTATACATAAATAAATGCAACTAACGAGCCCTTGTCACGTTCATAAAACACTTGTTACACACTCGCACATTTCTAAGCTTACATGATTGCAATACAAGGATTCCTTTGAACGCCTGGACCGCTTGGAATCTCTGTAGCAATCAAAGAAAGATTAACGCTTTTCACGAGTTTATGACATCACACTAGTAGAGGTCGAGCTAAATCTGCAGAATAGTAGAATTGCGTTTACTGTTTTCGGGGCAAAAAACACTTTTAAATTCTCGTTTAATCCTGACTTTTTCAAGTACTATATACAAGCTGACTTTATGATCAGCGGTGCACGTAAAATAGGCCTATCTAAGCTATCAAATTGTATAATAAAAAATCTTCATTATACTTGCAGTACAACACTGAAGCGTGTTGCGAGCAGTGGGGCCCATTTTAGCAGCTTAGCTCCTGCTCCGGATGGCAGATGCTTTCCCGTAGCCCTAAGCGTTACTCTGCCCATGCTATTCAAATCTGGCTGACAGACCTAACAATGTTCAAACTGGGCAATGGCAAACGTCCTTTTCAGGATGGGGCGATGCGCATCTTCGGCGCACCGTCAACAAGTTCCAAAGGCCCAGCATTCTCCAACTGAACATCGAAGGCCTCACTGCAAGCAAGATGAGCGTGTTGCATCATCTTGCGTTACAGTGTGAGGCACTCGTCATCCTCTTACAGGAAACTCATTGCACCTTGGTAGAAAGGCTAGATCTTCCGAGCTACCATCTAGCTGGGTTTTCCTTGAGCAGGAAACATGGTCTTGCTACGTTTGTCCATGAGCGTCTGAAGTGGATCCTAATCGACTAGTCTTTACCAACATCGGAGATCGAGTGGGTGTGCGTGGATGTTGATAACTATAAAATAGTCAACAACTACAAACCCCCTCCAACACAGATGCAAGCATCTGGTCTTCCAGCATTCCCACATCCCTGCCTCTATGCTGGCGACTTCAACTGCCACCATGTTGACTGAAACTATGATAATAGCAATCCAGATGGTGAATGCCTGGCTGGGCCAGTGACAACAACTTCACCTTGCTATACAGCCCCAAGGAGGCCGCCAGTTTCTACTATGGCTGATGGAAAACAGACACCAACCCAAATCTTGCATTTGCCAGTGTCGATTTGGACAGTCGCTTACCTGACAGACGTATCTTAGAAAAGTTTCCAAGGTCACAACACCGACCCTCGCTTATAAGTCCACCCAAACTTGCTCATCCAAAACCAAGCAAGCCTGTAAAGCAATGGAACTTCCGCAAGGCCGACTGGGACCACTATTCTAACCTAACCAACAAACTGGCCAAGAGTATACCGCCACCTGAATCTCATAATATCGATCAGGCTTACCAGTGCTTTTGCAAGGTAATAAGCACTGCGGCAAAAAAAGGCATCCCTCTGGGTCGACAATCAAATCACATACCTTGCTGGGATGCGAAGTGTGAAGACCTCTATCAGCATTTCCTGCAGTCACCTGAGGGCCCTGATTCAGATAGGGCTGCCAGCCACAGCCCTACTCACAAGGCTCGACGGGAAGCGGAGGAATAGCTGGTCAGAGACGGTCCACAACATTGACTTTTCGCACTCCAGCCGGCTCGCATGGAATACTATAAACAACTTGACTGGTAGGTCATGACAGTCCCCTCGTCAATGTCCCGTTTTCGCTGATGCTATTGCTTCTCAGCTGGTTAAAAACGGGAAATATGAAGGTGTGAATCGGCGCTCATCTCGGCTCGTTTTACAGGAAGTGTCTGACCTTTGGAGGGCTGATCCATTACATCCTGCGAATGTCTCCGGGAGTTTGCTGCTGCCCTCAAACAATAAAAACCAGGCAAAGCTCCGGGACCTGATTCCATTTGCCCGGAGCCAGTAATCCATGCTGGAGCTGGCTTAAAATCTTGGCTACATGGATTCCTATCTTCCTGCCTGCACCACCTCAAAATTCCTAAGATCTGGAAAAGAGCGCTGGTAGCAGCGGTCCCAAAGCCTTCAAAACCTGTAGAGGACACAAGGAGCTATTGTCCGATCTCCTTGCTCTGTGTTCCCTACAAGATTCTCGAGCGATTTATCTACACCTGCATCGAACCTCTTATTGACCCTCTGCTCCCATGGGAACAGGCAGGTTTTCGACGCGGAAAGTCCACCGCAAAATCACTAAGCATTGAGAATCCATTCGAAGCGAAAAAGAAGGCCGGTGCCGCTTTTATCGACCTGACAGCTGGGTACCACACTGTCTGGCACCGTGGCCTCACCTGCAAGCTGTTGCGGCTTCTGCCAGAAAAGCACATGGTCCATATTATTATGGAGCTTATCTGCAACAAAAGCTTCACCCTTACAACTGGCGACAGCAAGCCTAGCAGGTTACAATGCCTGAGAAACGGCGTCCCCCAGGGATTGGTCCTGGCCCCCCTCCTTTTCAACATCTATACATATGATGTCCCCTCCATAACCTCCAAGACGTTCACCTATGCCGACGACCTGGCGATACTTCATACATCTGGAGATTGGAAGGAGTGGGAAAGGACTCTAAGCCAGGATATGACTACACTCTCAAAATATCTGCCGACCTGACGACTAAAACTTAGTCACACTAAAACAGTGACGACGGCCTTTCACCTCCATCAAGAGGCCAAGCGTGAGCTTAAGGTCTGAAACATCGGTAAGACCTTACCTTTCAGCCCAGTTCCCACTTACCTTGGGGTCAAACTGGACAAATCGTTCACATATCGTCCTCACCTGGAAGCATTGCGCAAGAAACTACGTGCTTGTGTCTCACTGTTGAGGAGAATTGCGGAAACAGGTTGGGGTGCTAGCGCCAAAACATTGAGCACAGCTGCCCTGTCTCTGGTCTACTCGACTGCCGAGTACCGTGCACCAGTCTGGTGCCGCAGCACGCACACACGCCTCACTGACAGTGCATGAAATGAGGCCTTGCGCATTGTCACTGTATGCTTGCGTCCCACTCCATCAGTCTACCTTCCAGTTCTTTCAGACATCCAGCCAGCTGAGCTTTGCCGCCAAGGAACGACACTCCCTAGCCAACCGCAGCTCCCTGGACCCTGACCACATTTTACATGGCCAGTTTCATGAGTCACAGAACGTATGTAGGAAGAGATTGAAATCTAGATGCTCATTTGTACCTGCTGCTCGGAAATTACTAGACAGTCTTTCCGAGATGGACGTCCGTGCAGCCCAGTGGACGAACACGAAATGGGACATGGAGTACTCTTCTAACGCATCATCACTCCACGCTTTTATTTCCAAGGCTAGCACCAGACCCTTGGGTATGGGTCTGCCCAGGGCAACCTGGGTCAAGCTCAACCGTCTGCGTTCTGGTGTTGGACGTTTCTGTTCGTCCATGTACAAATGGGGTCTCTTTCCTCTAACGAATTGTGAGTGTGGTGCCAGTGAACAAACCGCAGACCACATCATCTCACAGTGTCCCATACATCGAGCACCCCAAGGTATGTTTGGTCTAATGGTTTTGGAAGACGAAACAAGATGCTGGCTGAAGTCCCTTACAGTCAGCATCTGACCCAAGCAGTTTGGTGGCCAGGGTGGTAAAAGGATAAACCCTCGGCCCTGGTCCTTCCATCTGTCTTGAAAGAGGTGCCCTGCCAAACGATGACGATGAGCTACTGGGCAACAGCTCCAAAGAAACGGCAACAGCTCCAAAAAAATATTATTACACACACAAAGCGTTTAGAACATCACAATTCAGAAACAAACTCGCTGCTCATTTGCTTTCTATGAGCCTCTAAAGTAGAATCAAATACCGACTGCTCCTCTTCAGAGTTGGGGCAATGCCACTTTCCATCTTTGAGGGGTTCTTTTTGACACATATAACTATGTTGCAACTTGGAAAAAATAATTCCTATCACAAATACCGTATTTATTCATGCATAATGCGCAAAATTTTCTACTTAAGTAAAAACTCCAAGTCAGGGTGCGTGTTATATACAAGGGCTGAATTAGCCAAAGGAAGTTAGCTAAGATATCTCACTGCTTAATCAAACATCAGGAGTGCACGAAAAACTCAAGTAAATACGGTACTGGTATTTTGTTTCTACTACCAAAACAAAGCTTGTCTCCTCCAACCCCTTTAATCCTGGACTATTGCTCAGCAATAGCAGCCATTTTCGTATATTTATTGTTTGATGTTCGCCTGTCTTAGCCACGTGCACATTAGGGTCATGACATTTTATACTTTCTTTTATAAAAAAGATTTCCTGTATCATGAATGGATGAACTTTTATATAAAAACAGTGAACAAAAACTTAATTCGTCTCAATGTTTAAAAAAGGTCACCTCCAAATCATAAATTCAAACTGTATGCATGTTACAGTCTTATAATATGGGTGATCGGTAATCCGAAAGCAGGAGCAGCATTATGTCATAATCACTCGTCGTGTTCTGTTTATTTTGTTGCAAACAATTCATTACGCACATTTTCTCCGTTTCCTGACATTTGACGGCCATATCTTAAGCTTGTATTATTAGTAAGCTGGCAAATTTACTTAAATTGCTAACCGCTCTTCTTACGTTTTTTTCAGAAAAAGTAAGCTAGGTTTAACATATCACATGAAAAAAGCAGTAATGAAGGTGAGAGAAATACGAACATTTGGACCAGCAACTTAGCAAGATTCCAGAAGACATAGAGAAAACGAGGTGCAATACCTTTGGAAGAAAATTCATTAGAAGAAAAACGTAGAATGTTGAAAAAAATACAAATTGTTGGACGGTACCAATATCTTGGGATCAAAATAAAAGGTAGGAAAGAACGAATAGCTCAAATTTCAAAAGAAATCACAAACTTGTGGAAGAATAAGCTGAATTTTCCTCACGTCTCTAATCAGGTTATTCAAGGAAAGTGCATGATGAATGCGTTGGGAGAGGAAAGTATGACGCTTTGAATGAGCTTTTTGATATTACCAAAGCAAAAGATTTTTGGTTATCTTCAGACGACAAGCGGTTGTGTTACCTTCAAGTAGAAAGTAAAGGAGAAGTTGGGTATTCTCAAGCTCAACTTGCCAGTAAAAAATCAATTCATCCTTCCTAAAGACAGAAATTGCAAGCTGAATTGCCCTCAACATCTCGTGGTTTTGCATTTGATTGTCATGCCCCTAGTAGTAGTGAATCGGAAAACAGTGAGTATAATGAGGAAGAAGAAAGCATACCTGAACCAACAAGCAAATACAACAGCAGCAAATTGGCAGCAGACTTAGTGATATCTACAGGAGTGTCAACAAATAAGGCCTCCAAAATATTCAAGAACTTGACAGATGGCGGTCTTGCTACTTCTTCACCAAGTCAATCTGCCATTTATAAAGCAACATTTAGGAAGCTGTTAAACTAAAGAAACAAATGAAGGAGAATTTGCAAATGGAAAACTGTTCCTTGCATTTTGATGGAAAACACATTGAAGAGAATGAGTTTTAAGTAGTTGTGCTTAAAAACGAAAGAACAGAAGTAAAATTGGATGCATTGCGTTTAAAGGATGGCAAGGCTGATACTATTGCTGTGAAGCTATAACAAAAGTTATTGAGAAATTTGCAAGGGACAAATTAATGTTTCGACTATAACCAAAGTCTCGTCAGCCTTGCTACGCACAGCCAATCCAGGCTAAACTCATTCCAGACTGTAAAGACTCTGTTTTTGCATTGCTTTACCTGTACATCTCGACTTCATCTCTTTTGTAGGTTGTGCCCTATTTTTGGCAGGAGACTGGCCCCAAACAACGATACCCAATGAAAGAACCTATAACCACTAACCCACAACCAAGTTACCGTTAGCCTAACTAGCTGGATTGGCTGTGCGTAGCAAGGCCGACGAGACTTTGGTTAAAAGTTATTGATGAATACAGTTTATGGAATGCAATAAAGATGATCACTGCTGACACAACTTGCTGATCACTGCTGACACAACTAGAAACACTGGTAAAAAGAACGGAGTAGTTATTCATCCGCAACAAAGGTTTTTACATAAGGCTGGTTGCAAACCTCAATTTATAAGTTGTCTACACCACGTTTTGGACCGAATGCTCCGTCTGGTTATGGATGAAGAGCTTGGGCCAAACAGCAGTTCTCCCAACATCCAGTACCCGTTTGTGTCCCAACTGATAAAAAATTATGAGGAATTGAAAGCTTAGTTTGTTAATGGCACTGAAGTGATTCTTGATAAATCAGGATGGAGAAACGATATGAAGTTTTTGTACCATCTAACAAGGGTCTTTAAATTCTTTGAAGAAAAAGGGCACTTTCCTAAGATTAACTTTCAGGCAATTCCAAACATAAGCAAAGCAAGGTGGAATTCAAGAGCCATTCTGGTCTTACTTTCATTCATTCTCATTCCATCAGCAAGAAAAATATTGGAGAAAGTATGCAGGTTTATTTCTTATGACTGGGCAGATTATTGGTTGACTAATCAAATGTACAATGAACATGATTACAAGAAATTGCCTGAAATATTGAAACCATACAAAAAAGCATTAAAGTCATTGCATAATCATCTGGAAGCAGGAACTATCCCCACTCAACATTCCAAGGAGCAATCAGTGCGCACAACGTGCAATTAAATTAATGCAGCAGCTCTATACTTCCTGCAGAAACAAAGACAAACTGCCACTTCGTTTAATTTTAGGCAATAAAGGCTAAAAATTGAATTGCTGTATTCCGTAAAATTTAGCAACACTCTTTTGCGAACTCTTTACACGAACTTGTATTTACATGAAAACAACTAACATACCTCATACAGGTCATAAACATAGGATCTGCTTGAGTTTTGAAGCTAGATTAGCATACCGATTGTATTCAATTCATTTTTTCGTTCTGTGATCAAATACAGAAAACTCGAAAAATCAATTTTCTTATCTCGGGGTGACGTTTTTTAAAAATAAGTAAAAATAAAGGTTCTTTTCCTTGTTTTTAAGCAAAAGTTCAGTGAATTATGGTGCAGGGATATGAGGTTGTAAAAATGTCATAACCCTAGTGCACACACTTATATTACTAAACTGTTTATGAGTGGTAATGCAACCACCTTCAGTCCTTCACGTATGATAATAAAAACAACACGTGATCGAAATCAAAAAATCTAACCTTAATTCTCGCGGTAGTTCACCTAAGCACGTAACAAGTGGTGGGGACTATCTTCGCAGCTTAGCGCCTGGGCAACACAACTTTAAAGAAACAACACAACGATGGCGAGCCATCAGCGACACCGAGCTGATTTAACCAACCCGGAAATTGAACCCCAGACCTTCTACATTGATAGAGTGCGAGTAACAACTGAGCTAACCAGAGGATGTTTATCGCAAGTCATCACTGCAAAATTTAATGTGCTCAAATTTTTCCATATTGCAGCAAAGCTTTCTTGATTGCTTCAAAGAGCGCTTTTTACCACCTAACAATAAAAATTTGCGCACTTTCTTGTTACCAGTTGATAGAGTAGAGTCAACTGATTCCAACAACGTGATGATTGAGGTTCTTGACAAAGTGCTAAAAAAAAAAACACCAAAATTACAAAAAGCCGCCACAAAGTTATGATAAGGACAAAATAGGTCAAAAAAAATGGGGCACAGTCGTGCAGTGCGTTTTGTTGTTATAGGCATAATTTCATTTTTTGGGGGGGGTGAAGGTAATATGATAATGCATGCTCTTTTATCCAACAAAGCAGAAATAAATTTGTAACAAACCTAATGGAGATACGCATTGAGGAAATGACTAGAGTAAAGACTATATGAAGTACGGTTTTACAGATGAAGTGCCAAATGGTGAAATCGTACTGTAACACGTCATTAGCAATGACTCTGCAGCCCATTCGCTGACAACTTCATCTACAAACAAAGCAAGGTTTGCTTTTTGGTGCTTTACATTCGGATACAAGGAAAGTGTGAATTCTCGAGATAAATGTTTAGGGGATGCAGATAGAGTTGAAAAATCCCTGGTTTTGAAGATAAAACAGGCACTCTTATGATTTTTTTATACCATGGACTAAATCACCCTGTTTAACCATAATAAATGCTAAAAAAACTTACAATAACAGGAATTTTCGTTTCAATGAATCTTTGAGCCAGTTACACCTAGGACCAACAAACCATCGCTCACAAGGTACCATATACCCGTATAGTCATTTCCCAATGCACCATAATTAGTCATTGTCCCTAACGCGAAATTGTTCTATATTCTTGATTAGGTTTGTTGCGAATTTATTTCTGCTTTGTAGAATAAAAAAGCATGCTATGTCACACTTTCACACCAAAAAAAAAATCAAACAATATATGCTGATCAAAAAATAAAATCCGATGCATGATTGTGTCCCACTTTTTACGCCTATCTTTTGCTTTTCATAACTTTGCAAAGGCTCTTCGTAAGTGTCGCGTACTTTTCATTGCACTTGGTCAAGAACTTTGATTACATCGAAACCTCAATTAGTCAAGAACCTCAAACAGTGACTGCTCAAAATATTTTTGCAAGTTTTTAAACATTGAGGTCAAGAACCTCAATGTTTAAAAATCTGCGAAATATTTTAAGCAGTCATTGTTTATATTTTATAAGCAATACAGAAATGCGCTAAACCATGTAATTACTTGCGCCAAACAAAATTACTATCATGATTGCATAGCATCAAGTGGGAACAACTCCGAGCAGATGTGGAAAACAGTAAATAATTTGGCAAATATTAAAAAAAGGAAAAAATGTCAGCCTGAAAATCTCGTGAAAAATGGACAAACGATTACCAATCCTAACCATATCGCTGAAATGTTCAACGAATGCTTTGTTAAAATATGGAAAAATAATATGCAAGATAAAATACCCCCACTCCCGAGTGTTATAGAGCTCAGACAATACTCTTTCAACAACAACAATAATTCATTTTTTCTCACTCCGGTAACGGCCAATGAAATAAGTCCAGTCATAACTTCACTCAACTGTAAAAAAGCAAAAAGAGAAATAGATGTTGATACGAAGTTTATCAAATATAGTAATGTAATTATTTCACCTTTTCTTTCCAACATTTTTAATTGCTGTGTCAACCAAGGCACTCATCCAAACTCACTAAAAATAGCTGAAGTAGTTCCTGTGTATGAAAGAGGCAGTAAAGGTGATTGCTCAAACTACCAACCCATTTCTCTTTTCTCGCAATTCTACAAAACTTTAGAAAATTATTAGCCAGCAAAATTTAGAACTAACTTGAAAAGTTTAATCTATTATACAACAAACTGTCAAAATGGTTTTCGTCGGAAGTCCTCCACAGTTCATGCAATAACGAATATTTACGATAGATTACTAAAAAACGTTGACAATGATTTATTCAGCTGTTGTATATTTGTGTATCTTTTGAAAGCATTCGATACAGTTGATCATGATATTTTATTACAAAAGTTAGATCGCTATTTCGGAATACGTGGTTTACCACTAGAACTTACTAGAAGCTATTTAACCAACAGATATCAGTACACCAAAATATTAGATAGCAAATCTAGTAAATTGAATATAACCTGTGGCGAACCACAAGGCTCAACAATGAAGCCACTACTGTTTTTAATGTATGCTAATGATCTACCTCGAGCGACTAATTTTGCTACCACATTGTTAGCAGATACCTCCTTGTTTGCAGCTACCTCCACCTTGTTTACAGATACCTCCACCTTGTTGGCAGATAGCAACTAATTAAAGCTAGTAATGCAGCAAACACCCAACCAATAACTTAATTAAACACGATGAGGAAAATACTTTCTATGATCACATTGGAGAGAATAAGACCCTTTGTGGAAGAATACCTTCCAAATAGTCAAGCAGCATACAGACCAACCAGATCAACTACTGACATTGTTTGGGCTCACAAGATAGCAATTGAACAAGCTTTAAAGATGAAATCCAAGCAGAAAATAATTGGAATCGACCTCTCATCAGCGTTCGACACCATAAATAGGAAAAAACTTTTTGAAACTCTTGAAAGTATGATACCATTTTCTGAAGTAAGATTAATTGGCTTTCTCCTTAAAGAAACTACCGTATTTATTCGATTATAACGCGCAAAATTTTGAACTGATTTTTAGGCAAAAATCAATGCTGCACGTTATACACGAGGTCTGAGAAATGCGGTATTGAAAATGTGGTTTTTAACATCTGAAACGTGCGTGCGCTCGCAAAGTTTTTTAAAGACGGGCATTAGCAATAGAATGGATGGTACAGAAGACGACCTGTTGTGGGATTCCAAATCGGGGTCAGAAGAAGAGGTTGAAAGTGATGTTCCCGCCGATTGGGACACTGATTTAGACATAACCCAAACAGAAATCGAACAGTTGTTTGATGAATCAGAGACTGAATCCGATTTTGAAGGGTTTTGAATTACTGTATGCTTTTAATAAATTTTTGTTCATGCTGTGAGTTGTTACCTTATGTGCTTACCAGTAGTTAGTAGAGAAAAAATATAAAAAGAATTTTATACCAATTTTCATTCAAAATTTAAGGGTGCGCGTTATACACGAGTGCGCGTTATAATTGAATAAATACGGTACTTTATCAATCAAGCACACTAACAACAACAGCAGCAAATTTGACACCCTCAAGGAGATGCCTTGAGTCCAGTGCTCTTTACAATATAATTTTAAGCTTGCATGAAAAGCATCAGAAAAACGTACCCAGAAGAATGCTATGAACTAACCTATGCTGACGATATAGACTTCATTACTACAACAAAGGATTTAGATTTGGACTACGTTGGAAAGCTTCTGCAGGACTGGTCTTTGAAGCTCAACCAAGCGAAAATTGAAATATTAAAGATAACACACAACAACAGCAACTGGAAAAAATCAAAAAAACTCGGCAGCTTGCTTGGCACTGAAGAAGACATTGATGCTAGGAAAAGACTGGCTACTCTGGCAATGAACAAACTTAGTCCTATCAGGAAAAGTAATATTAATCTATCCACCAAAATCAGAATCTATAAAAGTTACGTTGTGTCAATCTTCCTTCATGGCTGCAGTGCTTGGGCAGACTCAAAAACTATTGGAAACAAAATCAATGCTTTTCAAAGAAAAATGACTAGGAGAATTAACAAAGTATACTGGCCTAATATTATGAAGAAAGATGAATGTGATCAAATTTTGTCTCCTTTACATCTGGAAGTCAAACGCAGAAGACTGCAAATGCCGGGACATATTTGTCGCAATGACCTTCCGCCTTATCGAATCTTAAAACGAGCAATGGAACAAAACGTTCAGAAAAAAGGCAGACCACCAGCCACGTTGTTAAATACACTAACTAACGATCTGAAATCAATAAACCCTACTCTTGAACAGATTGCTGAAATGGATAAGTCTGAGTACAGAACATTGATTGAAGACAATTGCGAATGACTCTTTACAATCCATTTTTTAACAGTTTAAATTTTACTTTCTCAATTGTCTTTGTGATTATGTCGAATGACGTGAATCAATGTGTATATATTGTTTGCAGATGACGCCTACTTATATAATAAGTCTAGCGAATTTAGAATCGATTGTAAATAGAGAGCTGTACCATTTAGATATTTGGCCAAAACAGAACAAACTCTCTCTAACCATATTCGAAACCAATTATATGAATATAAATAAGAACTCGCAAAAATGGCAGATTCTAAATTTACAATATCAATCAATAGTACAGAACTAGCTAGAGCAAGAACAGTGAAACACTAGGGAATATTTTTTGATGACAATTTAAAATGGGCCACACAGATTAAACATTTGAACCACCAACTTACTAGGTATTGTAGTTTGTTCTTTAAATTCCGCAAGTTTATTACGCAAAAAACTTTATGCATGCTATATTACGCTTTAGTGCACAGTCGAATACAATATGCCATAATTGCGTGAGGCAATTCGCCAAACACACACCTGCAAAACCTGGCAGTCAAATTAAAGAACATTTTGCAAATTATTACATAAAGCAGCAGACACCACTCCGCTACGCCTTCGTACAAATTATTAAAAATAAATGATATAATACAAACTAAAACTAGCAAAATTTATATACCAACTTTATTATAATAAAACATCTGTCAATGTATGAATTCCTAACTAAAATTTCGAACATACATAAACACCAAACGAGAAACGTACCATAGAGCGGGACGGCGCTGTTTCGCGCTACTAGCCCTCATCAGCCGCCCTCAGGTAAGATACATTCATCTTTCAGAACGAATGATCTTCCCAGGATCACTCATCCCTTCGGATAAATATATCATAAAAAATTTCACCTTTGTTGTACGTATCCACTCGTGTGGCTACGTCACCACGCTGGTCAAATCCTTTACGTGGCCAGGGTGAAGAGCAATAACTAAAAAAAGCAATGTTCTTCCTGGCCTACTGGCGGGAAGACATGACGACCTCCTCTTTTTAAATCGGAGGCTAATATCAGCTCTCCATCGCCAACAGTGCAAAGCACTCCAGTCTAACGTACTGTAGAGCGGGACAGTGCTGTTTTGGGCTATTAGCCCTCATCAGCGGCCTTAGGTAAGATGCATTCCTCTTCCAGAACAAATGATTTTGCCAGGATCACTCATCTCTTCGCATAAATATATCTTGAAGAATTTAACCTTTGTGGTACGTATCCACTCGTGTGGTTACGTCACCACGGTGGTCAAATCCTTTGCGTGGCCAGGGTAAAGAGCAATACCTAAAAAAAAATGAGGGCTAATAGTTCCAAACAGCACTGTCTCACTTTATGGTACGTTCGACTGGAGTGCTGTGCACTGTTGGCGATGGAGAGCTGATATCAGCCTCCGATCCAACAAGAGAAAGTCGTCACACCTTCCCGCCAGTAGGCCAGGAAGAACATTGCTTTTTTTAGTTATTGCTCTTCACCCTGGCCACGTAAAGGATTTGACCAGCATGGTGACGTAAGCACACAAGTGGATACGTACCACAAAGGTTAAATTCTTTAAGATATATTTATCTGGAGGGATGAGTGATTCTGGCAAAATCATTTGTTCTGGAAGATGAATGCATCTTACCTGAGAGCGGCTGATGAGTGCTAATAGCCCGAAACAGCGCTGCCTCACTCTACAATACGTTAGACTGGAGTGCTTTGCACTGTTGGCGATGGAGAGCTGACATTAGCCTCCGACCCAACAAGAGGAAGTCGTCATGACTTTCCGCCAGTAGGCCAGGAAAGACATTGCTTTTTTTAATTATTACCATACGAGAAACGTAGTTAAAACAGAGTATTTTCTTCCCAGAGTGAATAAATTTGTTGGGCAAGGCCAAATTGCTTTCAGGGGTATCAAATTTTGGGCAGACATTGACTTGACCCTGAAAAAAAGCCAATGGAACGAATTCAAAACTGGCCACTGAAAACAACTGTTAGGAAACTATGATTATGAACGTCGAACGACAAGTAATTATGGTGTACAACAACAATGTGATGTAACAATGCAATTATGTGTACAACAACAACAATGTAATTAAGTGTATAACAACAACAACAATGTGATGTAACGTTAATTAATTATGGAGAGCAACAACTCTAGCTTGACATCCGTATCACGTGGGAGGTTGTTGCACTCTAATCTTGAAAATTTATCAAATATCTGCGAATGCATTGAACTGATTTGTATCTTCCTGTTAGCTACTTGTTTTGCTTGTTTTTTGTTGTTTGTTTTTTCTCTTTCTCAAAGTGTTCTTATATTCTTATTATCATTTTGTCTGCTGTGAATAAAATTTTGTGATAATGCTGTATTATAATGCTACTTGTCGGAAGCACTTTGACTTGAAAACCTTATGGTTCTTCAATGCTTCCTGGTCTGTATTTTAATAACCGAGAATAGCATGTTTATTGTATTTTATTGTTTTCAGAAATGCAGGCGAAATAAACTATTACCACTAGCTTGTTCGAATCAGTTGACTCTACTCATCCCTTAGGTAACAAAAAAGCTCACAAATTTTTATTGTTAGGTCGTAAAAAGAGCTCTCTGACGTAATCGAAAAAGCTTTGCCGCAATATGGAAAAATTTTAGCACGTGATTGTTGCAGTGGTGAGTCATATACATTGGTTGGTTATCTCAGTTGTTAAGCACGTACTATGGGAGGTCTACACACACAGGAGGTCTACAATGATAAATGTAAATAGACACACCGGTAGTTTGCTGCTATTACTGCACGATACTCAATACAATAATATGGTCAATGGGGGCCCCTGCTTGATAGCTGCCGCAAAATATGTTGACTGTGCTGTTTGAGCACTCGCACTTCGTTTATTATTGGCAACATCACTGGCATACCCAGGATTTGGCAAAGGGGGAGCCACAAGCGAGGGTCTGGGGGTAAAGCCAACGGATTATTACGGTTTTTACAAAAAGATTATTCATTTTAGCACACTTTTGCGACCACTGTAAAGCTACTTAGGTTTTAATAGCAACAAAATAAAATTCACAAGTCATTCTTAGGCCATTCGCTTTTTTGGTTGCCACTAGTATATATACACGCAAAATTTTCGATGGAATTATACTCCCCGACCAGGGTGATGACTTTTGACCAATTGGCACGATTTATTGGATGACGTGCTGACGTGTAGGTGTACTTCATAGTCTACAAGGCCAGGGTCAAGGGAGGTTCACAATGTCAGCGAACTACTTAGTTTTATAAACTTGCTGTCCATAGCTAAGGCTACGTTCACATGAGACCCGCAATGAAAATAAGGCGAAATAAAAAACCTGGTTTGAACCGGTTCATGTCGCATTTTTCCTAGCTTTTCATTTCGCCGCGAAAGCAACGAAACTACAAATACTGTGGTTGAATCTATGATGTCATCATTTTGGAATTTACTGAGCGCATTGAAGGCAATAGAATTGTCTGCGCTAGTACCCTGCAAGTGGCGTCAGCGTGGCCGAATTCTGGCGTGGCTGCCACGACTATCACTTTAATTTACTGCAAAAATTGCGCTAGTGAATGCAAAATGTCAGCCTGAATTATTGCAATTAATTAAATGCTCTTACCTCTGTTCTTGGTCAATTTTTAATGCCAAATAGGCATAACTTTGACGTTTTTCTTACAAGAAAGATTTTTGGAAAAAAACATACCAAAAATGCGTTAACTTGTGATTATAATTTTATAACTAGGGCAATTTTTTTATGACCTATAAAATCGAAAAATGTGACTTCATTTTTTGAAACATATGACTTCATAAATTATGACTTTATTTTTAGAACAGCAAACTTGCGCTGTTTTCTGTAATTAACATCTCTAATGATATGCCAAGTCTAAACATGTATGTTGAACCTGAACTTATACAACCGAACAAGTGGGAACACACAACTTGAAACAGAGCTTCAGATAAAGCACCATGACATATTGCGTATCCCCAAGGCACCATCCATTTCTCAAAATTTTAAACTTTTAACTCCAGCACTCCTGCAGTTGTTTTTTCTGAAATTTTCAAGAAATATTCTTTGAGAATGAGGTACATCAGTACTGTGATCTCCTGAAATACTGAAACAAATTTTTAATTTATAAGACAGTGGCGCAGTTTTGGGATGTGCCGGATATCAGATATATATCCGGTACCCGGCACTATCAGGTGCTTTTTGAGGTATCCCGTATCTGGCTGGATAGTACTCCGCTATCCGGCCGAATACCGAATATTTTCAAAGTTCAGAAAACTTGTGTAGAGTAGACTCAGTAAAAATAAAATTTACCTGTTTGATCTATGAAAAAAAATGCGGTGCAAGTTTGAAGATTTTAATTTTGTTTGGACTCTCTACAAAAAGAAGCGAGTCCAAACCTTGGATTGTGTTGGTAAATTTTTATATCAAGTGGATTTAAATTTAGTTTACAAGTTTTTTTTTCGCTTGGCGCTGCATGTTTAATCATCAAGAAAGCCCCTTCAATAGTGTAGCAGTGAGGCAGTAATCAATTGGCTTCACACTGAGACGGTATAAGTTCGATGACCACCACCATTGTTATATTCATAAAGACCATGCAAACAAAATTAACGTTTAAAAGTCTGTCTTCTGTCCTATAACTTGCACATTCATCTTTTGTTCGAAAAAAAAAAACGCAATGAGCAGCCGACATTGGTGCCAATTTTCTCTTGAATGCAATTGGCAGGGGGAGAAAATTTTTATAGAAACTTTGGTTTCTACGTTCAAAAAGCGACGTTTCAAGGTACCAGTAGCATTGTAATGGATGTGCTTCTGCTTTATGTTGAGCGGTTTTGTAATTTTAAGTAAGTTGAAGTCTTTAATTCAACGTCCTTAGTTCATTAATTGGCTGTTTGAGTTAAAAGTTAGACGCAATTTACCCATCATCGCAGATTTACTGCAGGAACGATTTTTTTGCAGTAATTTTATGGTCTTTATAAACTATTATAAACCTTGAGTTTTTTAGTAGTAGTAATTTGTTTTATCAAACGACAAAATGTTGAACAAAGTAAAACAAAACTGAAATTTAATGGATTCAGGCCTACTCCGTAGGATGCTGTGAGTGACAAATCGTCTTCTAGCAGCAGATCCCCTAAAAATAAGAAAAAGGCATAACAAAAATCTAAGAGAAAATGATTAAACAGTCTGTAATTTTACCATTACCGGATTTTTGAAACAGGATATACCGGGACAGGACTATTAGTCGTGACCAACTGGACTAGGACCGACTAGTCGTGAGGACGACTAGTCGTGAAAAGGTGTGATTTGTGAGCGGATGTAATTATCGCGCTTCGGGCTAGAATGCTCGAAAACACGTAATCATCACATTTCAGAAGTGCTAAAAGTAAACAATCGACGACTTTATATCTACGGCTTGATCAAAGTGTTGCGAGATGTTATTTTCAAGAGGTTTAAAATTGTTTGACAAAAGTTTAACCAAAAAGCGAGGAGAAAATTGTTTTTAACTTTTAGTATTTGATTTCGTTTCATAACATGAAATACAGCAAAAAATGTGTATGAAACTGACAAAACTGAACGTAAAAAAGATATAAACAGATATGTCACATAAGAAACACAAATTAACACAAGAACGTTTTGTTGATAAAAACTATACCCTCGCAAAGGTCAAGGCATCCGCTTTTTCGGAACCATGTGTTGTTGGTGATTAAAATTAAACAGCCCTGGCATTTAATTTTAATCGCCAACACATGGTTTCTGTGGTAAAAGTTTAGCTGACGAGAAAACTGGTTGAAGTTTGACTACAATGACGTCACCGTTGTGTTGTTTCATAAATATTCTTTACGAGGGTTTTTAAAAATTTTATTACTATTTCAAAACAAATCAACAACTAAATCAAGGTAATTCTTCAGTTAAACGGCGAAAAAATTGACTTCAGTTTCTGAACGGCGTAAAGTATGAAAGACTAACCCTAACCCTTAAATATTTTACGCCGCTTAGGCTAACTGAAGCAAAATATTTTCTGAAGATTTAATGACTTTTATTGAAATTTTTACTCAATTTTATATTTCACCTCCCTTTGATAAAAATTGTGGTTGAAGCTGCAACAGAAAAAGTATTTTCATGATTTGTTAAATCGTAACTACAAATTGTGATTTGCACGATAAGTCACAGCAGGGGGCATATTCGATAGAAGTGCGGCAAAGTTTATTCACTTGCATCAAAATAACACATCTCAGCGGGAGTCTGTTACTTCTAGGTAAGTTGATTGCTTGTTTTTATCACATTCAATTATTCCTGAAAAAAAATTTCGAACCTTGTTTTGTCGAAATAAGTCAACGAAAATAGTAGGCCTATATAAGCTGTTTGCATTTGCCATTAGTTTTATTAGTGCACAGTTTTGGTGAAAGAGTTAAGGGTACCACAGTAAGATATGGCGGTAAGTGACATTTTGACTCAACGAGGAAAAATGAAATACGAATTTGAGGGATGCATGTTCACTTTTGACGCTCACAACGCCGATTTCACTAAGAAGTTTTGACGTTGTGACCAGAGAAACAGTGGCTGTCGTGCTCGTATTCACACTGATGTAGAAACAAATCAGGTTGGTAGCCGAGTTTTACACTTTGTCTACTCTTGAAATTGCTTAATTGAACGCTAAGAATAGGCCTACTGAAAAGGATGGTAGTCCAGGCAACGTTATTGATCAAACGGATTTTTCTAAATAGTTTCGTCAAAACGGTATTTCTAATTTTGTGAACATGTTGCAACTCGAATATTATACAGGTAACAAAAAGAATTAACAATCACACCCACGATGAAAATGCATCTGGGGTGGCTTTTTCAAAACTTCGAACTTCCGTTAAAAGACGCGCTGAAGAAACTATGGAACAACCTTCTCAGGTAAAACATTCCATAAATTACGCTGAGCTTTTACAATTTTACTGCAATTAATTTTTAATTTTAACATGAACAGCCGACATCATGGGTTGCGCTGTCTACAACAGCAGTCTACATTGCATTCTGTATAAAATAAGCTTAAATCTTGCGTAATTATTTTATTATTAATTTTTTTTTTGTTCACAGTTAATCAATCAAACAGTCGGGCCTTTCGGTCCAAGAACTTTATCCAAAGTTGACAAACATAATCTCAGAAAAGTGTTGCAGCGAAAAAGAAACAAAATTCGAATGGTACCTCCTAACCCAACAAGTTTGCAAGATTTAAACATACCTGTCGACTACACACAATACAGTCCTTGTCAGGGTCAAGGTAAAATTTTTAAATTTTATATTGAATAAGCAAAAAAAGGCGAGTAAATTATTACTTTTCATCCACCAACTAATAGTCGAATTTAAGTTTGAAGACTTTGCAGTTCTCTCAATCTTTCACATATATGTTTCGCAGTTGGAGTTAAGACTAGACCAAAAACTTTTAAAACATTTTCCAGAACCTGCAGCAGGAACAAATCAGTTATCAGATTTCTATAAGTTTTGGAGTTTGATCGTGTTTATACATGTATTAGTTAAACATGTTTCTGACACTGCCGGCTGCACAGACGTTCAGAGCCAACGTAAAATTTCTACGATATTCAATTTGTGACAAACTCGACTGAAATATCTTTTAGTTATATTCTTATCACATTATTTTGATTTGGAAAAGCTTGTCATTGTTTGTCATTACCAATCGACTAAAAACATCCCTAGGTTGAATTTTTGATGCTGAACATGTGAGAAGAATAATTTGTGAGAAAGCTTGAGATATACGCCACGAATCTG
The DNA here is from genome assembly GCA_964006365.1 of Trididemnum miniatum. Lineage (NCBI taxonomy): Eukaryota > Metazoa > Chordata > Ascidiacea > Aplousobranchia > Didemnidae > Trididemnum > Trididemnum miniatum. The sequence goes on from OZ023233.1 coordinate 32,470,002, forward strand.
CACAAAAAATATGCTCATAATAATGACTCAGATATAATGTTAACAAATTATTATATACCAAGAATCATCTGGCTGAAGGAACAACGAGTTATACTGTAAAACTGCTATAGGTATATACATTATCTATTAATTGGTTTTCAAATTTTTTTGTTATTACTGAACTAAAGTTGAATACTACCTTTCAGTGGAAAACTTTTTGCTTCACGACTGTGGTCCAGGTGAAGGTTCAAATCGAATTTTGATATTTGGGCGCGAAAAGAACATAAGATTGGCAGGACGCACCAACAAAGATATAACACAAATATATTTGGATGCCCAACCTTTAAAATTACCCCATCTTTACACAAAGATGGACAGGTAAGCAAATTTGCTTTTTTTCATTACTTAATCACCAATCGATACAACGAAAATAGCCAGATGCAAAGCTTTACACTCCGTATATTCTTTATATTTTGGTTACAAAGGCTTACATAGTGCGAATTTTTCTTTTTTTTGGCGTGGAATCTTACCCAATGTTTTAATGCATTTCAGCTATTCGGTTTGTTAGCAAAAAAAACGGCTGGGTATTTCCGTTGCTGTATGCCCTACTTCCAAACAAGTCAAGAAGGGTATATGCAAAATTTTTTCAAATTGTTCGGAGCCTCATGCCAAATATGCAAGTAAGTGCAAGCTAGACATGAGGACAAAATTCATTCATGCGTGTATAAACAACGCCTTCCGCTTGTACACAAACAAATTTATGAAATTATCATATAATACCAAAATATTTTTTGCATCACAGTTTGCTGGTAAAACCCTGTCAATTTGTTTATCTTGAGTTAACGTGTGAACTTTGCAGTTTAACTTGGGGCCACTGCCCAAAAACTTTAGCGTCAAACCTCACATCCCAAAGCAATCTTTGCATCGTTATGCATGCCACATTGTACGTTAAGTATTTAATGGCTCTTCACAACCATATTAACCAACATTTTCAATCTCCGTTGATTTCGAAATAGCCCTTTTCGAAAAAGCTCAACTGGCTTTCCCCTGCAGTAAAGTGTTGGGATGCTTATTCCATTTTAGTAAAAATATTAAAAAAAAGATAAATTCCCTTTCCACTGCGTCAGCATTATACCAAAGCGACCCGGAGTTTGCTCTGAGTTGCAGGATGGTAATGGCCATTGCTTTTGTGCCTCTGCAATATCTTGAAGAGGCAGTTGGTGCATTGGAGTCGATGATCCCTGCTGATGCACTAGGCCTTTTGGAATGGCTCGAAGATAACTACATGGGTAAGTGCATTATGCTTTACAGATTTAGAACATTGTGTGTGTGTTATTGGGACAAAGTTGTGCAATTAAAGGAAAATGCTAGCTTTTAATGAATCAATGATATATGAATGAGAGTGAGAGTGTCCTAAGTGGTTCCCAAGCCTCCTCCGATACCCATTTAAACTTATCACTTAAGATTGTACAAGACTCATTGTGAAAACTCTTCTGCGCGTTCGTTCTAGGGCTAGTTATAATAATGAGTTATTTGATTATCTATCTGACCGCAAATTTTGTGGGCAAAAATCTCTTTGGCATAATATAATACTGGTGTTCGGTAAGTCAATCGTGAGTAACAGAAAAACCTTTTGTAGCCTAACTATTTTTAAGCGTAGCCTACTATTGCCCGTGGTTAAATCTTGTTACGCTTACAGGGCGAAGGACTTTGGGAGGCAGCAGAAGACCTTCCCTATTTCCACCGAGAATGTGGAATGTAAACGAGCGCGTGCTAAATGATGTGGTGAGTAGTCTTGCTAACTAGATAAAATCAACTCTAAATTCTGGTATGCAACACAGTGTGAGTGAAGAAAACTATAAACATGTTTAACCTGCCAAATGCTTATGCTGGAATAGCCCAAAAATATGTGAAACTCAGCTCACCAACACTCCGTTCTGTCGTAATCGCTTTCGAATTACTGCAAAATTAATGTTCCACAGCGTTTAAAATGCGTTTACAGTTTACGGAATTGTCACTCCACAATTTCAACAGATACTTAACTTAACTAGACTAAACGATATCAAAGAGTGATTTCTATTATTGTTTCTACAGGACCGCACAAACAATTTCGCGGAAGCCGCCCACCGCCGCTTGCAGTTGGAGCTGGGCATGGACCATTCGAGCCTGTGGAAGTTGATAGACGGGCTCCGACGAGTACAAAAAGGTCGAGACGTCCACTACAAACGCATGGTAGCGAGTCATGCCCCTCTACCTAAGCGTAAAAAATATGTTAATGTCGATAAAAGAATCTTTAACCTTGTTCAAAAGTTAAATGAGTGCAATCAACCCACTGAACCAGAGGTTCTTTTGGAATTTCTGCGTGGCATTGCACACAATATTAAAATACATTCTTAAATTGGGGGCGAAAATTTTTTTGTGATAATTTTTTTATTATCAAGTTCATCCGCCTTTATCTCTTTTCGTTTTTTATGTTTTACTGTGAGTGTTGCTTTATTGAATGTGTCATTAAATGAACGTGCAGTCTGTCATGGGGTTGGTGAGTTAGCCCGTTTAGTTATCCAATTTTATACACGCCAAGCAGTTTTTACTGCAATGCTAAACCTTACAGATGTCCCACTCGCCATAAAATGTATTAATGGAATTAGAATTTCTTCTCCATTAGGAATAATTTTGCGAAGGGACATTTTTAAGAAATTAAGGGCTGACTAGCTTGCTAAACGTTTCAAGCCAAGATCCCTCATCGATTAAATCTAAAGTTTTACACATATCTTAAAAGTTACTATTTATGACGAAGTAACAGTATAAAGTTTAGTAACTGCAAAATTTCAAATTAGAGCAACACAAACATGGAAATATTTAATACACACTTTTTGCTGTATTTCATGTTATGAAACGAAATCAAATACTAAAAGTTAAAAACAATTTTCTCCTCGCTTTTTGGTTAAACTTTTGTCAAACAATTTTAAACCTCTTGAAAATAACATCTCGCAACACTTTGATCAAGCCGTAGATATAAAGTCGTCGATTGTTTACTTTTAGCACTTCTGAAACGTGATGATTACGTGTTTTCAAGCATTCTAGCCCGAAGCGCGATAATTACATCCGCTCACAAATCACACCTTTACACGACTAGTCATCCTCACGATTAGTCGGTCACGACTAGTCGTCCTCACGTCCAGTTGGTCACGACTAATAGTCGCATACTGGGATACACAATAATTGCAAGTCTTAAAATGATACAATAAAAATTAATGTCTACTTATAAACAACAGAGGTTAGTCAGTACACAAGCGATCAAGCTTCATAGAAATCAATTAATAATTTTTTATATTGAGATTTTAATTTAGGAAAAGATAGTCGTTTTAAATGTAAGGGAATATTATTCCAAATAATTACGCCTTAATGTTCGTTGCAATCTAGAAGTTTTAAAACTAGGTTGGCATAAGTTTAATTGTGATTTGTTTCTCGTGGAATAGTTGTTCTGCGCTGCTTGTTCTTCCGGTACAGTAAAAAACGGAGACAGAAAAAAATCTACTCTCCAATTTTATTTTTGACGTTTCGCTTGGCAATGAACGCCAAGCTTCATCAGAAAATACAGTGACCTGGGAAGGAAATCAACACAGGTCGAGAACAGTAAAACGTAGTAGCACTGATTTAATTGAACTGATTAAAAAGTTACGAAGTGTAAATTGGATCAACCCGATTAACTGTTGCGTCACAAAAAGGAGAAATGCGTGAATAATCATCAAATTGTTATGTTAATACAAAAAAAAACAGTATGTAAACTACAGTGATTAAATTGCAATAAAATCATTTAGCCAATGAACGATAAACATTTGGGAGACTGTCGCCATCAGACCTGTTCATAACCTTAGGATGGGCATTGATGAACCAAGCTTCCAAGATGAGTCGTTTAGAATAATTGTTCTCCACTTTCAAGATTTCCGATTTCGCCCAATCAATTGTATGGTTAAAGTCCATCGCATGTTCGCAAGCGAAACGCCAAAAATAAATTTGAAGAGTAGATTTTTTTCTGTCTCCGTTTTTTACCGTACCGGAAGAACGAGCAGTGCAGAACTTGAGTTAGCCTAGCTAGTCTAGACTACGATGCCCGGTATACAAGTTCAACAAAATCTTCCCCACTATGCAGTATGGAATAGTTGGGTCGATCTTCAGATTTTGCAAAGAAGCTTTGAAGTTGCTGAGGCAGTAAACTTTTTAAATGTAGAAACATTAATTTTGCAATTTCGAATTTATACAGATCATCTAATTTTAAAATATTATTATTTCTATAACCAGGAGAGATATGACAAAATTTGTTTACGTTACTAATCGCTCTAATTGCACTGTTTTGCAATACTCTTTACCTATTTTTACAATTAGAAAAGGTTGAGTCAGAAACGGCAATGACATAGAGCAGTTGAAGTTGTATTAACGTGTAATGATGTGTCAGTAAAGTTTGCTTGGGTAATAAATGTCTTATTTTCCATAGAATTTTACATGGCTTGACTACTACGCTAAGTGGTCGGTAAAAGGCAAGTTTGAGTGTTCATATGTTTTGCAGCTTTGCGCTATCATCAAAGCTACTTTAAATGATGTAAACTCTACCCTATGAGATATAAACATGGGTGTGCCTCAGGGATCGATTCTGAGCTTTTTGCTATAGATAATCTACGTTAATGACCTTCCTAATGCCATCGCATGTTCACCAAAGCTTTATGCGGACAATACTTGTTTAATTTTTTCAGATAATTGCTTAACCAAGTTAGAACAAAAAATCAGCGATGATTCAAGAAAGCTCAAAACATGGCTTGATGCTAATTCTTTATCAATGAATCTCGGTAAGACTGCCTTCATACTTATTCCTCCCTCTCACAGTAACATAGAGTACAACTTTAACTCCACTTTTAACGGAAGTTTGTTGAAAATCGTTAATTGCAAGGTAGCTAAAAATTTTTAATGCAATAATGAACTTTTAATGTAATAATGAAAACACCCCAGAGACTGGGCATACGACATGTTATTCGCTTCGGTATTAGACCAGAGGAAGCACCGTTCCTGTTCCCGCCGATTAGAGGCCTATGGTGGCCGGCTGACTTGACGTCCGATTTTTGGCACCCTCCTCACCAAAATCCACACTTTTAACACAATCCTTTCACTCAAAACCAAAGCCCAGCGCTGAAAACGTGTTGCTACACAAACGTAGTGTCGTGGATCAGAGTTGAATCAAAAGCGATCACTGAGATTGTCATTATATCAACTGAACTCCTGCCGTTTGACTGTGTTGTCGATTCGGCCAACTTAAAGTAATGAAGTCCATTCTTGATGACGCAACGCCTCTGAAAGTTTCCTGTGTGTCGCATGACCTCATGCAATAGTTTCATGGCTCGCTAGTCAAACAAAACAATAGCGTAAAGCCGTGGACAAAAAAAATCAAAATATTGATTTTGCTTAGTGCTACTATCCGGTATTCGGCCAGATACCGGATATCCAGTCAGTTAGATTTGCCTGGTATCCGGCTATCCAGCAAATTTGCTATCCGGCACACCCCTAGCACAGTTAGAGGAAGACGATTGCGCATTAGGGAAATGACTACTGGTATAACATACATATTAGCAAGCAAAAGAATCATCATAGAAGATTCTTATTTCAAATAATATGGCTACTGGGACACATATTTCAAAACAGAGCTTTTTTGGCATGATGACTGCAGCAAGGGGCAACCTAAGGTTTTCAGGGTATAGTTTAGAGTTCAAAAAAGCAGCTTGTGTTTAGGCCAGGTGCCAAAACCAAATAGTCATGTACTATCACACTTCTTGTACCAATGTATGAAACTATGTATCACATTATCATCAGCAATAAAAAAGCTTAATCTTGTTTACCACATTTGATTTTTAATTCACAGTATACACTACCACTTAAAATGATTGAACTTCTAAGTCGATTGTTTAAAAAAAATAATAATAATATACTAGTATGTGGATAGAATATGGAGATACTGATGGAGGTGTTGGGTTTGAAGAAAACGTTAGATAGAATGGCAAAGGCAAATGAAGTAAGATGGTATGGACAAGTGAGTAGAAGAGAAGATGATAATATACTGAAGAAGGCAATGTTGATGGAAGTGAATGAGAGGTGGGAGAGAGTGTGAAAAAAGTCGGGTGGAAGATCGAAGAAGCTGCAAATCAAATGACATGGAGGGAAGGAGTGAGAGCAATCGCGGAGGGGATGAGGTGTAATCGACCACCTTTGGTGACCAGGAAAAAACGAATTAAAACTGGATTGATGATGATGAAGATGGTAAAATTGCCAACAGCCATTACCGGTACTAAAATGAATCTGCCCAAGTTCATTTCTTAAATAAATTTGTTTTTTTATAAAACAGTCTATTGCTTGAATAAATTTGTTTATTATTGTCCATGTAAAAAGCACAATTATAATTAAACCTGTTCATCAAAAACTAGAACAAGTGAGTTGGATTAATATCAGGGCAAATGAGCTGGAAGTTCAAGAGCACTACCGTTACTGCGTTTGTTAGTTTTCCATTATCGTAAACACCAACTTGCATCTTTATATCACTTTCCAAAAATCTTGAACTTGATATCGCTGTGCTGTAAATTTAGCACTTTTAAAAGCTCAACGCTAGCAATTTTATTGCATAAGACAGTTCATATATGCAATCGACATACCGATACTGCAAATGCAAACTTACGCTACACATAAATATAAACAACAGTGTGTTCTCCAAACATTTGTAAAAAGCTAGAATATTGACCCAAGCAGTGTTCCATTGCAACTTCATTAATTTACTCGAAGTGACTTGGCGAATGGAACACTCGCGGTGATTTTTTTTCCTCGCGAATGGAAATGGATCAAGCGTGGGTTTATAAGCGCCATTATTCGCTACATTGCAACGACTTTCCTGTGGCGCAGTGACTAAGGGCGCAGCCTACGGTGGGAAGCGCTGCACTAGTTTTGGGTTCGGTTCTCGTCTCGACTTCATTTCGCTTCGGTTAGGACGTTACGCTTCGGTGGATTCGGTTAGGATATTCGGCTTTGGTTCGGCAGGTAAGGTTCGAAAATAAGGTTCGGCAGGTGGCAGTAATGTGATAGTGTGGTTGTAGCATAAGTACATAGGCTGCTGTATGCATGAATCTGCTTGTTCCATTCGCGAGGAAAAAAAAAACACTGCGAGTGTTCCATTCGCCAAGTCACTTCGTAATTTCTTAGCATGACTAGTGCCTTGTGCAGCTAAAAACATCAATTTTCAAAAAATTCCCTTTAATGAACGTGACTTTTTAGTACTACTCTGCTTCTGACATATCAAATCACTAGAGCTGATAGTAATTTATCAAGGAAACAAAATGCTTATTGCTATGAGAAGCAATTAATGTGAAAATAAAATTTTAATTCATTGTCAAGCAATACCCATTCAATACTGTACTTACTTATTTAATGATGATGATGATGCATCTTGAGAGGAATAATGAACTTCTCTTTTATCCACGGCACAAAAACTATTCCTTTCTAATGGGCTACAAATTATGCTGATTCGTTTATCTTTGCTGCCTTCATTTCCTTGATAATCCCTAATGGCAGTTGATAACACATTTATCTCTGAAGCCAATTCGGAAGCATTTTGTTGAGGATATTCAGGATCAGATTTCAAAACCTTGACTGAAGTGTTGGTCAAAGCTTTCCATTTACTTTGAAAATCGACGATAGATTTTGGCTTTTTTGTTTGAACAACTCTTGACGTACTTGTTGATGAACAAAATGGTGTTCCATGCATATTGTCATCACTAATCACAACATCCATGTCCTGTTCAGATAAAGATTCAAATCTTTTTCTTGGCAGCTGATAAGACGTGTCAAGGCTTTTATCAAAAGATGTCAAGGTTTTATTGCATAAGGAAATGTTTTTTTTGTTTTCTTCTTTCGCATTACATTTTCCAACAAATTCATTGCATGATGATGTTTGAGAAAACAACATAGTTTGGGAACAATCATAATTTTCTGTAGATACGTGTTGTGTGTCATCACCGGAGCAAATTGTACTTTGAAATCTTGACTCAAGTGGACAAACAAAAGAATACTTGTTTCGACTTGCTTTGTTTTCTGAAGTAGCATTTCCTTTCTGCAGTACTTCCACACCATAAACATCTTCATTCACTACAGCTGCTTGTTCATCTTCAATCCGATGTTTAGTACCTTTTCTATCCTTACCAATGTTCATGTGGCAACGGTAATTTTGAGTTCCTGGAACTGTTGGTTTGTTTTCATTCTTATCAAATTTATGACCAGAAAAAATATTCGAAATAAACTGATTAAAATGTGGTTTACGAAACGAATCATTCCTCATACTGTTGTCAATTGCAAAGTAATCCTCATCAAAATCTTTAATAGTTGAGGTATACATAGCAGATGTTGGTTCACATATTGAGGTTGGGTCATCACTGTTGTGAGCTATCTTTTGTTGACTGGCATTGCTGGATGTGCCTTTTCTGGATTCTTCAACGGTTTGTTGCTGTTGGATACTAGTACTTCCTTGCGGGATTAAAAATTTCGTTTCATTGCTACTCTTTTGTTTTTTAATAGAAAACTTGATTGTAGGCTTAACCATATCACTTTTCTGAGAATTTAGTGACATGTTTTTATGCTTTGATATAGCAGTATGAAAGAAACTGTTTTCTTCCCTGGAGCTACATAAGGGATTACCATCTAGCTCAAACGGGCTGATAAATGCCGGTGCAGAATCTTGAGATACCACATCATCATTATCATCCAAATATTCTCCAACCCAGGAATATGAAACAGGGAATTCTTCCTGTTTAGATTGTACAGTCAATAAAGAAGTGAGTTCATAGTTAACACCACCCATGGCAGCAGGCTTGCCAAGAGACTGGTTCACAAAAGCATTAGAACAAAGAGGTTCACTATTACTGGACAAGCCTTCGTGATACCCTTCCACTGGATTGTGCGTAGTGGCCAATTTATCATTGTGTAAATGTATTGAAAAGTTTTGGGAAAGACCACTAGAGTTTGAACAAGAATTGGAAAAACTCTTTTCTTTAACAGGCATTATTGAAGTGTTGCTTAGTTGTAATTTTTTTTTAACATCTTTACATCTGTACTTGGACTGATGATGGTTGACTGTGGGTATTTGTAGAAGTTCCTCTGACTTTGTATTTGGTTCAAACAAAGTCTTTTCCAGAGTATTCTTTTTTGCTTCACAGTCAAACAACTCTTTTTCTGATTGATTCTCACTATATTGACATTTATCACGCCTGTGTACTTGCGTGAAAGCCGCTTGCACTGATTCATTAGTTGAATTGCCAGAATTTGCTAAAAGCTTTAAGCCAAATGACAGTAAATTGTTAGCTAAAGGTTTTAAACCTTTGTGGTCACTGCTTTTAAAATTCTTCAAACCATGACCTTGCATTGAATGCACATTAAAATCATCAACAGTACTTGTAACATCACCATGCTTTAATGGGAAAAATACTGAGGTATTAACATTCAAGCTTTCTCGAATAGGAGCAACACATTTTTTAACTGCAGGCTTCCCTTGCTCACTGGGTAATCTGCTGAAACTGTTTTGGGAAGATCTTTTTTGACAAGCATTTCTTGCATGCTGCTGTGGTAATGTCTTTCCCTTTTTACTTATAAGTGATGAGTATGAGAGATGCAGTGTTGATGGAGTGCGTTTACTAGGAGGTGATCTGGAATATTTTTCCTCAGATCTGAATGTTCTGTGACAATATGAATCACTACTCCTCTTTGAAGGTGGTCTATCAACAAATTCCTTTCGTCTTCCAATCCTTCTATTTGAATGGCTTCGATAGCGCCTATGCCTCATTTTAAGTTTAACATAAAGACCACAGATACTTGAAACTTAAAACCACTATCATCTTTAAGTTAAAAAACTGAAATTGAAAAAAGTTGGTTGCCCCTGATCCATGAATACACCCATAGGCGTCGATTTTTTCCTGAAAAAAGCAAACAGTAGGAGGCAAGAATTTTCATACAAACTTTGTTTTCTATGTATCAGGTGTCCCAGAAAAAAATAAACAACTTTTTGCAAAATATTTTCTTGGTGATTATAAACTCAAAATTATTGAAATTCTACACACCATGGGTGGGCAATATTGTTCATACAAAGGGCCACATTAGAAAAATATTCGAAAAAATTTTGAAGATAGAGTCGCACTGACTGGAAGAGCAAAAAAACAGGTCTACACGTCCGCAGACGTTCTGTTTTCACCACTGAAGATCGGTGAAGAACAGAAAAAAGATTGACGCGGCCGCAGATGTCTTTTTTTTCACTGACATTCTGCGCGGCGCTAAACGAAAAGAAAAAAAGGTCTTTGGCTTGATTTAGGATAGGAGTTCATATTTCTACATGACTGGGTAATTTTTTTCAAACCTTGATTTCGGTCAATTGACCAAACAGTCTACAAAAATTTTGAGAGTCCTTGGTAACGTTATTTGAGAAATATGTTGTTTTGTCCGAGAAATACGTCGCAGGTCTCGTTTGTCAAAATAATGACTAATTAAGGGGCGCCCTATTTTGGGGTATGACAATGACTGATGCAAAATGATTTGTAGCACCCTCTAGTGGCCGAATATATCAAATTATTGTTTTTGAAGAGGAATGAAAAACATGCAAATGATTATGAATCCATGTAAGCTCTATGATTTCATGTGGGGTACGACTATGCATAGGGGCACACGCACTACAATTGTAGCACCCCCTAGCGGCAGAAACCATTACTGTTTTGACTTGGATTAGGAATGTAAAATAAATGGGCGCAGGGGCAAATGGTCACTTAGCTATTTGGGGCAAATGGACACTTGAAAAAAATGGACACCAGGAAAAATGGGCGCAATTATATGGGCAACTGGTCACCGGGGCAAATGGGTATTTGGGGCACTTTATTGGACAAACGAGAATTTTTGAGGCCGATGGGCAAGGGACAAGTAGGCATTGGGGCAAATGGGCACTTGGGGAAAATGGGCACCAGGAAACATGAGCACCAGAGCAAACAGGTATTTGCGGCAAATGGGCACTTTGGAGCATAATGGGCATCTTGGGATCGATAGACATTGGGGCTAGTGAGCATTGGGAGAAAATGGGCATTTGGGGTAGATGCGCACCAGGAAAATGAGCACCAGGGCAAATCAGCAAATGGGTATTTTGGGACCGATGGACATGGACATTGTTGGGGTCGGGTGGTTGGGGTCGAAGGGGGTTGGGGTCTGGGGTTTAGGGTTGAATCGAGGGGTTGGGGACGAGGGGGTTCGGGTCAGTAGGTTGGGGTTGGGGGGGTTATTGAAGTTGGGAAGTTGAGGTTGGGGTGTTGGGGTCGGGGGGCTGGGGTCGGGGTGTTAGGGCCGGGGGGTTAGGGTTGGAGGGCTAGGGGTTGGGGTCAGGGGTGTTGGGGTCAGAGGGGTTGGGTACGAGGAGGTTAGGGTTAAAGGGGTAGAGGACAAGGGATTGGGGTCAGGGGTTTGGGGTCAGAGGGGTTGGGGTCGGAGGGGTTGGGTACGGGGGGTTTGGGGTCGAGGTGTTGGGGTCGGAAGGGTTGGAGTTGGGGTCGGAGAAGTTGGGGACGGGGGGGTGGGATCGGGGGGGTGGGATTGGGGTCGGGGGAGTTGGGGTTGGGAGAGTTGGGGTCAGGAGAGTTGGGGTCAGGGTGTTGGGGTCGGGAGGGGTTGGGGTGGTTGGGGTAGGGAAAGTTGTCGTTCTTGCGTCAAATGGTCCTCGCATCAAATCGTCTTCGCGTCAAATCGTCATGTACGATTGGGCATTTGGTGCAAATGGGCACTTTGGGCAAATGGGACATGTTTGGGACAAATGGGCATGTGGGGACTGGGACAAATGAGCATTTAAGAAAATGGGCACTTTGGGATCGATGAGAATTGGGGCAAGTGGGTATTGGGGGAAAATATGGGCACTTGGGGAAAATGAACGCCAAGAAAAATTAGTACCAGGGCAAACGGGTAGGCTATTTGCGGCGAATGAGCAGGGGGGTTGCGGCAAATGGTCAGGGGGGTGAGGTCTGGGGGTTAGGGCCGGAGGGCTAGGGGTCGGCGTGTTGGGGTCCGGGGTGTTGGGGTTGGAAAGGTTGGGGACGAGGGTGTTAGGGTCGGAGGGGTGTTACGATTTCACCGTCGCCGTGACGGCGAGTACGTATTTTTTTGCTTGTGCGGAACGCACAAACCTTCACTGCTTTCGGTTATTTCTTTGCACAACTTTCAATAAAATCTTTTTATATTCAGAGTGCTTCAAACGGAATAAAAACAGGAAATAAGCAGCAAAAATCAACTAAAATTCACCAGGGGTGGCAAAAATCTTTCAGAATAAACGACGTCTAAACTCATCGGCTTCCAAATCGAAAAGACCTCATTCTTCTCAAACCGCCAGTGCAACCAATTAAAGTGTGTGATTAGAAAAAAATAACAAGAAAAACGTAATCCTAAGGTGTAGTGCGTGTTGTACGAGAACTAAGTGCCGATCTAACAAATTGCGTAATCAATTAGTCAAGATATAAACCAACTACGCTTTGAATGATAAAATCTGGATCTCGATCGCAAAGAACAGTAGGTGAGGGTTCGAAACCAAAGATAGTGCTAAAACACAATATACGAATGCCGGCTTGCTTACATAGCGGCCCCTTTGAAATGAAACACAAAGTGAAAGTTCAAATATCAAGTAAAAGTAAACAAGCACTCAGGCATTAGTATTAACTATACGATAAGATGACGGTTAAAAATTTCTAGATTCATTTTAATTAACGATTCAATTCCTCACAAGTAATTTTACAACATTTATGGCCTACACAAAAAGTAAAATTCAACAGAATATCACAAAAGTATATCACAAAATCTTTTAATTACAATGGCGCAATCTTAGAAAAATCACGTAGCACATATTCCACTTCCCCAGAGCCAGAAAGTTTCAAAACAGCTACTGTGGCCCTCCGAACAATTTCTTTGCCATTACGTAACTGAGGGTGCACATGATGTATCCGCCCTAAACGAAAAGAACCCCTTTTTTTAATATCGTCGGCATCCCCAACAAGAACTAACTGGCCAGGTTCCAAGTTATCATGAGTTAATCGCCATTTAGAACGACCTTGTAAAGTCGGAAGGTACCCTTTGATCCAGCTGAGCCAAAATTTATGGGCTAGAGTAGAATTATACAGATAGTCTTTGCGGAGGTCTCCCCGATCGTGAAAGGTGCTAATGGGAGTGTAAGGAGCTAACTGTTGACCCAAAAAGGACGAAGGGGTAATGGGCGCTAAATCGTTAGGTTTATCACTAAGTGTAGTGAGGGGACGATCATTAACAATGCGTACAGCGTCGGATACGAACGTCTGCAGCTCAATCAATGTAGGTTTACGTCGGGCTTGTTCCATGACACGACTAGGTGAACTTTTAAACAGTTTAACCATGCTTTCCCAGCTACCGCCTTGGCTCGGTGAGTAAGGGGGAATTTTTATCCAATTTATGTTGCGCTTACGAAGTGAGCTATTAATTTCAGGTGAACTTAACAACGAAGGAAGTTTATCAGCTGCGGCACAAAAGGTGGATCCGTTGTCAGAGTACATTGTATCAACAGACCCTCGAAGGTTAGTAAAGCGAGCAAAGGCAAACAAAAAACTATTTAAATCAAGGTTTGTGACAACTTCTACATGTATGGCGCGCGTGCACAAGCAAGTGAAAAGTAGTCCCCAAGCTTTGCAGTGATTACGGTTTTGACGATAAGTGAAAGGTCCTAAGTAATCACAACCACAAAATTTAAAGGGCTTATTTGTAACGGAAACACGGCACACAGGCAAATCGGCCATCAGTTGCTGGATAGGAGTAGCTCTACGTATGGCACATTTACCGCATTCAGCAATATAGCGCTTAACACTGGAAATCCCATAAATTATCCAAAAACGTTGTCGTGTTCTCATTAATGTATAGGCTGGCCCAGCATGACCAGCTATAGAATGTTTATGTAAAATAATTAACCTGGTTAAGGGATGTTTACTCGGGAGAATTAATGGGTGTTTTATATCCAGTGGTAAATCGGCATTTTCCAGACGACCTTCGACACGCACAAAAGAGTCGGCATCGACACAAGGTCGCAAGTTGCGTAAAGTTTTCATTTCAGCAATGCGACTCATTTGTCCTACATTTGAAGTTTTATCACTCAAACGCTTTAAAATTGACTCAAAAGCATCCGGAGAATCTTTTTTTAACAAGTCAATAACTAATCCAAAATAATTACGTTGAACGTATTATTATTATTATTATTATTAGTGGGCGGTGGTGCCAAAGAGGAACAACAACGTTTAAACCTCTCTGGCACATTGTGTAGGCCATCAATTAGGCCCATTACAATTTTTCACCGCTTTTTTTGTTTTATTCAGATTAGTCTACTGGCCGTATTCAGCCAGCCTTCCGGCCTGCTGCAAATACTTAGCCAGCAGATTTATATTTAGCTTTTGTACCACAGATTTTATTGTGGTTTTTTCTTTACCAAGCACCTTTCTTCGAAGGGTTTGGTAATAAGTGCATGCTCCAATATGGTGATTTGGAGTTTCTTCTTCCAGGTTACATTTTGGACATGTCGGTGACTCGTCACGTCCAGTGGTCTTCCTGTGTTTCTGTAAGTTGCAGTGACCAGTGAGGACTTGCAACACTTCATTTAATCTAGATCTGTTGAGACTCAAAAGTCGACGAGTTAATTGGGGCGAGGCCCACTCCACGTTTTCTTTTGTGCTCAGGCAGTCCTTTCGTTCTATCCAAGATGTTTTCCATCTTTCAACACTCCAATCCTTTATTGCAGCGCAACAGCTCGCATATGGGATTGGAACAAAAGGCTCAGGGCCGAAGCAATTAAATGCTGATCCTGATTTAGCTAGTGTATCCGCCTTCTCATTACCGTGGATGCCGGTGTGGCCCGGCGTCCATGCAACAGTGACGTGATTGTCTTCACCCAATTTATTTAGGTGTTTGATACATGATAATACTGTACTAGATTTTACAGTATTATTTTGGATTGCCAGTATCGCTGCTTGGCTATCCACTAAAATTATTATTTCTTCATTTAGAGTTTTTTCCATGGTCAGTTTCTTCGCTACTTCAGCTATAGCGAAGACCTCTGCCTGAAAGACTGTACTATATCTTCCCAAATGGAAAAAACTTTGGTCTGTGTGAGATCCTGATGGGTATTCTATATAGAAACTCGCACCGGCTCTTCCATTCAATTTGGACCCGTCAGTGTAGCATCTGATCATGCTTTGTTCTAAAGCACGTTCAAACTGCACTGCGTCCTTGCGTTCTAAAACAAGGCAATTGTACTGTCTTCCAAATACCTTTGTTTTGTTTATCAAATCTGCGGGCATGCTCAACAAAGACAAGTTTTCCTTTGCTTCATTGCATACGTCAACATGACTTTTAGTTTTCCCTGTTGATCCGATTGTCATGGCTGACCAAAGGCCCACACGGGATAACCTGTATGAACCTTTTAGCGCCTCTGACAATATGAATTCATTAATTGGCATGATATTCAACAGCATTTCCAGAGCACCTGTGGGGGTACTGGGGAATGCTGAAGAAATCATGAGACAAGCTAGTCTTTGTACTCTAGCAAGCTTTTTCACTAGATATTTTTTATTTAGTCCACCAACCCAGGATGTACACGCATATGTGATAACAGGCCGTATCATTGCAGTGTATATCCATCGCATGTTGTTGGGATTTAATCCCCACGCTTTGCCCACTATTTGTCTGCATTGTAATAACGCCGCAGTCGCCTTGCGAGCAATACGTGTTATGTGAGGTTTCCAGGTAAGCTTACTATCAAGGGTTACACCTAGTAGTGTTGCTTCTTTGGAAATTACTAGCTGGCGTCCGTTTAAACGCAAGGTTCCAAAATCCGGCTTCCTTTTGTTAGTAAACAGAACTATTTCAGTCTTTTTACTGCTGAATTGAAGCTCTTGATTATGAGCCCAATTTCTTGCAATATTTAGCGCTTTTTGAGCCCTACCTTTGATCCACAGCATGTTGGTGCCAGTGACCAAAATTGCTACATCATCGGCATAGGCTTGTACATGAAAACCCCTGTTGCGTAGGTCTACCAACAAGGAGTTTAATACACAGTTCCATAGAAAAGGGGACAAAATACCACCTTGGGGATTCCCTTTTACTACTTCTCTTTTAATTTTTTCACCACTTAGCTCTACTTGAACTGTGCGGTGTCTCAGTAAATTCTCAATCCAATCGACGAGAAAAGGCGACACCTCCAATTCTCGCAGAGCATCGGTAATGCCACTATGTGTGATATTATCAAAAGCACCAACAATATCCAGAAATATTCCAAGTGCTGTTCTTTTCTTTGCCAAGCTTAGTTCTATGCGTCGTACAAATTCATGCAGTGCAGTTTCAGTTGAAACTCCTGCTCTGAATCCATACTGGAACGCAGAAAACCTTGCTTGCAAATTAGAATCCTCATTAAAATGATACAGTACTAACCTTTCCAACCATTTAAGTTGAAAGGAAGTTAAAGTGATCATCCGGAAAGACTTAACTTCATGATAGTTTTCTTTACCGGGTTTAGGGATGAAGATACCAGTCCCTTCCTTCCATACTTTCGGCACATAGCTGTACTTCAAGCACATTTGGAAAATGGTTTGGTATATATTTCTAATACTATTCCAGCCTTTTTGTAGTAGCACCGGGTAAATACCGTCTGGTCCCGGCGCCTTAAATGGCAGAAATTCGTTTATTGCTCTTTCCATCTTTTCAAGTGAACAGATGGAGCTAACAATTTCGTCGTGCATTGGTAACACAACAGTGTTATCATTTGGTTCTTCTGCTGCTTTACTATAGTTTACCTCTCGACTTCCCGGTGCTAGGGTGTCTAAAAGGCAATTCATAGTCTCAACAGAAGATTC
This sequence comes from Trididemnum miniatum, assembly GCA_964006365.1. Lineage (NCBI taxonomy): Eukaryota > Metazoa > Chordata > Ascidiacea > Aplousobranchia > Didemnidae > Trididemnum > Trididemnum miniatum. Next base: position 32,486,936 of record OZ023233.1, read on the forward strand.
GGTGAATTGACCATTAGGTCTTAAAACGTTGCTTAGTTGCACCGTTTCGTTTCGACGCATAATTTTAGCCAGCCGAGCGGTTGCACAGTGGCTATTCATCGATTCCGTAAAAAGACGCCAAGAATCTCTCTTGGCTTTTCTTACGGCTTTTTTAAAAATCAATTGGGCCTGCTTAAAAGCTTCCCAATCGCTTCCAAGTTTGGATTTGATGGCTTTACGTTGGGCTTTACGAGCCTCTCTGCGGAGACAGGTTAGCTCTGTATTCCACCAAATATTTTCAGTTTTACGACGGATCTTACGCTGAGGGCAAGATACATACACGTTGAACGTAATAAATCACGTCAAGGAACGCATTATCCAAAAATATGGCATCAAGTTCAACCCTACGAAACTCCTGTTTCTTCACTTTGGAAATAAAGTACTGCTTAAAGGCGATAAGATAACTAGCACGCTTTTTAATTGTATAAAGATCCGGTGAGGCTTTAATCAGCTTATCCAGACCCATGTCGCCTTGTTCCAAACCGAAGTCAGAAAACACGTTGGTCTTATGAACAACAACACCCGGATTGTTAGGTGTAGCATCGATCGATTGCTGCCGCAGGAAGCTAGGTCCTTTTAGCCAAATATCAAAACAATCTGATCGTTTAACACTTTCTTTACGAGTACCAACGTCTGCAGGGTTAAGTGAAGTATGGATATATTTCCACGCATCAGGATAAGCTACAACATGGATTTTGTCAACACGACGCTTAACAAATCGTGGAAGATGAAGATCGGGGTTTACTATCCACTTAAGCGCAACTTGCGAATCGGTCCAAAAATGTAAACCACACGAAAGATGGCTAAGTGACTTAACAATGCTCAACATCAGTTCCGAAGACAACTTCGCAGCCTCCAACTCTTTGCGCGAAATCACCCAATTCTTTTGATTAGACAAAACAAGATTACATTTTCCCTGCATGAAAGCGACGCTAGATTGTTCCCCAATAACACGTCTCAAATAAACAACACTCGAAAACGCGCAATCGGATGCATCGGAAAAACAATGAAGCTGGTAAATCACAGGGGGGTTATTCTCACTCACTTCTTTATTTCCAAAACAGTAACGAGGGAGGGAGACATGTTTTACAGGATTGATAGAATCTACCCAGGACTTCCAATCGCGCCTGATGTTGTCAGGAATCGCATCATCCCAATCAGTGCCTGAGCAAGTGACTTCTTGGAGAATCAGCTTTCCTCCTAATAGGCAGGGAGCAAGTATACCCAAAGGGTCAAACTGCCCTGCAAGCATGCGCTACATTTCACGTCTACTGAACACTTCCGTCAACTGTCTATTACAGCATACACGTAGATCATCACTTTCCACATCCCACACCAAGCCCAATGCCTTACAATCAGGCATTGGTCCTGAGCCGATGTCAATCTCGTGAATATTTGAAAAAAGATCTTCTTGAGGGATGTCATTTAGGATAGATTTAGAAAGCCCACTGGCTAACCATTTGCGCAGTTTAAATCTCCTACTTTCAAACAGCGCTACCGCTTCACGAGAAATCATTTGAAGATCAGAAAGTGAATCTGAAGACAACAGCAGATCATCCATATATCGGTTGCTTTCAATAGCTGACAAAGTAGTTGGACTAGCATCAGTAGGGTTTTCAGACACCAAATATTCGATGGCGTACAACGCAACAAAAGGGCTAGAATTAATGCCCCACACATGCCTTGTGAAACGAAAAACCTGTGTAACTCCTTCATCAATATCATTATTAGCATACCAAACAAGGCGAAACAAATCTTGTTGGTGAACAGGCATCGCAATTTGAAAAAAGCATTTACTTAAGTCAGCCATACATGCGTACTTGCCCAAGCGAAACCGCATCAACACCTCAACTAAGTTATTAAGTAAATTTTCCCCGGCAAGGACAGCATCGTTAAGCGATACGACTTTGAAAGAAGCTGCGCCATCAAAAACAACACGTGGCTTATCCTGTTTAGTAACAAAGAAAGGTAAATACCAAGTCCGATTATTATTAGAATCCTTATCAACTGGGACAAGCCATCCCGCGTCAAGAAGTTCTCGAAAAGTGTCAACCAATGTGTGCTTTAACTGCGGATTCTTAAGAGCTTCACGGCGCAAAGACACAGTGCGTTCGCACGCGCTCACAAAGTTATTAGACAATTTCTCGACAACATCATTTTTCAACGGAACCGGCATCTCATATCGTTCATCGACCAATTTAATGTCAGATTCTACCAAACGGCGAACAAATTCATCGGTTTTCGACGGCTGAATTGCTTCGTCAGCCAACTCACAATTTCGCAAGTTTTCTTTCAGAATTACAATTTCTTTTTTGAGTTTACTACAACATTTACAAGGACACCCATCGCAACAACCTTCAGCGCTCGATTTTAATCCAATACATTCAACACCAGTAATAGAATCAAGTTTACCAACATCAAAGTCACCACCAACCTTAGCTCTTCTTTTTTGACACAAGTTCAACTCCGACTCCACTTGACGTCCACCACTAGCAATCTGTCCAAGTCTGGTAAGCACATAATTTGGATCATCAGGTTTTTTACCCTCCCGCTCTTCAAGAACGGTGAACAGCATTTTATCACTCTGCCCGATAAGAATGTCAATGTTCTTACGGTGAGGAATAGTAGGGATTTCAACGCCATAAAAGTGGTCGAGACCCGTAGTGTTCACAGAATGAGGCAGTGTATTAATATCGTCAATGAAATCTGGCACCACCAAAGCATTTTCAATTTCAAATTGTTCGCCTGTAGATAGCGACTCGAGCTTGAAATTCGTTACACCGTAACTAGGAGTGGACTGTTTGGCTAAAGTTCGAATAGTTATATTGCGATTGTGGTCAGTGCCAAGCCCAAGTTCGTTTTTCAGGCTTTCAGAAATGAGTGTGACCTGAGATGCAGTATCATGCTGCGCGTACGCATGAGTAGCCTTGCCAGTTCTGGGGTTTACGACCTTCACAGCGCTGGTGCGCAGCAGTATCGCGCTGCTCCCGGGCACAACCTTCCTGGTTAACACCCGACTCTCCTCGAGCGAGTCGTTTTCCCCTTCACGATCAGCTGCAGGGAAAGCACCAGGCGTGTCACCAGCTTCAGCGGCCCCGAAGTTAATAGAATTTGACTTAGCATAAAAGGTATGCGAAACACTTGCGTGTTTCAACTTAACGTTTGGCCCACACTTTCGGCATTTGGAACTGAATGAACAGTCGCGTACAACATACCCAGTAGAAAGACAATTCAAGCAACGGCCAGCATCCATAACGACGCGCCGCTGACGTTCAATTGAAAGACCTTTAAAATGATCACAGTCAGAAAGAAAATGTTTTACACTAGGTTTATTGCAAACGAAGCAAGTAGGCGGTGGTTTAGTAGCAAAGCCTTTTGAGTTACCAGGTAATTCGTGTGCTGTCTGTTGAGGCAACCCTTGCGTTTCCTTCTTAGTTTTAGCTGCCACTTGCCGTACGCGTACTTGATTACCACGTCCACTATTTGGTTCGCGAGTTTTGTCTTTCTCATCGTTCTTAAAAAATGTTTGAGCATAGTCCGATGTCATTACGTTAAGCTCGTGGACAATGAAGTCTCTTAGTGAATCGAACCCAGGATGGTTTAGATTGCGTCCAATCTTGGTAAAGTAGTCGAGATAACGCCTTTTTAATACCCCAGGCAAGCGATTTGCGGTGTCCAAAATCAGCTGCCCAGAGAGTTTTTTGACTTCATTGTGGGCGTAAGCGAAAATTTCGAGAGTGTTTAAATCCTCGTTATACGCTTTCAATGAAGCAACATTAAAGACCACTCTGGGGCCATTTCGAATTTCAATGATCTTCGGTTCGGAAGTGAGGCCCCCAGAGACACCATATCTCTGCCGCAGACGACCCAACGCTTTTTCAATGCGTTGCGAGGTAGACATGTTTTTCATGGGAGCCAAGAACAGATTTACCATTTCTCGTGGCTGCCCTACACATGCAGCTCTTAACTCCTCAAGTCGTCTTTCATCATATGGGCTTTCTTCCATAAGTTTGCGGATCTGGTTCTCAAAGAACACAAAAGCTATGTTTTTACCATCATACCCAATTTGGTTAGCTAGGCCAATAAACTCATTCTTCCCTTGACGCTCAAGATACGTTATTAAGGTAGCTTCACCAGTGTAACTAGAAGGCGTTTGTTCATTGAAAGGGGTTTGCATTTGCATAGTAGCCCCTAAACTATGGATCGGCTGGACATCTTGTTTTAATGGCAGTGTATTATTAGCCATTCCGTGATTAATATGATAATTAAAGCCCATGTTGTTACCAGGGAGTATTACATTATTAAATTCGGGGGAAACATTACCACTTTCGGCCTGCAAAATCCCTCGTTTAGTTTCAGTGTCAAGGCTAATAGTAAGATGGCGATCAACAGTTGCAAGAAGTCCCCTTACTCTTTGCGAGGAAGAAACAGATCCACGCTTACGCGAAGCAGCCATTGAGCCACATTCTGAAAGCGTGATTAGCCTCTCCTCAGCATCGAGCTCGGCTTTCTCTATGCAATGTCGAGCTTCCACCTGTGCCAGTGCCTGTGCCGCCACAGCTTGTGCCTGTGCTGACTCAGCCTGTGCTTGCGCTTGTGCCAAAGCTAACTTATGGTTGGCTTCCAACTTAGCACGCTTGAGCTCTAATTCAATTTGACGTGCCGCAATTTTGCTTGAAGAGACACTCATTCCACCGGTGACTTGAGATACACTATCGGCCGGATCGACATTAAAAATCTCCCGATCACACTTTGATTTTATGTTTTTAGAGTCTTTCTCAAGCGCGTAAAGAGAGAGAAGGCCCTTAGCATTATCGCATAATTTAGTGCAGCGCTCAAAACGTTCTTCCACTTGCTCAACAAGCTCTGTTTTAAGTTCAGAGTCAGTTACGTCATCAATTGCCTCTCTATATTGGGTGTAAGTAGCCTGAACGTCGACAAGCAGCGCGAAACATTCATCCAATTCCGTCTGTATTTTACATACATAAGCTTTCTCGCAGAAACGCCTTATTCGCACTAGCAGTTGTCGTTTTGATGTTAGGAGTTTACGAAAAAGCGTTTGATTAGAAAGTGCCGAGTGAGAGTTAGGGAGGTTAGTGGGTTTATCAATATCTTGCGTCTTCTCACCCATGCAATTATTGACCAACCACATGGCCACGTCTATGCTACCCTCCTCTGTAGGTACACGAGACATTATAAAAGTATAAGAAGTAAATAAGCACTAACAATAAAATTTATATATAAAAACAAAACCGTTTTGTGAAGCGTCCGTCCGTCCTGATCTCTCTCGTACGCTCAGAGGTTACGCACTCCACGTCGCTGATCCCGTACTCGAACTCGAAGCAGAATCGCCGGAGTCCAACCGAAGAAAGTAAAGTTCAAAACAGAGATGGAACTCTCAACCAAATTGTAGATTGATGGAAAATCCGTCATCGAACGAGAAAGTACGAGTCGGTGAAATGAATCGAATTCAGACCAGGATTCCAATGAAACACAGTGGAGAAGAGTGGTCTGTCAGTCCAAAGTAAGTAAAATCACTGAGTTGATAACGTCAGTGTCCAAAGAAGTATTCTGACAGGCCAACAGTTTCTTCTAAACTGGTCCAACGTAGGTCTCTTCCGAAGTTGAGGTAATTTCTGATTGCAGAGAATCCTTCCGATGACTGAGTGGTTTTCACAGTCTTTCAAAGTTCCAATATTATTTAAAAAGTTTCTCTGGTGTTAAGAAAATTTTCTGCTTTTTAAGATTTCTTGAAAGTACGAAAAGTTTCCTGAGAGAATAGTTGATTTTCTTTATGTTACGATTTCACCGTCGCCGTGACGGCGAGTACGTATTTTTTTGCTTGTGCGGAACGCACAAACCTTCACTGCTTTCGGTTATTTCTTTGCACAACTTTCAATAAAATCTTTTTATATTCAGAGTGCTTCAAACGGAATAAAAACAGGAAATAAGCAGCAAAAATCAACTAAAATTCACCAGGGGTGGCAAAAATCTTTCAGAATAAACGACGTCTAAACTCATCGGCTTCCAAATCGAAAAGACCTCATTCTTCTCAAACCGCCAGTGCAACCAATTAAAGTGTGTGATTAGAAAAAATAACAAGAAAAACGTAATCCTAAGGTGTAGTGCGTGTTGTACGAGAACTAAGTGCCGATCTAACAAATTGCGTAATCAATTAGTCAAGATATAAACCAACTACGCTTTGAATGATAAAATCTGGATCTCGATCGCAAAGAACAGTAGGTGAGGGTTCGAAACCAAAGATAGTGCTAAAACACAATATGCGAATGCCGGCTTGCTTACAAGGGGTTGGGTTCGGTTGGGGTTGATTGATTTCATGTGGGGTACGACTATGCATAGGGGCACACGCACTACAATTGTAGCACCCCCTAGCGGCAGAAACCATTACTGTTTTGACTTGGATTAGGAATGTATAATAAATGGGCACAGGGGGAAATGGTCACTTAGCTATTTGGGGCAAATGGGCACTTGAGAAAAATGGGCACCAGGAAACATGAGCACCAGAGTAAACAGGTATTTGCGGCAAATGGGCACTTTGGCAAATGGGTATTTGGGGCACTTATTGGGTAAACGAGAACTTTTGAGGTCGATAGGCATTGGGTTAAGTAGGCATTGGGGCAAATGGGCACTTGGGGAAAATGGGCACCAGGAAACATGAGCACCAGAGCAAATAGGTATTTGCGGCAAATGGGCACTTTGGAGCATAATGGGCACCTTGGGACCAATAATGAACATTGGGGCTAGTGAGAATTGGGAGAAAATGGGCATTTAAGGCAAATGAGCACCAGGAAAAATGAGCACCAGGGCACATCAGCAATTGGGGCAAATGGGCACTTTGGAGCAAATGGGCATTTTGGGACTAATAGACATTGGGGCAAGTGGGTTTTAGGGGAAAATGGGCTCCAGGAAAAACAAGCACCAGAGCAAATGGGCTTAGGGCAATTGGGGTAAATGAGCAGTTTGAGTAAATGGGTGTTTGGGACAAATGGGCATGTGGAAACTGGGACAAATGGATGTTTGGGGCATAATGGGCACTTTGGGGCAAATGGACACTTTAGGACCGATGAGCTTTGGGCCAAGTGGACATTGGGGGCAAATGCGTACTTGGGAAAAATGGGCACCAGGAAAAACGAGCACCAGGGTAAATAGGCAATTGGGGCAAATGGGCATTTTGAGGAAAAGGATATTTGGGACAAATGGGCGTTGGAAGCATGTGAGGACTAAGACAAATGAGCATTTGGGACCGATGAGCTTTGGGGCAAGTGGGCATTTGGGGCAAATGGGCACTTGGGATAAATGGACACCAGGAAATATGAGCGCCAGAGCAAATGGGCATTTATGAGGCAAATGGGCACTGTGGAGCAAATGGGCACATTGGGACTGATGGACATTGGGGCTCGTGGGCATTGGGGGTAAATGGGCACTTGGGGTAAACGGACACCAGGAAATATGAGCGCCAGAGCAAATGGGCATTTATGAGGCAAATGGGCATTTTGGGACCGATTGACATTGGCATTTATGAAGCAAATGGGCACTGTGGAGCAAATGGGCACTTTCGGACCGATGGACATTGGGGCAATGCTTGGTAATTGATGGCAAATTGGCATTGGGGGGAAATGGACACCAGGAAAAATGAGCACCAAAGCAAATGGGCATTGGGCAATTGGGGCAAATGAGCACTTTGGGCAAATGAGTGTTTGGGACAAATGAGCACGTGAGGACTGGGACAAGTGGGCATTTGAGGAAATGGGCATTTTGGAGCAAATGGGCATTTTGGGACCAATGAGCTTTGGAGCAAGTGGGCATTTGGGGGGAAATGGCCTCCAGGAAAAATGAGCACCAGAGCAAATGGGCATTTGGGGCAAATAGATATATGGGACAAATGGGCATTGAGGGCATGTGGGGACTGAGACAAATGGACATTTGGATGAATGAGCACTTTGGGGTAAAGGGGCACTGTGGGACCAATGAGCATTGAGGCAAGGGGACATTTGGGGCATAATGGGCATTTGGGGCAAATGGAGACCAGGAAAAATATGCACCAGGACAAATGGGTAATTACGGCAAATGGGCGTTGGGAGCATATAGGTATATGGGACAATTGGGCCTTGAGAGTATGTTAGGATTGGGACAAATGGGCAATTGGAGCAAATGAGCACTTTGGGGCCAATGGGTATATGGGACAAATGGGCATTGAGGGCAAGTGGGTATTGGGACAAATGGGCATTTGGGGGAAAGGTCACTTTGGGGCAAAGGAGCGTTCTGGGACCAATGAGCATTGGGACAAATAGACATTTGGGAAAACGGGCAGTTTGGAGCAAATGGGCAAATAAGCAAATGGTGGCGAGAGGTGTGGGGAAATGTGTTGAGGTGTAGGGGGACTGGGAAAGGTGTGGGGATGTGTGTTGAGGTGTGGGGGCAGGTGAGAGAAAGTGTGAGTGGAGGTGTGTAGAGTTGTGTGGGGGAGGTGAGAAGAGGTGTGGGGAAGTGTGTTGAGATGTGGGGTAGGTGAAGAAAGGAGTGGGGAAAGATGTAAAGGGGGGTTTAGGGGGTGTGGAAAAGTATGGAAGGAGATGAGGGGAGATGTGGGGGGAAGTAAGGTGTGGGGAGAGGTGAGAGAAATGTGGGGAGAGGTGTGGGTGGTGGGGGCAGTTAAGGGGAGATGTGGGAAGTAGTACGGAGGGTGTAGGGAGGTGTGGAGGAAATGCGGAAAGAGGTGGGGGGAGATGTGCAGGGGTGAGAGGAAGTGTGGTGAAAGGTGAAGGGGAGAGAGGGTAGATGCTGTGTGGGGAGTGTGGCAAGGTGTGGGGAAGAGTGGGGGTGGGAGGGGAGATGTGTGGGGAGTGTGAGATGGTCTGGGGGAGGTGAGGAGTAGTGTGGGGAAAGATAGGAGTATATGTGAAGAGAGGTGCGGGTGTGTGGAAAAGTGTTGTGTGGGGGGAGTGGGAAAGTGTGGGAAGACCAAAAAAGGTCTTCACGGTCGCAGGCGTTCATTTTTCCGCACAAAATCAAGGGAAGACCAAAAAATGGTCTTACATATTTCATGAGTTATCACCCCCTTTCGCCACTTTCGCCCCTATTTCGCTTTTCGCCCCCAAGGAGGCGATATCACCTACTTTGAGAACCGCTACATTACAGTACCGGTACAATTACACCTATGGTTGCTGCATTGAAATATAGTGGGATTTTTACTTTCATAACTCATCATTGAAGCGTGACAAGATAAAAAAGATGAAAAAGAATTGTTCAACCATATTATAGAGAACCAAAGTCCTTATAACTTGTGAGTTACACGGACTTTGTAGAAAACTATGTTGGCACAATAAGGTCTACAACATGGCTATTTAACTGGCGGACCGCGGTCCAAATATTAGGCCAAATAAAACTGATAGGGCTTAGAATCAATAGAAATATTGTAACAAAGCTAATACAAATAAAAAGATTAAGAACTGATAGGGATAATAGAACTAATGGACATTGTGGCAAATGAGCACATGCCCATTTGTCCCAAACACGTCCCATTTGCCCAAAGTGCCCATTTGCACCAAATGCCCAACAGTACATAACGATTTGACGCGAAAACGATTTGATGCGAGGACCATTTGACGCGAGGACGACAACTTTCCCTACCCCAACCCCCCCGACTTCCCTAACCCCTCCCGACCCCAACACCCTGACCCCTAACACCCCAACCCTCATCCTCAACACCCCGATCCCAACTTCCTCATCCCCAACTTCTCCGACCCTAACCCCCCCGTCCTCAACCCCTCCGAACCCAACCCCCCCGTCCCAAACTCCTTCAACCCTAACCCCCTCGTCCCCAACCCCTCGGACCCCAATACCCCCAACCCCAACACCCCGACCCCAGCCCTCCGACCTCAAATCGCTGAGCCCAACCTTCCCGACCCCAACCTCAACCCCGCGACTCCAACCCTCCTCGTCCCCAACTCCTCCGACCCCCAACCCCCTCGACCCCAACCCCCCGACCCTAACCCCCCGTCCCCAACCCCCCGACCCCAACCCCCCGACCCCAACCCCTCGACCCCAACTTCCCTGTCCCCAACCCCTACAACCCTAACCCCCCATCTCCAACTCCCCCGACCCCCCCGTCCCCAACCCCTTCAACCTTAACCCCTTCGTCCCCAACCCCTTTGACCTCAACCCCCCAACCCCAACACCTCAACCCCCCGACCCCAACCCCCTCGTCCCCAACTCCCCCGACCCCAAACTCCCAACCCCCTCGACCCCAACACCTCAACCCCCCACCCCCAACCCCCCAATCCCCAACCCCCCCGACCCCAACCTCCCCGACCCCAACCCCCCTGTCCCCAACCCCTCCGACCCTAACCCCCCGACCCCAACCCCCCCGGCCCCAACCCCCTCCCATTCCAACCCCCAAACTCTAACCCCCTACGACCTCAACCTCCATGACTCCAACCCCTCCGACCCCAACCCCTGACCCCAACACCCCGACCCCACCCCAACCCCCCGAATCCAACCCCCAACACCTCCAACCCCCTCGACCCCAACCTTCTGTCCCAAACCCCTTCAACCCTAACCCCCTCGTCCCCAAACTCTCCAACATCCCCAACCCCAACATCCCAACCCCTAGCTTTCTGACCCCAACCCTCCCGCCCATCCCCAACTCCTCCGACCCCAACTCCCCCCGACCCAAACACCCCAATTAACCTACCGACCCCCCCCGTCCCCAACCCCTCCAACCCTCAACCCCAGACCCCAACCCCCTCCGACCCCAACATTCCCGGCCTTAACAATGTCCATGTCCATCTGCCCCAATGTCCATCGGTTCCAAAATACCCATTTGCCCCAATTGCTGATTTGCCCTGGTGCTCATTTTTCCTGGTGTGCATTTGCCCCAAATGCCCATTTTCTCCCAATGTCCATCGATCGCAAGGTGCCCATTATGCTCCAAAGTGCCCATTTGCCGCAAATACCTGTTTGCTCTGGTGCTCATGTTTTCTGGTGCCCATTTTCCCCAAGTGCCCATTTGCCCCAATGCCTACTTGTCCCTATGCCCATCGGCCTCAAAAATTCTCGTTTGTCCAATAAAGTGCCCCAAATACCCATTTGCCCCGGTGACCAGTTGCCCATATAATTGCGCCCATTTTTCCTGGTGTCCATTTTTTTCAAGTGTCCATTTGCCCCAAATAGCTAAGTGACCATTTGCCCCTGCGCCCATTTATTTTACATTCCTAATCCAAGTCAAAACAGTAATGGTTTCTGCCGCTAGGGGGTGCTACAATTGTAGTGCGTGTGCCCCTATGCATAGTCGTACCCCACATGAAATCATAGAGCTTACATGGATTCATAATCATTTGCATGTTTTTCATTCCTCTTCAAAAACAATAATTTGATATATTCGGCCACTAGAGGGTGCTACATATCATTTTGCATCAGTCATTGTCATACCCCAAAATAGGGCGCCCCTTAATTAGTCATTATTTTGACAAACGAGACCTGCGACGTATTTCTCGGGCAAAACAACATATTTCTCAGGTAACCTTACCAGCCCTGCAACGTATTTCTCAGGCAAAACAACGCAAAACAACGTATTTCTCAGGTAACGTAACCAGCCTTTATGAAAATTTTGATCGTTTCAACTTTTTTTCAATCATGTTTGAAGTAACAAGACGTGTAACGAAATATACACCAACTCCTTTGTAACTGCAACGCAACTAAAAACTACTTTGATCAGTTTGATGTTTGTTAAACTTGACACCGTGACACCGACAGTTCGTTTGTAATTGTTGCTTGCATATTGGCAAAATATTTACTTCGGTCAACTGACCGAAATAGCTTTAATTTTTTCGGTTTTTACGAATTTAATTTGGACTATGACCAAAATTTGACCAAAAAAAAAGAGTGCCCACAGGCCACATTAAATGGTAGCGTGGGTCGCACTTTGTCCACCCCTGTTATACACGACCAAAGAGGGTTTATTTCAGTTTATGCTCAATGTGACCTCAATATACTCACACAACTAAACAAAAGTGCTTCTTCCAAAAAGAAATGCCTTCGCATCTTTTTTCTATAGATTTTGTGTTTATTATACATACAGACTTACGACGTCACAAAGCGCATGCAACAAAGCGATTATTAGACTTTTGCTCTGATACTAAATTTTTTGAAACATCACATTAATTTGGCAATACTAACATAACTTGCAACCAAGTTTTTAAATATCACGTAAAAGTATTAAGAATATGCTTGGATTACTGTGTATACACAATTTCAATAATTTTGAGTTTATAATCACCGACAAAATACTTAACTGAGAGTGGTTCATTTTAGCGTGCATGAATAAAATAGTCGTGTCATAAAAAATAACAGGCGAAATAACAATAAAATTATCTGCTTTCCCAACCTTTACCGTCGTATTAAAGTGAGTATGTGCAGTTATTTGTGGTCAAAACAAGCGAACACAATGAGTCTTCCCCCAGTCTTCTGCCGCTCCAAAAAAAGCTCAGGCGGAATAGGGTTTAAAACGATTTTTCAAGGTACCAGCAGCATTGTCGCTGAACACACTTTTTGTAGTTTTCTTTTCGCCATTTAAATAATGTGATCGTAGCATTGCGACAAAACATTACTACAATTTTGTGTTGTACTTCGGAGCTGTTTTAGCAACTGCACATGCATTTACTTTTAACATAGATATCAAAACACTGCAGGTGCCAGACATATGTCGCCCCTTTCGACGTTAGACCGGAGGGAGCACAGCCCCCTAGCCCCTGCCGGATTGATGCCTATGAATACACCTTTAGTGATAAACTGATGATATCCTAAAAGCTTATAAAACAGGAGTGAAGAGTGCAGAGTGATAACAGAGACGATATTTTCTAGAATAGAAACCACCCTCGAATAGAAACTTCACAAATTGATTAAGAAAACACTACAAGCCGCCCTTAAACAGAAACTGCAACAAACAAAACTGTTTCTTAAATGATACAAAAAACAAAGGTAACAAATGTAACATTATGCAACGAAAACAACTCAAAACATTGTGTGTTTTATTTCAACCACTGTACCAATGGTCATGTTTATCATCATCAAAAATACTAATTCATTTTATGACCGAAATTTGACTGAAAAAAAAAAAAAACGGATTCCGGTAAGGGGTGCTACTAAATAGTACATGTCCGCGATGTCCGCGGTGTCCACGATGTCCGCGATGTCTGCGATGTCCGCGATGTCCGCGATGTCCGCGATGTCCGCGATGTCCACGATGTCCACGATGTCCCAAATTGCGATGTCCGCGATGTCCCAAACTGCGATGTCCCGATGTCCACGATGTCCGCGATGTCCACGATGTCCGCGATGTCCACGATGTTCACGATGTCCACGATGTCCGCGATGTCAACGATGTCCGCGATGTCCGCGATGTCAACGATGTCCGCGATGTCCACGATGTCCGCGATGTCAACGATGTCCGCGATGTCCCAAATTGCGATGTCAGCGATGTCCCATGTTGCGATGTCCGCGATGTGCGAAATTGTTCAGAATTAGACTGTTAGACAAGTGATTTCATGGGCTTTTGTTAGATTACAGTCGCAGACGATGGAGAAGATGAACTTTTAAACGAAAATAAAGACTGAGACTGCAGTAGTCTGCCTGAGTACTAAGCTATATACTATACTTTGTGATTACCAGGTGATAATTCTCAGTTTGCAATGCATCAAAGTGCAAACAGAAGGCTATTCATTGTTGTTAAATCCAATGTCAGTTGGGCAATGACTAAGAATAATACTGATATGTTAACATACTGTCAGTCAGTCAGTGGCGGTTTTTGCTTCACATTGTGGAATAGGCTATCGGTACCTCTGAAATTAATGTGTGGGAAGTTGAAAGTCAGAACTGGGTCTGGGGTTGAACTGCCTTAGCTAAGCTACCGTGTGAGGGCGAGGCTGCCCTACTATGTCAACAAAAAATTTACGTAGCATGGGTACTGTACTGGGTATTTCCGCAATAGTTCTATTAGGAAAAGTCATGAATGATTAAACCGTTAAAATGTGTTTTTTTATAGTTTGTTGATAGGTTATCAAATTTCCAACAAACTGCTCAGTGCTACTGTAACGGTATTCAAGAAATATTTTAGCATTTAGCTTAAAAATAAATTATATGTAAGTACCAGTACTCATTGTCAACCGGTAAGTCAACCCCCCTCTTTGCCTTTCTTAAGACTACTGGTATTGGTTACGATATTTCAACATTTACCGGTACTGTGTTATTGCAGGTATTTTCAAATAAGGAGTTGCTTAATATTGCTTTTACATATTTAAACAACTACTAGAATGATTCCTGCACATGCAAGAAAACAAATGAAGTATATACCAGTGTGGGGCAATCTGGCAATGCTGGTTTTACGCTGAATGTGGTCGAATTTGCACAAAAGTATGAATAACTGTGCATAATAGAAAGTTGGTTGTATTGCATGATTAACAGCACGAGAATTCACCAATCACCCTGAAAGTATACTCAGCATTCAATTCGTTTTTGATATTTAAACAAAAATTTTAGGGGTGAACAATTTGACTTATATGCCCTTGAAAATGCATTATTTTGTGTTGATCAACAAGTGCCTGCCATACTAATATGTGAGGCAAACTCACTTGCTCATCACACCAACAAAAGTTTATATGTTTCCATTCATACATCGAGAAAACAATGAAAAAATTAATGAACCTGTGAACTGGGTCCAAGCATCTTTCTCCCAGTGTACTACAGATGTTAGGTGTTTAGAAAATGTTATACAACATAAGTAAGTGTTGGTGCTAATTGTGATTACCGGTAACAACTTGTGCATACTGTATGGACACGTTTGGCTGTTTGGTAGATGACGGATAAGTAGTTCAACAACGATCTTTTCAAGAATTTGAAAGCTGAAGTTATGGGAACTCAGATGTCAAAATCACTTTAAAAGCTATTGATTTATGGTTTGGGAAAGGTTCCTTTCGTCAGCAACGAAATTAAAGAAAAAAAGTCTGAACCCACAGAAAAGATTATTTGCAAGGATGGTTTGGGGAAAAATAAAAAAGTTTTTGCTAATGTTCTGCAACAGTATCTATATGATCATAATAAACTGAATAGGTTTATTTGTATGTTTTACATAGCGTGCTCAAGGCAAAGCTATTATCTTTTATTTTACTTTCATCAAAGTTATTGATTCTCAATCCATCACCTTGTCAAATTACACTGTATATACGTTTTTTTCTTTCACTTTTCGCAAGTGGTTTGTTGGCAGCATAATCAAACAGCATAAAGTTGTCGGTTGGGTCAGTCAATGTGAGCAAAACTGTAAACAAGAATACAAAATGGCCATGCCAAATAAGTAAATCCAGCTGTTCATAACGACTAGTACCAGTACAGTAGCTTTGATAAAAATTGTGATGAAAAAGCATATCGTACTCTGTTGTTGTGGTAATATAATCTCACTGTTCACCCAAATCAAAATCATGATTAGTCTTAATAATTATAGAGCATGTAGAATTACTAGCGTTTATGCAACCATTAAAAATTCTGGACTGATGTCTCTAAAGTTTATGTTGAACATGACATAGTTATCATTGTTGGGTATGTGTCCATGGTTATGATGTTCGTTGCCTTGCTTTTGTTGTAAAGATATTTTTATTGAAGAAGCTGGGGAATGGTATCAATCAGAATGGGCACTTTTCTATTGAGGTCTTATAAGTAGCTTTGCGATGCTGTTTAACAAATAAATTAGCTTTTATCAAAAACGCAGAAATGTTCTTGAATTATTTATGAACAGTGTTACTTATTCTGTTGATATTATGTCATTGGTAATGTGCATTTCGAAATGTTTCCGTCTTTTAATACACAACGAAAGTGCGTGGATATGAGGTGGGTAAGAAAAGAAGCATGGTCGAGGTGATAAGTGACACACGATAATTGGCGTTAAAGAATGTATGTCGAATTGTCGATGGCCGAGTGTCCGCCTCTGGAGCTGTAGACTCGAGTCAAACCAATAACTTCAAAATTGGTATTCGCAGCTTCCGTGCTTGACACTCAGCATTAAATGGACAGTGTGAAGAACAAGCCGGCAAGTTTACTTGTTGTGCCGTTGGGAAAGGTTAAAGGTACTTAGCGGTGCTCCTCCATCTTAGTGTGGTAGATAGATGGCTGGCACCTCCTCAACGAGCTTGTTATAGCGCTTTGATCGCTTTCTCGTGATGGGAGGATGAATATGCCAAAATCCCCCCCCCCCAAAAAAAAAAAAACAGTAGTCCCATCATTGACCAGAGATGCCGGTGAACAATGGCGCTCTTCGTGCTGTCTAAAGGGCAGTCGCATCAATACGAGGAAAGGTAAAGGACAGATTAAACTGTGTGCTGACTGTCCTCAGCTTATTAGTTGTTGATTTTTAGCCTTTTGGTATAACAACGTGTTGTAATTCGGCAGCCCTGAAATATTCAACAACGTGATTTTAAGGGCTGTAGTCAAAATATTTACATCCTTTTGTAAACGCCTGATTTCAGAAGTCTCATCGTGGCTCAATTCGACTTCTATTCCCGTACGCCAGAAAATTTCATTAAAAGTTACGACGAATTCGTTCAGAGAGTAAACCATGGTAAAAATTGTCCTACTTCAATAATTTTGTATGTTGCACAACAAATATTAGATATCAAAAGATTCTGTTGTTCCGGATCTACCGTTTTGGGAATTGATAAAACTTTTAACTTGGGAAAGGTATATGCTACAGTTATGGTATTCAAAAACCTCAGTGTGGTCAAATCCAGCACTGGTGAGCATCCTCTTTTTTTAGGCCCAATTTTGTTGCATTGTAATTCTAATTATGAAACTTTTTCCTTTTTTTTCATTCATTTGCGTGCAGTATTGGGTGATCACAAAAATTTGATTTTTGGAACCGACGACAAACAAGCTCTCCACATAGCAGCTTTATCGGCTTTTCCTTCCAGCAAGCACGCACTGTGCACTTCTCATTTAAAGACAAATTTGACACAGTATCCAATCAACAAAGTTGGCGTGGAAAAAAAAGCTAGAAAATTACTCGACGAAAAAATTTTTTCCGTTCTTGATACCACTGACGAAGTTTCTTTTGAGCCGAAAAATTGTAAAGGAATGCGATGTTGAATTTTCAGGATTAGCAAGTTATTTGAATAGTCGATTCTTTCCATTGTTAAAAGATAAAGTTTGGAAAGTTTCTTCCTTGGTCGGTACGGAATGGACCAATAACAACAGCGAGTCCATGAATCATGTTTTGAAATGCAAAACAAAGTGGAAACTAAAAAAACTGCCAGATCTTATCACGATTATTTTTGAATTGGTAACGTCTATGTACGTTGATGTGAACAAAGCTGTAGCATCTATTGGTCCATATGAACTAAGTCCTGCCTACAAACAGTTTGTCAGCAGTTTCGACGAATTTAATGCAAAAACCGGTTCTGAGCAGGCAAAACACATTGAAAACTTCATGACATTCAAGCCAGTCACATCAAGATTAACCAACCATCAAAGCATTAGTACCAACTCCAATTTGATTACTCGAAGACCTGCTAAATCTGCTGGAAAGTAAGTTGGACAAAGACGTCGATCTGCAGCAAACAGAGCACCCTCTAATGCAGGTTAAACACACCAATTTCTTGAATAAAAATTTGCAATGAAAACACAGCACAAAAAACAAGTTGAACAGTATTTTTACCCTAACCAGGGATCCTAAATTTCTTTCTCAGCTGCTCTTTTGATTACATATAAGCAATCTAGCACCACTTAACACTTCGTTGCTCCTGCTGTTGTATTAAGTATACATTCTTGCTGCCATATTGAATTGTGAATCACATTTCACCTTGGTTGTATTCGTATTCAAAATTGGAAGTTTTGTAATCATTGTTATTGTCCATAAGAATGTTGGTGAAAACTGAATCACACTGACTGAGACGCTGAGACCTTTGATACATTGTGCATGCTTACCTTATTAGGATATTATCACGACTCAATGACTTTGTCGATGTGATGTCATAACGAGATAAACCTGTACAATGGCTTGTAGGTATCAGCGTCTCAGCTGGTGTGATCGCTCATTTAAGATCTTAAACGCCAGTTTTGAATTTGACGTACTTTTTAACACCTTCAATGAAAAAATAATGCTACACTTCAATTTTTTTTTAATATAGCCTATTGGTATGTGGGATGATATTAGCTATCAAAACCAAGTGGATTTGCACAGTATGTGTTGTGTGCTACTAGAAAAACTTTCATGTGATTTTTATTATGCAATGTGTATTTTGTACAGAAATGCTCACTGTTTACTACATAATAATTTTTTCAAGTATATACGCCAGTAGTTGTCAACTAATTAAGGTTAGTATTTGGCCCCCTTCTAGAGACTTTCAACACCAATGGTCCCCTCCTCCGCAATAACATTTTCTTTCAGCGCATCATTTGCAATGGCTACATCAGTCTGATGGATGTTAAATGCTTCCTAATTATTGTTAAACAACATTGCGCTCGAAAACCTATGGCTCATATCCTAATTGCCTCCAGTTGAGAGTCGCTGGACTAGCATACTGATTAATGATGTTGTTATGACCTAATGCAAAACCTTATTAAAGCTTTTTTTTTTTCGTTCCTAATGTTTGTGAAGCATAAGACTAAAAGGAACGTGTATATATTATCTTTTTACAACAATTTTTTTTGTGCTCGATATTGCTTCATAAGCGCATTGTATTGTTTTAGCTTGCTTTGATACATTCACTTCTTTCTAAAACTAATAATTGTCAATTTCCAGCCAACAAAGTCAATCAGTAGTTGCTATATATCACAGCATTTGTTGTGTTGTTGCTAATGTTTCAAATTGTGCAAAAAAGTATGTATACTGATTAATAATGTTGCTATGACCTAAAGCTAAACTGTATTCAAGCTGCCTTTTTGCATTCACCAGTCCAATATCTGAATATGTTAAGTGTTAACTGTTTTATTACTTCGTTTCTAATTTTTGTGAAGCATAAGACTAAAAAGAACGCATATTATCTTTTTACAACAATGTTTTTTGTGTTCGATATTGCTTCATAAGCGCATTGTGTTGTTTTAGCTTGCTTTGATACTTTCACTTCTTTCTACAACTTGTAACTATATACTGAGTTTACAGCCTAAGAAGTCAGTAGTTGCCAGTGCCAAAGAGGGCAAATTGTTACTAATTTCTGAATTTGCAACTGTGGAAACATGCTTTAAATTTTCACATTGTAATCTTGCTATTACACTTTTTAAGTTTTAACCTGCTACCAAAACATAATTCTTTTAAGGATTGCAACCACAATTTGATACATTAAAATTGCTTAATCTTTCAATTGCCTACAACTGAACTTATTAGCTATTATAATTTGCTACTTCAACTGTGTGTAACAATAAACCATTTTCTAACCACAGCAATATCTGCTTTGGCAAGTAAGGGGTTGTAATACACGAGCAAGTACCGGTATTCGTTTTTTTGCTTGCTAAACTTCTTTATAGAGATTATTTTGTCGTAAAATGGGGTACCGGTACACTGGTACAGCGATTAAGGTAAAAGCTTACCAATAAATCCCCAATGTAACGTATTTGAGTTTAAGGATGTGATCCCGTGATAATAATGTTTTACAACTGTTTTACATGCTTCTGCAATCTGATACTGCATTATACTGTTATAGGGCGATCACACTGTCACAAAACAGCAAACTATTGCAGGGTAATTAATGTGGCATGCATGTAAACATAAAGTGAAAAAAAAAAAACATACCGGTACCACAAGTACTTTGCTATTTTGATGATATCAACACATATCCAATCAAAGCTAAAAAAAACATTAACAGTTATAGTACAGCTAGGCTATTGCAATACAATGATCAAATTCTGATTCTTAGAAAACCACATCCAGGACATCTGAAAAATGTACCGGTAATGAAATGTATCACTTACCACTTTGAGTTTTACACTAATCAAATTATCTGCAATAAACCTTTTGTGGGTAAAATTTTAAAAAAAAGCCTCAGACACAGCTCGATGAAGAGTTTGATAAAATTTTAAAAAGATAAAATCGATATAATGTACCCGGCACCTGTGTAATACTAAACGAGAAAAATTGAACGCAATTTTCTTTTCTTTAGATACTGTTTACAACAATACAAAGATATAAGCGCCATTACTTCCTGGTCTTTAATACTGACAATCTAACTAAGAAACCTTTAAACATTTAAATAATATTTTGGATTTGTCATATACATACTCAGCATTATTTATGATAAAGGTCGCTTAATTCAGTAACTGAGTTTAAGATTGTCAATATTGAACTTTGTAAAAAGAAGATTGCATTCAATTTTTGTCGTTTAATATTACTTGATAACTTCCCTTTCACTTGAATGTAATCTGTATATTGACTTCAGTCCATTCAGTCAAATCGTCCAGGCCTATGCACTATGTACACTGGTACCTGGGTAATGGTACTGTGGTAGGCCTATTGCCCTATTCTAACCCACCCCATGAATAGAATAAGCCAGGTATTTTCGGATCATACTTTGACGCACTTTGCTTATGGCCTAATCCAACCTCTCTGAATCTTAACTAAGGTCAACCTTATTGTAAACCACCGTAAATTATTTTTTCTTGCTTTGTTTTACATTCACTGCAGTGCTTCAGTGCTCTAAATAAGTAGCCTACCTGTAAATTAGTGTGCTCTGCGTTCTCTACCAGATTGTACATCGCGGACATCGCTATTTGGGACATCGCGGACATCGTGAACATCGCGGACATCACAATTTCGCAGATCGTTGACATTGCGGACATCGTTGACATCGCGGACATCGTTGGCATAGCAGACATCGCGGACACCGCAGACATCGCGGACATCGCGGACATCGCGGACATCGCGGACATCGCAGACATCGTGGACATCGTTGACATCGCGGACATCGTTGACATCGCGGACATCGTTGACATCGCGGACATGTACTATTTAGTAACACCGCCGGTAAGTGCCCACGGGTCGCATTAAACTACTAACATTGTAAGCGCTAATTAGCAAGTCTTTGAATTAATTGGAAATCACTTGTAACTTATTAATTGTAGGGTGATCCATTTAGAGGTGCTGATTGCTGCATGATACTACATTGTGTAAACTAATTCATGGACTGTCTATCATTCATCTAGTCATTCATGGACTGTAATTCATGGACTGTCTCGTGTTGTAAGTGTTGTTTGAGCAGACAAATAAACGAATGGAATTGAATTGAACTCTGGTAAATGCGAATTTTGTTGCTACCTAGTAATTAACACTTCCTCTGTTTGGTTTTGATGAGTGTTATATACCGACGCTACAGGAATAGCAGCTGTTGGATTGATGGTAAGAGTAGCACCACGGGCGCACCCAGCAAATTTCAAAGAGGGGGTTTTAAGAAAACATTGATCCAGCACTCAGGAGCAGATCCAGAAAATTTTGGTGGGGAGGGGATGAAATTTTGAATAAGGTAAATACAAAGACGTTAGACCGAAAAAAGGCGTAAAAAGCCCTTTGAAAATGTTTTCATGTTTGCAACATAATCAAGAAACTTTTTCAAGGAAGGGGCACCCCAATTTGCCATATTTTCAAGCGTTTTTTTTTTTTTTTCAGGCAGAATTATTTTAAAATATATTGAGAATGAAAATGGCTCTAGGGGAAAATTTTTGAAAATTCACATACTGTAGTGGCCATTTTAGCACTTTTAGAACAATTTTCAGGCAACTTTTGTTTTAAATTTTTTGCCCCTAAATCTGAGTGTTTCACCAAATATGCTGCATTTTGTTTATACATTTTTGATTATGCGTGTTTACGGCGTAAAGCTTATTGGTATCGAAAAGATTCTAATTATGGAAAAACTGTATTCATCAAAAACAAGTTTGAAAATGGCTGGTGGAGAGGATGTATCCCCCTTGGATCCGCTTATGCTCGCACTCATTGGCGCCGACTTACTCTTTAAAACATGGGGAGGTTTTGTGCAAGCACAAGCAAAGTAACAAAAATCACAAAAAATACGCATTACTATGCTGCTTACCCCGAATGCGTCGATTTTGCGTCACCAAAAATTCCGGTTACCGAAGTTCAAAAAATCGTAGTTTCGTAACCGTTTTCGGTTCCTGTAGTGCGACTCTCACAGTAGGTGAACCGTGAGGGGATGTTTCCGGTTCCGCAAACCGCGATTTTCGAACTTTGGTAACCGGAATTTCCGGTGCAATAGACGCTTCCTTATTATTTTGTGTGTTTGGAATTGCTAATGCCACACAGTATTATGGAACAGTTATTCTGCTTTGGTTTTTTCACATTTAACATTTCTCATATTTTCTGCAGTGCTATTACATTTTAGCACCGCTGCTTGAACGGGATGCTAAAACCAAAGTGTTTGATGCTGTGCGAATGCGCTTAAGCACGTGCGCCATCACGTCAATTAACGTGCGCATGTTAAAATGCATTTGGGTAGGCTTTTGAGTCGGAGTTTTCTTGCATGAGTACGTTTTTGCACAGTACGCTTTCAGGTGTTGATACGCAAGTAAAGATGTAAAATATTCCTTCAAATATCAGGTTACTTTTAATTAACCCAAACAGCATACACCATCCACTTTCATTCTGGTTTTTTCTTCATCACCAAAAGTAGCTGGATACAACTCATCCCCTTCGCGACCGATCTCACACCTTCCCTTCATCTTGTTCAATCGGCAGTTTTCTCAATCTTCAACCTGACTTTCTTCACACCCTCTTCCACCTGCCTCCTCCATGTTAGTTTTGGCCGTCCACACTTTCTCTGCCCATTCACTTCCAGCATCACCGTTGCTCTTTCAGTTGTTCAATCAATCAATCAATCAAAATATTTATTTTCATGCAGCACAATCCAACACAAGGTAACAAAGCAACATGAAATATTAAAAGATTAGAGGTAGTGAGAGTTTTCTCGTGAAGTGGCTGAATGAAAGGAGAATAGGAGACCGCGAAATGACACCACTCTAAAAGTGCGTTTACCGATACGCGGCTCGCGATGACGCGACTAAAATTATAATGTAAGCACATGTAGAAGGATTTCGCAGATTTTTGCGTGATCGGTGAACAGTAAAATAAAACCAGGGAGTCGAACCGAACTCGAACCGGAGTTTTATAAACCGGTTTTACGCTATTTTTGTCGAACCTTAACCGAAACCGAACCGTATTTTTCAAAATCGCAAAGAGCGAACCGGAACTGAACCGAATTATTTGAGTACTTGCGAACCTTAACCGAACCCGAACCGATTGAAAAAAGCGGTTCGCTCCGTGACGTCACACGCGTCACTTTGTAGCTGGTTTAAATTCAAAATAGTAGTCACTTTTGTAAGTAAACTATGCATGGTGAAAAAGTGTTTTACCGTTACTTGGATTTTAGGGATGTGCCTCAAGGAAAATTACTCGGACTTGCCCAGTAACGAGTATTCATGACATTACTCGGCCGAGTACCTATTCTGCTACGTCAAGATATGAACTCAAAATCAGGTGAAGAGCAAAAAAAAGGTCATCACGTCCGTAAAAGTACTAATTTCGACTCAAAATTTGGTGCAGAGCAAAAAAAGGTTCAAAGTGATAATGCTTTAATGCTCGGTCGAGTATCAATTAATACTCGGACTCGGCCGAGTATTAAAGTACTCGGACTCGACTCGGCACATCCCTACTGGCCTTACTGCAAGTTAAAATTATGCATTATATTGGCCTGTCAATGCAAAGAAAAATTGCGTTGTACGTTTCATTTTCTAAATTGTGTTACTAGAACCATGCCATTTTTTACTGTGAAGCTGAACCGGCAACGTTATAAACCGGTTTTGAAATATTTTTTGCTAGAGCGAACCCAAACCGAACCGTTTCAATTTATTTAAACCTTAACCGGAACTGAACCGAAATTTGAAACCGCTGTTGAACCCAAACCGAACCTGAACCGGAAAAATCAAGCGGTTCGACTCCCTGAATAAAACAAACAAGGTGCGAAAAATATTTAACGCATGCCTCGTATCGCGTTGCCGCGTGTCGCGTATCGATAAACGCACCTTAATTCTGGCAGAATAAACGAAAGAAGAGGGGAAAAAAAAGTGCCGTGAGCAAAAATTAACAAGCGCGTGCCGTGTGCAACAATTAACAAGCGGCAAACGCATTCTGTCTCATGTGGAGCAAATTACTGCAAACACCATCACAATTACTTTTTACATGAGCATTGTCAAATTTATGGCAAAATACAGCAAACTCCATCAAAACGACTTTGAACTTGACTGAAAATCGAAAAAACGTTCCTTGCTTGATGTTAAAACGACAAACCGTGGGGTCCAATAAAAGCAATATTGTGACGTTTTCCGACAAAAAAACTTACAAACTTTCAATCATCATTGTAAAGAGTATGAAATTGCCTTTCACATGAATATTGTCAAGTTGATAGCAAAACAAAACAAAACACCATCAAAACGACTTTGAACTTGACTAAAAACCGAAAAAAACTGTCATGTTTCTTTGCTCAAACGGCAAAATTGGGATCCAATAAAAGTATTATTGTGACGTTTTCCCTCACAAAATTGGCATTACTTTAATATTCATTGCAAAAAGTGTGAAATTACCTTTTACGTGAAAATTGCAAAGTTGATAGCAAAGCATAACAAACATCATCAGAGCGACATTAAACTTGACTGAAAATCGAAAAAAATTTATTGCGTTTTTGCTAAAACGGTAAAAATTAGGGTCCAATAAAAGTACTATTGTGACGTTTTCCCCACAAAATTGCCATTGCTTTAATATTCATTCTGATGATGTTTGTGTTTTTTTGCCATCAAATTTACAATATTCATGTGAAAGGCAATTTCATACTCTTTGCAATGAATAATAAAGCAATCGCAATTTTGTGGGGTAAAACGTCACAATAGTACTTTCATTGGACCTCAACTTTTGCCGTTTTAGCAAAAAAGCATTAATTTTTTTTGATTTTCAGTCAAGTTCAAAGTCGCTCTGATGATGTTTGTTATGTTTTGCCATCAACTTGACAATATTCATGTGAAAGGTAATTTCATACTCTGTACAAAAACGATTGAAAGTTTGTAAATTTTTTGTCGGAAAACGTCGCAATGTTACTTTTGTTTGACCCTAGTTTTTACCGTTTTAGCAAAAAACAAACTCACTTTCTTTCGATTTTCGGTCAAGTTCAAAGTCGTTCTGATGGTGTTTTTAGCATTTTCCCACACACTTGACAATGATCATGTGAAAGGGAGCTTCATATTTTTTGCAAAGAATATTAAAGTAATGGTAATTTCCCACAAACTTGATAATGATCATGTGAAAGGTAGTTTCATATTCTTTGCAAAGAATATTAAAGTAATGGTGATTTCGTGTGGGAAAAACGTCCCAACATTTTAAAATTTTCGACCCCAGTTTTGTCGGTTTCAGCAAAAAACAAAGAAAATTTATTTCGATTTTCGGTCAAGTTCAAAGTCGTTCTGATGGTGTTTGTTGCATTTTGCCACACACTTGCCAATATTCATGTGCAAGGCAATTTTAGACTCTTTGCGATTAATATTAAAGGATTGGTAATTCCGCGGGGAAAAACGTAGCAATATTCTTATATTTGGATCGCAGTTTTGTTTCTTTCAGCAAAAAACACAAAAATTCTTTTCCTTTTTGGGTCAAGTTCAAAGTCGTTCTGATGGTGTTTGTTATGCTTTGCCATCAACTTTACGATATTAATGTGAAAGGCAATTTCATACTCTTTGCAATGAATACTAAAGTAATGGCAATTTCGTGGGGTAAAACGTCACACTAGTGCTTTCATTGGACCCCAACTTTTGCCGTTTTTGCAAAAAAGGATTGATTTTTTTCGATTTTCAGTCAAGTTCAAGGTCGCTCTGATGATGTTTGTTATGTTTTGCCATCAACTTGACAATACTGATGTGAAAGACAATTTCACACTCTGTGCAAAAACGATTGAAAGTTTGTAAGTTTTATGTCGGAAAACGTCACAATACTACTTTCATTGGACCACAACTTTTGCCGTGTTAGCAAAAAAACAGTGACTTTTTGGAGTTTCAGTCAAGGTCAAAGTCGCTATGATGATGTTTGTTATGTTTTGCTATTAACTTGACAATATTCATGTGAAAGACAATTTCATACTCTGTACAATGATGATTGAAAGTTTGTAAGTTTTATGTCGGAAAACGTCGCAATATTGCTTTGATTGGAACCCAACTTTTGCCTTTTTGCCAAAAATCAAAGGAATTTTTTTCGATTTTTCATCAAAATCAAAGTCGTTCGGACGGTGTTTGTTGTATTTTGCCATCAATTTTACAATGATCATGTAAAAGGTAATTTCACACTCTGTACATTGATGATTGAAAGTTTGCAATTTTTTTGTCGGAAAACGTCGCAACATTTCTTTTGTTTGATCCCAGTATTTGCCGTTTTAGCAAGAAACGAAGAAGCTTTCTTTCGATTTTCGGTCAAGTTCAAAGTCGTTCTGATGATGGTTCTAGCATTTTGCCACACACTTGACATACATTATGTGAAAAGGAATTTCATATCCTTTGCGCTGAACATTAAAGTAATGGTAATTTCGTGGGGGAAAACGTTGCAGTAGTACTATTATTGGACCCCGGTTTTTCCGCTTCAGCAAAAAACAAAGAAGGTTTCTTTCGACTTTCGGTCAAGTTCAAAGTGGTTCTGATGGTGTTTGTAGCATTTTCCCACACACTTGCCAATATTCATGTGAAAAGTAATTTCATATTCTTTGCAATGAGCATTAAAGTATTGGTAATTTCGTGGGGAAAAACGCAGCAATATTCTTATTTTTGGACCCCAGTTCTGTACGTTTCAGCAAAAAACACAAAAATTCTTTTTCTTTTTGGGTCAAGTTCAAAGTCGTTCAGATGGTGTTTGTTATGTTTTGCCATCAACTCTACGATATTCATGTGAAAGGCAATTTCACACTGTTTGCAAGGAATACTAAAGTAATGGCAATTATGTAGGGTAAAGCGTCACACTGGTACTTTTATTTGACCCCAACTTTTGCCATTTGAGCAAAAATGCATTAATTTTTTTCGATTTTCAGTCCAGTTCAAAGTCGTTCAGATGGTGTTTGTTATGTTTTGCCATCAACTTTACGATATTCATGTGAAAGGCAATTTCATACTCCTTGCAAGGAGTATTAAAGTAATGGCAATTATGTAGGGTAAAGCGTCACATTAACATTTTTATTGGACCCCAACTTTTGCCATTTGAGCAAAAAAGGATTTATTTTTTTTCGATTTTCAGTCAAGTTCAAGGTCGCTCTGATGATGTTTTGTTATGTTTTGCCATCAACTTGACAATATTCATGTGAAAGGAAATTTCATGCTCTGTACAATGACGATTGAAAGTTTGTAAGTTTTATGTCGGAAAACGTCACAATAGTACTCTCATTGGACCCCAACTTTTACCGTTTTGACAAAAACGCAATGATTTTTTTTTTTCGATTTTCAGTCAAGTTCAAAGTCGTTCTGATGATGTTTTGTTTTGTTTTGCCATCAACTTGACAATATTCATGTGAAAGGCAATTTCATACTCTTTACAATGATGATTAAGGGTTTGTAAGTTTTTTGTCGAAAGACGTCACAATAGTGGGGTAGAATGGGATAAAAAGCCGACTCGGGGTAAAACGCCCATGGTCTTTATTAGCAAATATACTGGATATTGTAAGGTCATTTTACCCTTTTGTCAACATGTATACCTGCGCTGCTTGTAGGTGTGTTTGGACAGAAAGAAAAAAAAAATGATAAAATTTTATGATAAATTGTTATTTTTCCTCTGATTTGTTATAAGCATAATTGATTAACTGACCAGCTATGGTGTCGTTTTTAGGCTATTTAGGCGAATTTTAACAACTTTGCGCTAGAGATTATTGTGATTCCTCTAGGTTTTGTTGGCTATTTTTGATAAATTGCCTGAAGCACTTGATAAATCCAGGTTAATTAAAAATGGCTGCCCTTGGGGTAAAAAGCCTACCATGCATAGGGGGCAAAACGCCTGCTGCAGGCGTTTTACCCCACCCGGTATATTTTGTCCTGAAAATATAAATGAGTTTATTGAAACGTAAAACTTACTTAAGATGTTGGCTTGGCGCCGGCTATATTATACAGGGGGGCCTGGAAAATTTTTTTGGAAGAGGAGAGCATTAGCAAGACTATAGTAAACACCAGGACTGCAATGTTAAACCAGTGGCAAAGTCGGAGAGCAGAGCAACTGAAAGAAGTGGAGGGAGCTGACCTCTTTAACACTCTCAGTTCAAACTGCCTACATCTTTGTTTGACCCTCAACACCACAAAAAGTGTAAACTTTCAAAACTTAAATATGACCTTGACACTTCATAGGATGATGAATAGCCATGCTTATTTTGTGGAGGGCCTTTCTTGTAACAGCAAGCCAAGAGAGAAATAGATCCAGTGTCCTGTTTGAAACTTACTTTGTGGGCCCACCAGGAGTGTACACTCGGAAATCTTTACTTCATTTGTCAAAACTGCGAGTCGACAGATGAAGACCTCTCCTAATTTGCAGAAATGATTTTTTTCATGTTGTCGATGCTATTTGTTGGGTATCTTTTGTTTAAAACTGTTCTTTTTATAGTTAAAAAGCAAAAATATAGTTCATTTGTGAACAAGCCGTCAATACCGCACTCCTTTCACCGCATGTGAGAGGCTCTTAAAAAGATACGTAAACATTGAGGCAAAACGCCCTCTCATAAGCGTTTTGCCCCAGGTACGGGGTAAAACGCCCTTTTTAAAAGAAAAAACAAACCGCAAGTTTTAGCTTACTTGTAACTGTTCCGAATTCCTAACTACATATTTTTGATAGAGTATCACTTTGTGCACATATGCAGCGAGGAAGTTGTTTTTTCCTGTACCCTTGCTGTAAGTTATCACACATTTTCCTTAAGGTTGGCCTTTTGCCCCACTCTACCCTACTTTCATTGGACCCCGCTTTTTGCCATTTTAGCAAAAAGGAAGGAAAGTTTTTTCTCGATTTTCAATCAAAATCAAAGTCGCTCTGATGGAGTTTGCTCCATTTTGCCATCAACTTGACAATGATCATGTAAAAGGTAATTTCATACTCTGTACATTGATGATTCAAAGTCCGCAATTTTTTTGTCGGAAAACGTCGCAACGTTGCTTTACTTTGACCCCAGTTTTTGCCGTTTTAGCAAAAAACAACGAAACTTCCTTTCGCTTTTCGGTCAAATTCAAAGTCGTTCTGATTGTGTTTGCTGCATTTTGCCACACACTTGACATAGATCATGTGAAAAGTTATTTCATATTTTTTGCAATGAATATTAAAGTAATGGTGATTTCGTGGGGGAAAGCGTCTTAACATTTTAATTTTTGGACCTCATGTTTGTCAGTTTCAGCAAAAAACACAAAAACTCTTTTTCTTATTGGGTCAAATTCAAAGTCATTCCGATGGTGTTTGTGTTATCTTGCTATCATTTTTACGATTACCATGTGAAAGATAATTTCATACTCCTTGCAATGAATATTCAAGGATTGGTAATTTCGTGGGGAAAAACGTAGCAATATTCTTATTTTTTGACCCCTGGTTCTGTCCGTTTCAGCAACAAACACAAAAATTCTTTTTCTTTTTGGGTCAAGTTCAAAGTCGTTGTGATGGTGTTTGTTATGTTTTGCCATCAACTCTACGATACTCATGTGAAAGGCAATTTCATACTCCTTGAAAGGAATATTAAAGTAATGGCAATTATGTAGGGTAAAACGTCACAATAGTACTTTCATTGGACCCCAACTTTTGCTGTTTTAACAAAAAAGCAATGATTTTTTTTTCGATTTTCAGGCAAGTTCATAGTCGTTCTGATGATGTTTTGTTTTGGGCAAAAACTGAAGTCAGACAAAAGTAATATTGCGACGTTTTCCGACATAAAACTTACAAACTTTCGATCGTCATTGTAAAGAGTATGAAATTGTCTTTTATAGGAATATTGTCAAGTTAATGGCAAAACATAACAAACATCATCCGAGCAACTATGAACTGGATTGAAAATCGAAAAAAAATCATAGCTTTTTTGTTAAAACGGCAGAAGTGGCGGTCCAGAAAAAATACTATTGTGACGTTTTACTCCACAAAAATGCCATTACTTTGATATTCATTGCAAAGAGTATAAAATTGCCTTTCACATGATAACCGTAAAGTTGATGGCAAGAAAACATACCATCAAAACGACTTTGATCTTGACCAAAATAGGAAAAGAGTTTTTGTGTTTTTTGCTGAAACCGACAAAACTGGAGTCTAAAACTATGAACATTGCGACGTTTTCCCCCACAACACTACCTTTACTGTAATATTCATTGCAAGGAGTATGAAATTGCCTTTTACATGAATATTGTTAAGTGTGTGGCAAGCTGCTACAAACACCATCAGAACGACTTTCAACTTGACCGAAAATCAAAAGAAAGTTTTTTTGCTTTTTCTTAAACGGAAAAAAATGGGGTCATACAAAAGTAATATTGCGACGTTTTCCGACAAAAAAATTGCGGATTTTGAATCACCATAGTACAAAATATGAAATTACCTTTTACATGATCATTGTCAAGTTGATGGCAGAATATAGCAAACACCACCCGAACGACCTTAAACTTGACTGAAAATCGAAAAAAATTAGTGCTTTTTTTAAAACGGCAAAAGTTGCGGTCCAATGAAAGTACTATTGTGACGTTTTCCCCCACGAAATTGCCATTACTTTAATATTCATTGCAAGGAGTATGAAATTACCTTTCACTTGGTAATCGCAAAATGATAACAAGATAACACAAACACCATCAGTATGACTTTGAACTTGACCCAATAAGGAAAAAATTTTTGTGATTGTGGCCGAAACTGACAAACATGAAGTCCAAAAATTAAAATGTTGGGACGCTTTCCCCCACGAAATCACCATTACTTTAATATTCATTGCAAAAAATATGAAATAACTTTTCACATGATCTATGTCAAGTGTGTGGCAAAATGCAACAAACACCATCAGAACGACTTTGAACTTAACCGAAAGCCGAAAGGAAGTTTCGTTGTTTTTTGCTAAAACGGCAAAAACTGGGATCAAACAAGAGTAACATTGCGACGTTTTCCGACAAAAAACTTACAAACTTTCAATCATCAATGTACAAAGTATGAAATTACGTTTTACATGATTATTCTCAAGTTGATGGCAAAATAGAGCAAACACCATCAGAACGACTTTGAACTTGACTGAAAATCGAAAAAAACTTTCCTTCCTTTTTGCTAAAACGGCAAAAAGCGGGGTCCAATGAGAGTACTATTGTGACGTTTTCCGACATAAAACTTACAAACTTTCAATCATCATTGTACAGAGTATGAAATTGTCTTTCACATGAATATTGTCAAGTTGATGGCAAAACATAACAAAACATCATCATAGCGACTTTGACCTTGCCTGAAAATCGAAAAAAAAATCATTGCGTTTTTGTTAAAATGGCAAAAGTTGGGGTCCAATGAAAGTACTATTGTGACGTTTTACCCCACGAAATTGCCATTACTTTAGCATTCATTGCAAACAGTGTGAAATTGCCTTTCACATTAATATCGTAAAGTTGATGGCAAAACATAACAAACACCATCAGAACGACTTTGAACTTGACCCAAAAAGGAAAAGAATTTTTGTGTTTTTTGCTGAAAGAAACAAAACTGCGATCCAAATATAAGAATATTGCTGCGTTTTTCCCCACGAAATTACCAATCCTTTAATATTAATCGCAAAGAGTCTAAAATTGCCTTGCACATGAATATTGTCAAGTGTGTGGCAAAATGCTACAACCACAATCAGAACGACTTTGAACTTGACCAAAAGTCGAAATAAATTTTCTTTGTTTTTTGCTGAAACCGACAAAACTGGGGTCGAAAATTTTTAAATGTTGGGACGTTTTTTCCCACGAAATTACCATTACTTTAATATTCTTTGCAAAGAGCATAAAATTACCTTTGACATGATCATTGTCAAGTGTGTGGCAAAATGCTACAAACACCATCAGAACGACTTTGAACTTGACCGAAAAGCGAAAGGAAGTTTCGTTGTTTTTTGCTAACACGGCAAAAACTGGGGTCAAACAAAAGTAACATTGCGACGTTTTCCGACATAAAACTTACAAACTTTCAATCATCATTGTAAAGAGTATGAAATTGCCTTTCACATGAATATTGTCAAGTCGATGGCAAAACATAACAAAACATCATCAGAGCGACTTCGAACTTGACTGAAAATCGAAAAAAAAAATCATAGCTTTTTTGTGAATGCGGCAAAAGCTGGGGTCCAATGAAAGCAATATTGTGACGTTTTCCGACATAAAACTTACAAGCTTTCAATCATCATTGTACAGAGTATGAAATTTCCTTTCACATGAATATTGTCAAGTTGATGGCAAAACATAACAAAACATCATCAAAGCGACTTTGAACTTGACCGAAAATCGAAAAAAATTAATGCATTTTTGCTCAAATGGCAAAAGTTGGGGTCCAATAAAAGTGTTAATGTGACGCTTTACCCTACATAATTGCCATTACTTTAGTATTCCTTGCATAGAGTATGAAATTGCCTTTCACGTGAGTATCGTAGAGTTGATGGCAAAACATAACAAACACCATCACAACGACTTTGAACTTGACCCAAAAAGAAAAAGAATTTTTGTGTTTTTTGCTGAAACAGACAGAACTGGGGTCAAAAAATAAGAATATTGCTGCGTTTTTCCCCACGAAATTACCAATCCTTGAATATTCATTGCAAGGAGTATGAAATTATCTTTCACATGGTAATCGTAAAAATGATAACAAGATAACACAAACACCATCAGAACGACTTTGAATTTGACCCAATAAGGAAAAAATTTTTGTGTTTTTTGCTGAAACTGACAAACATGAGGTCCAAAAATTAAAATGTTGGGACGCTTTCCCCCACGAAATCACCATTACTTTAATATTCATTGCAAAAAATATGAAATAACTTTTCACATGATCTATGTCAAGTGTGTGGCAAAATGCAACAAACACCATCAGAACGACTTTGAACTTAACCGAAAGCCAAAAGGAAGTTTCGTTGTTTTTTGCTAAAACGGCAAACTGGGATCAAACAAGAGTAACATTGCGACGTTTTCCGACAAAAAACTTACAAACTTTCAATCATCAATGTACAAAGTATGAAATTACGTTTTACATGATTATTCTCAAGTTGATGGCAAAATAGAGCAAACACCATCAGAACGACTTTGAACTTGACTGAAAATCGAAAAAAACTTTCCTTCCTTTTTGCTAAAACGGCAAAAAGCGGGGTCCAATGAGAGTACTATTGTGACGTTTTCCGACGTAAAACTTACAAACTTTCAATCGTCATTGTACAGAGTATGAAATTGTCTTTCACATGAATATTGTCAAGTTGATGGCAAAACATAACAAAACATCATCATAGCGACTTTGACCTTGCCTGAAAATCGAAAAAAAAATCATTGCGTTTTTGTTGAAATGGCAAAAGTTGGGGTCCAGTGAAAGCACTAGTGTGACGTTTTACCCCACGAAATTGCCATTACTTTAGTATTCATTGCAAAGAGTATGAAATTGCCTTTCACATTAATATCGTAAAGTTGATGGCAAAACATAACAAACACCATCAGAACGACTTTGAACTTGACCCAAAAAGGAAAAGAATTTTTGTGTTTTTTGCTGAAAGAAACAAAACTGGGGTCCAAAAATAAGAATATTGCTGCGTTTTTCCCCACGAAATTACCATTACTTTAATATTAATTGCAAAGAGTCTAAAATTGCCTTGCACATGAATATTGGCAAGTGTGTGGCAAAATGCTGCAGACACCATCAGAACGACTTTGAACTTGACCAAAAGTCGAAATAAATTTTCTTTGTTTTTTGCTGAAACCGACAAAACTGGGGTCGAAAATTTTAAAATGTTGGGACGTTTTTTCCCGCGAAATTACCATTACTTTAATATTCTTTGCAAAGAGCATGAAGTTACCTTTGACATGATCATTGTCAAGTGTGTGGCAAAATGCTACAAACACCATCAGTATGACTTTGAACTTGACCGAAAGTCGAAAGAAAGCTTCTTCAACAGCTCAGATGGCCGAGTGGTATGGAGCGTCCGTCTCTTGAGCTGTAGACTCGGGTTGGATTCCGAGTCGGGTCAAACCAATGACTTTAACATTGGTATTCACAGCTTCCCTGCTTGACGTTCAGCATTGAAGGGACAGTGTTGAGAACAAGCTGGCAAGTTTACTTGTTGTGCCGTTGGGAAAAGAACTTAGCGGGATTCCCCCATCTTGGTGTGGTAGACAGATGGCTGGCAATTCCTAAGCGAGCTCGTATAGCGCATTGATCGCTTTTTCGAGATAGGAGGATAAATATGTAACTAACTGACTAACTGACTCTTTTTTTGCTGAAACGGAAAAACCGGGGTCCAGTAATAGTACTTTTGCAACGTTTTCCCCCACGAAATTACCATTACTTTAATATTCATTGCAAAGAACAGGAAATAACTTTTCACATGATTAATGTCAAGTGTGTGTCAAAATGCTAGAACCATCATCAGAACGACTTTGAACTTGACCGAAAGCAAAAGCAATATTGCGACGTTTTCAAAGACAAAAATTGCGAACTTTCAATCATCAATGTACAAAGTATGAAATTACCTTTTTCATGATCACTGTCAAGTTGATGGCAAAATAGAGCAAACACCATCCGAACGACTTTGATTTTGATGGAAAATCGAAAATTTTTTCCTTGATTTTTGTCAAAACGGTAAAAGTTGGGTTCCAATCAAAGCAATATTGCGACGTTTTCCGACATAAAACTTACAAACTTTCAATCATCATTGTAAAGAGTATGAAATTGCCTTTCACATGAATATTGTCAAGTTGATGGCAAAACATAACAAACATCATCAGAGCGACTTTGAACTTGACTGAAAATCGAAAAAAATCAATTCATTTTTGCAAAAACGGCAAAAGTTGTGGTTCAATGAAAGTACTTTCGCGACGTTTTACCCCACGAAATTGCCATTACTTTAGCATTCATTGCAAAGAGTATGAAATTGCCTTTCACATTAATATCGTAAAGTTGATGGCAAAACATAACAAACACCATCAGAGCGAATTTGAACTTGACTGAAAATCGAAAAAAAATTGATCCTTTTTTGCTAAAACGGCAAAAGTTGCGGTCCAGAAAAAGTACTAATGTGACGTTTTCACGTACAAAATTGCCATTATTTTGATAGTCATTGCAAAGAGTATGACATTATTTTTCAGATGATAATCGTAAAGTTGATCGCAAGAAAACACAAACACCATCAGAACGACCTTGATCTTGACCCAAAAAGGAAAAGAGTTTTTGTGTTTTTGCTGGAACCGATAAAACTGGGGTCTAAAACTATGAACATTGCGACGTTTTTCCCCACGAAAGTACCAATACTTTGATGTTCATTGCAAAGAGTATGAAATTATCTTTCACATGATTTATGTCAAGTGTGTGGGAAAATGCTACAAACACCATCAGAACGACTTTGAACTTGACCGAAAACCGAAAAAAACTGTCTTTGTTTTTTGCTAAAATGGCAAAAGTTGGGGTTAAACAAATGTAATATTGCGACGTTTTCCGACAAAAAGTTTACAGACTTTCAATCATCAATGTACAGAGTATGAAATTACGTTTTACATGATCATTGTCAAGTTGTCGGCAAAATATAGCAAATACTTGAGAACGATTTTAAACTTGACTGAAGGTTGAAAAAAACTTTCCTTGTTTTTTGTCAAAACGGCAAAAACCGGTGTCCAATCAAAGTAATATTGCGACATTTTCCGACAAAAAACTTACAAACTTTAAATCATCATTGTAAAGAGTATTTATTTACAGAAGTGATAGCAAAACCAATGTGCTTGGTATGCAATCAGCAAGTCGCAGTGTTCAATGAGTTTAATATTCGGCACCACTATGGGACTCATCAAGTATGACAATAAAGACAAGTATGACCATTTGATAGGAAAATTAAGGAAAAACGAGATGAAAAGGATCCTTTGTTGTCTTTTATTGAAATACGTAGAGTAGGTTACAGATGCATGCTGAAGGATGAATCATAGTACTGAAAAACAAAGCTAAATATTTAGAATTGACATTCTTCTATTGATCCGGCCCGCCTGAGAACAAAAAGTCTGAATCCGGCCCCAGAGCCAAACTGAGTTTGACATGCTTGCTTTAAATCATTTTACGTAAGCATTAAAGACAAAATAAAGATGGAATTCTCAAGAAAACTACCATCTACGATCGATTTAGCCGAAGCTTTGGTCGCGGTATATATTGAAAACTTTCACAAGCAAGCAGTTGAAGCGAAATTAAAACTTGCAATTGAACTGCATGTTTTTTACTCATATATTTCAGTTTCAAGTGACTTTTTTTTGCAAAACTAAGCTTAACTTATTGCTGCTTTTGATAGCCGGTATTTTTTTAACACTTTTTCATCTTAAGATGAGATAAAAAACTCTTTTCCATTCGTTTCTTCGCAACTGTTTTGTCATCTTATGGCAAAGATGTCGCCATTATTCAAGAATTTCAGCAAAACTTTTCAACTCGAACGCTTAGCGAGTGCTTTTCAGCTCTCGCAATGACTTTAACATTGGTATCCGCAGCTTCCCTGCTTGACGCTCAGCATTAAAGGGGCAGTGGAGAACAAGCCGGCAAGTTTATTTGTTGTGCCGTTGGGAAAAGAACTTAGCGGGATTTCCCCATCTTGGTGTGGTAGACAGATGGCTGGCAATTCCTAAGCAAGCTCGTATAGCGCTTTGATCGCTTTCTCGCGATAGGAGGAAAAATATGCAACTAAAAACAAAAAAAAATCTGACTGAAACCCCAATCCATGCTTGCTACCAGAAGATCGATTGGTGTGAAATAACATTAAAATTTGACAGCAAATGCCCTGCGAGAGTTGCAGCTTAACTTTTACTTGAAGATTGTATTGTAATTTAAATATTTTAATTTTACTCTTGTGAACACCCTCCGTAATACTGCTTTTAAAACTTTTTTTGGGTAAAGTGCGAAGCAACATTTTCGACTTGAACAACTAATTATACCTCAAGCCTGGTCTCGCAATCCTTATTCCGAAGCGAAGCGCTTGCTTTCAAAATCAGATTTTTCGGCACTAACCATTGAATCATAATCTATTTGTGTGTTAATATTGCCTACTGAACAAGCTTCTGCTCCATTCGCGTCGTCTATTACTGTGACTGCTAAATTTGTGGATTTGCGGTCCAAAATCAATTTCAAGCAAATGCTAGCATCCAGTGCCAAAACTAGCGCCCCCCGAACCCCCCAACTGGGGGGGGCGCACAAAAAGGGGGGGCCCATGGATAGTCAGTACGTAGTACTATTTAATCAACGTATGATAAAGGTGCCTTAAATAAGCCTATTCTAAGATTCAATATATTTTTTGTCTTAACTCGCGCGATGTGGGGCCCCCATACCATATTTATACTTTTGGCCTTGGGGACCCCTGCAAATTTTTCGGAAAATAGCAGTCGCAAAGCTAGCAAACAAACGTTTAGTAGCATACCAAGGGCCAGGGGCGGATCCAGGGGGGGATGTGGGGGATGCATCCCCCCACCAGCCATTTTTAACAATGCTTTGGATAAATAAAGTTTTTCTATAATTTCGAATCTCTCATAACCATGGGTACAAATCCATGGAGGGATGTATCCTCCCAATACTCCGGCAGCATCCCCCCCAATATTTTCATGTCCCAAAACTGGGCGTCAGCGCTGCCTTTTTTTGGTCTTCACTTCATTTTGGGCAAAAAAATTGGCATCTGGGAACGTTATGACCTTTTTTTTTGGTCTTCACTTCATAGTGAGCAAAAAATTGGACATCTGCAGACGTGTCAATTTAGCTAAATCATTCCCCCCAATATCTAAAAATGGTCGATTTTGCTAAATCATCTCCCCCAATGCTCAACATAGATTTGCACCCCTGTTCATAACAATAAACCTTAGTCGCCTTAAGCACGCATAATTAAAACTGTGCTTACAAAATGCATCATATTTGATAAAGCACTCAAAGTTAGGGGCCAAAAATATGAACAAACTTTGCCTGAGAATTGTTCGAAAAGCGCTAAAATGACCATTACAGTATGCAAATTTTCAAAAATTTTTCGGGGTAGCATGCCCCCGGACCCCCCTAAAGTCGTTTTTGTTACTTCAGTTGCTTGAAACAACTCTACCGGGAAAAAATTGCGCTTGAAAAAATGATGAAATTTGGTGTCCTCTCCCTGAAAAAAATTCTGAATACGCCCCTGACATGATACATTTTGAAAGGACTTATTTACGCCCGTTTCCGGGTCTAAACGTCTTTATATTTGGTTAACATTCAACCTAATTTAAAATCACATCCCCCCCATCAAAACTTTCTGGATCCGCTCCTGCCAAGGGCCTCTCATTCTCAAGTGAATGGCGCAAAAATAAGCCTTAAAAACGTTTTTTCTTCGCATAGGTAGCGAAATGTTAGAGTAGAGTTTGCTTGCAGCATTATTTTAGTGGGTTTGAAAGGGACCTAGTTAAACAGACTACTAAACCTTGTTAAAACTGAGAAATTTTAAAGGCTCGAAACGCACAAAAAGCCTCCAAAATAAGGTGAAATTTCGCAAAATTTTCTGGGGGGGGCATGCCCCCAGCCCCCCCTAGCTTGGCATCGCCCCTTCGGGGCTCGCTCTTTTGCATCACCATCCAAGAAAAATTTTTAGGGGGCCCCGAAAGATGATTTCGGGGGGGGGCCCCGCATTGCCTAGTTCCGGCCCTGCTAACATCGAACTCCAGCAATGTGGTTTAAATTAAAACGTCTTTTAAAACAATGAAGACCTAAACTGAGGAACACTGCCTATTGTGAAAATGTGTGTTACATGTTTTTTTTCATTTTTTTAAGCGTATGAAATCTCGAGATCAATCTTGGCAGTTTGATTTTTCAGAGTTCGAGTGATGTTTTAACTTCGCATCTATTTTATGTAATATCCGATTGCCCAAACAATTTATCCATATTTAATGAATGGAAAAGAAACGCTACAATTTTAGGGCAATGGTAGCACATACTGCATAAACACCACTTTGAGTTTTGATCCAAGTTAACGAATTACGCAACCAACATGATTGAGAAGCCTATTCAGTATAACCAACTGACCAGCAGTATGCTTACATTGCCTAGTACCCAAGAGTTTGTTTATATTTTTAAATCATAGGTTAGGTTAGGTATGCATTTAAATAACTAAGAGACGGTAACCTTTGTTTATATTTTGTAATGATTTTGTTTTTAAAAGAAGATGGAAGCCTTTCATTTTTACACACAGGATTGCTGCTCCGTCTCGAACACTTCTGATGAAAGTCTTCTTCTCACCAAGTCAATCTTAAATGAAGCTTTCTATCACGAAGACAACTGTCCTTAACCAAAAAATGCGAACGAAAAGCAATACAAAAGTATTGGAAACATGAACCATCCATCTTCATTTATGTAGAAATGATTTATTTGCAGGCGCCCTCGCAGAAATAAGAGTGGGGAGGGGGCAAATAATGACATTTTGACGTCAAAACCATAATTAGATAAGCACAAATGCAACTGTACTCCGGGTCTTTTTTGTATTTATGATACATCATTAAATAAAACCCACAAGTTCAGGTACAGCAAAGCATCCACTTCTGATTTGCTTTGTAATAAATTTGTGGATGTCAATTTGCACGGTCTTATATTTGATGTGCTTTAGTATTGCCTGCCTAGTCTTATATCCAATTGCAGCAATTAGTCTCAGCTCTGTGCCGTAAAGCCATATTTTTAAAACAGAAAATAGCTCAAAAGCACAACTTCTTTTATTAGGGTACCCCTGTCATTATCTTTCGAAATGGTTGCACAGAAATTTTTTGTGTATTTTCTCATCGTTGTCGCTTCCTCATTCTCTGTTCAAATGAGAAGTGAAGTACAATGACAATAAAACTACCCCCTTACCCCGTTCTTAGGAGAGGCAACCCAGAATACTGACCACGCCGACTGTGAAAACGTAGTGTGCAATTTTTTTTTTGTTTATCACCACCTCAATTGAGCTCTGTATGTTGTGTGCCACCATTTTTAAATATGCGTTAAAACAAAAAATAATTTGCAAGATTATCCACTTAATTCGCAATTTTTTATGCTTTATCATCAAGTGTTTATTTACTTACGTGATTTTTGAATGTTATTTGTTGTCTACTTTTCACTCACTTTCATGCTGCCATAGTGCCGTACTGAAAAAAATATAGTTTCCTGGGACATGTCCGCGCTTATTAATGCTGAAGGACTAATCTTTTTCGATTTAATAGAACAGCCACCAATAATTTTTGTGATTTTTATTCAAGTTAAAAGTGTGCCTGATATTGTTTGCTACAAATTGACAGGATTAATCATGCAATAGAAGAGGCAGTTTCATACTCGACTCATAGCATATTAGTAACGTGGGATCCGTGCGTAGTGAAACATCGCAATATTAAATTGCACTAGACTCGTTTTGTTTTTTTTCGGTATAACTTTTTATCCAATGGGATAGAGGTTCTTAACCGGAAACGATTGGCCGTTGTCTGACGTTATCTGGAGGGCCACGGACACAAGAGTTTATTACAAAAACATTTACATTGTTGAATTGAAAAGAATTTGCAGATGTCAATGTTGTATTAAAGTTATTTACAGATACTGATGTTAATGTTGTATTGAAGTTATTTAGTTATTTACAAAGCTTTATTGCTGCACTCAATCTCGTGACTAAATCTTATTACAGTATTGTAAGTAAATAACAAATTATCTTCTTAATTCCAGTTTAGTGA
Organism: Trididemnum miniatum; assembly: GCA_964006365.1. NCBI lineage: Eukaryota > Metazoa > Chordata > Ascidiacea > Aplousobranchia > Didemnidae > Trididemnum > Trididemnum miniatum. The sequence continues at coordinate 32,527,910 of OZ023233.1, forward strand.
TAAATTATATGTAGAATATCTTGCTTCAACCACTAGATCATTCATATTTCTTCCTAAAGAACTTGTGCCAATTTTGTGACACTTAACGGTTGCTGATTTCTTAAATTGCATTTTCACGTATGCTGTCATTACACTGTATATTTATTCTGTCAATAATTTTCAATTATTATCATTCTTTTTCTATATTATACATTTTAACTCTTCTGATCTATATACCATGTCACACTTCATTTATCAGTAGGTGGTCGCTTGAATAGAAGACCTGTCCGGTCCCTTCGCGACTTTCCTTTGCCCAGTTTGCCAACTGAGTTGTATTATTAAAGGGGAACTGAAGTGCAAAAATTTTTTTTTCTAAAAGTGATAAAAAACACAGCAAATTGAAAAATGATATTAAAAGTGTTTAAATGCTTTTAGTTAAGGAAAAACTGACGTTTAAAAGTTGATACGATTTCTCATAAGTGTACGTTTTACTCATTGATGCTTGAAAAAGTTACCGCCGCGATGTTCGACCTTCGATCAGAATAAGAGATTTCGGTTGTCGAACACTGCCGTCGCAACTTTTTTACGCATCAATGCGTAAAATATATACACTAATGAGAAATCACATTAAATTTTAAACGCCGACTTTTTGTTAACTAAAAGCATTTAAAAACTTTGAATGTCATTTTTGACTTTATCGTGTTTTTTAATACCTTTAGTAAAAAAATATTTTTGCACTTCAGTTCCCCTTTAAGCAATAAGCATGCTTTTATTTTATCCGAACCTTAACTTTTTGTTTCATATTTACTGTTTAAACTTACGTTTTGATTTTGTTGTACTTTTACTTGTTGGTGAAAATGCGCTTTTGCGTTCTTGCATGAAATAAACCTGTGTGATTGATTGATTAGTTCGACTACAAAAATATTTTTTATTTCAATAGCCAAAAATTCTCAAATGGAACGACAGGTAGTAGTAGGCCTACTGTATTTGGCTTCGCAAAAATCTGCAGAGTTGACCACAACTGTGCGCAATAAGTTTGCTGCTGGGTCATGATCAGGGCCCCTGGGAAAACATATACTTCGGTCCCCTTTTGTCCTGTCGACCTTTTTTTTTGAAAATCATTAGATTAAGTGTTTGGAAGTGAATTGAAGTATATTTCGTTATGTATACCTCGTCGTCTCATAATCTTCGTAATGCGCGACCGAAATTTTAAGATATTTCTTTGATTGTAACCTTCATGCGACATCTCTATAGTGAATCCTAATTAAAAATCGTATTTTTTAAATTGTAAGCATTCATGCGTTCACCGATATGAAGTTAATGGTTACTGCATGTACATTGCACGACTTTAAAATAAGGCACACAATAAGCAGACTACTGAACTAGGGTAGTATCCCAAAACCCTGCAGCAGTAAGATGACTAAACTCATGGGTGGCTGCTAGACTCAGAGCCGTAGCAGCCGCCCCCTAAACCCCCCAATCGAGGAAGGTACGCTGCCCAAAAGGCCTTAACAAATGCAAAGTTGCATCAATTCAAAAACGAAATTTTGCTTTGCGAATTGCGTTGAATGTTTTTTTTTGCGCTCATATTCTATCGTTCAAGTTTAAAATTCTTCGCTATTGGTTTCTTTTAAATAACGTCATAGACTGCGTAATAATGTTATAAAAAATATAGTGTGTGCAAAAGTGCGCGTTGGAAGTGAAAATGGAGGCCAATACAGAGTTGGATCCAATTATTTTCTAAATTCAAATTCATTTATTAAAAAATAAATAAATTCAAAATTATGTACACCTTGTGAACAGATATAAAATTTTGCTTATTCGCATTTTTATCCTCCTATTACGAGAAAGCGACAGGGCGCTATACGAGCTGGTTTTAGGAGTTGCCGGCCATCCGTCTACAACACTTAAATCAGGGGTGACGAACCTATTTGCTGTCGCGGGCCACTTTGTTACTTACCAATAAGCAAGCGGGCCGCATAACTTTTTAGTCATAAACAGTGGCGTAGTGAGAAATTTTAAAAGGGGGAAGCCATAATTTCCATATTTCTTTAAAGCGTTTTTTTTTTTGGCAAAACGAATTTGAAAATGTTTGAGAAACAAGAAAATCTCTTGGAGGGTCCGGTGGCATGCTCTCTCGGAAAATTTTTGAAAATTTACACGCTGTAATGGAGAAATTTTAAAAGGGGGAAGCCATAATTTTCATATTTTTTTAAAGCGTTTTTTTTTCGGCAGAACAAATTTGAAAATGATTGAGAAACAAGAAAAGCTCTTGGAGGGTCCGGTAGCATGCTCTCTCGGAAAATTTTTTGAAAATTTACATGCTGTAATGGCTATTTGTAATGCTTTTACAATAATCCTCAGGCAAATTTTGTTTCAAATTTTTGACCCTGATTCTGAGTGCTTTGCCAAATATGATGCATTTGGCGCGCACATTTTCGATTATGCGTAGTTCGTAGTAGGCTTATCGCTCTCGAAGAGGTTCGAAGTTATGAAAAAATTGTATACATCAAAAACTATTTTGAAAATGGCTGGTGGGAGGATGCATGCCTCTCATTCTGACCCTAGGATTAGCCACTGGCCATAAGCTACAGAAACCATCAAAAGAGTCTGGCATGTTTCAGTCACTTGGCACCATTAGTTTTGTTTTTTTTTTACTAAAAAGCAGAGTCAAAAAGGGGGAAGGATGGCACAATGGCCCCCCCTCTGAATACGCTCCTGGCCATAAACATATCGGATATCGGTCCAATCTTTTTGAAATACTCTTTTTTCATCTACAATATTTTGTTTTTTCGCTGAAGACATCGCTGAAGACAAGCGGCTAATTAAATATTGATTAAAAAACAGAATAACAAATACCTTAGGAAAGCAGTAAAATTTGCATACGATAAATGGTGCTGCCACCTCACCAATTCATTACCGCAAACTCACGTAATTCCTACTACTTCAAGGCAAGCTAAGCTCTCACTCGAATAGTTACTCGTAAACTGCTGCACTATGCTGAAGCTGCAACGGACTCGAGTTATGTTATTATTATTTCATAACAATGGATGAACTGCTGAATCCTGAAACCGATGACTTGTATTGAGCGTTTATATAATTACTGTGTGTTACGCGTTTGATTAAATCAGGGGCTCAGCTTTTGGTATCGCATCGCAAAGATTAGACGGGGAAAAAATGTTTAAAAGTACTGGTCTCGCCAAAATGTTCGCTGGCCGCAGGAAATTCTTTCGCGGGCCGCATGTTTGTCACCTCTGACTTAAATGGTGGATTCCCGTATAGTGCCTTACCCAACGACACAACAAGCGAACTTGCCGACTTGCGTCACTTGCGTAATGCTGAACGTCAGGCAAGAAAGCTGTGAATGCCAGTTTTTAAGTCATTGATTTGACCGGACTCGGAATCGAACCCCGGAGTCTACCCATTCGGAAGCAGACGCTCTATCCACTCGGCCATCTCATCAGCAAATTAAATTCAATCTTACCCTAATTCTGTGAAGTAACCATAACCTGAAACCGAATATGAAAGTTTGTTGAATAAGGTTTTGATCGTTCGACAACGTCCGCTTTATAAATGACGCAGGAATTGGACATTGATTCTGTCTTCCTCAAACATGAAGCAAAAATAAAAAAAAATGCTAAATTACGATGCAAATGATAAGCATATAAGCATCTACTGTAACTTTTGAGAAAGAGATTTAAAGCAACCTTTTCCTAACAAGTATTGGTGGAACATGCGAGAATTAATCGTCAAGGAAGTACGTAGCAATTTGCCAAACACTTGACAATATTCATACTGTTTTCGAAGAGCATTAAGGAAATGGAAATTTTGTTGGAACATATGTCACAACATTACCTTTATTGGACCCCGTTTTTTGTAGTTTTAGCAAGAAAACAAACAAATTTTTTTCGATATATAATCAACTTCAAAAGCGTTGTAATGATGTTCGTTTTAATTTGTCATCAACTTTACAATATTCAAAATTATGCAAAGCACAAGATTAAAAAAAAACACAAAATTTCAAGAACTTTTCAACATACACAACCCTAATAAACTATCACAGCATCACAGGAATATTTTAGTTGTAATAGCCTATGATGCTGTGATAGCCTACTAAGTTTGTATATGCTAAAAAGTTCTTGAAAATTTTGTATTTTACAATTTTCACGTGAAAGATCATTTCATATTTTTTACAATGATGATGAAAGTTTGGTCGGAAAACGTCGCAAGATTACTTTTGTTTGACCCCAGTTTTTGCCATTTCAAAGACAGCAAAGAAACTTTTATTCGATTTTCGGTCAAGTTCAAAGTCGTTCTGATGGTGTTTATAGCATTCTGCCACACACTTGACAATCATCATGTAAAAGTCAATTTCAGACTCTTTGCAATGAAGATTAAAGCTATAGTAATTTCGTGGGGAAAAACGTAGCAATATTCTTATTTTTGGAGCCCAATTTTGTCAGTTTCAGCAAAAAATACAAAAATTCTTTTCCTTTTTGGGTCAAGTTCAAAGTCATTCCGATGGTGTTTGTTGTGTTTTGCCATGAACTTTACGATATTAATGTGAAAAGTATTTTCATACTCTTTGCAAGGAATATCAAAATAATAGCAATTTTGAGGGGGACAACGTCACACTAGTGCTTTCACTGGACCCCAATTTTTGCCGTTTTAACAAAAAAGCAATGATTTTTTTTTGTCGACTTTCAGTCAAGTTCTAAGTCGCTCTGATGTTCAAAATTTTTTGTCGGGAAACGTCGCAATATTACTTTTGTGTGACTCCAGTTTTTGCCGTTTTAGCAAAAAACAAAGAAACTTTCTTTCTATTTTCGGTCAAGTTGAAAGTCGTTCTGATGGTGTTTGTAGCATTTTGCCACACACTTGACAATATTCATGTGAAAGGCAATTTCATGAATATTAAAGTAATGGTAATTTCGTGGGAGGAAACGTCGCAATAGTACTATCATTGCACCCCAACTTTTGTCCGTTTCAGCACAAAACAAAGAAACTTTTTTCTGTTTTTAGTCAAATTGAAAGTCGCTCTGAAGGTGTGTGTAGCAGTTTACCACACACTTGAAAATATTCATGTTAAAGGTAATTTAATACTCTTTACAATGATGACTGAAAGTTTGCAAGTTTTATGTCGGAAAACGTCGCAAGAGCACTTTCATTGGACCCCAGCTTTTGCCGTTTGAGCAAAAAAGCAATATTTTTTTTCGATTTTCAATCAAGGGCAAAGTCGCTCTGATGATGTTTGTTATGTTTTGCCATCAACTTGACAATATTCATGTGAAAGGTAATTTCATACTCTGCACAATGATGATTGAAAGTTTGCAAGTTTTATGTCGGAAAACGTCGCAATGTTACTTTTGTTTGACCCCACGTTTTATCGTTCTGACAAAAAGCAAGAAAAGTTTTTTTCGATTTTCAGTCAAGTTCAAAGTCATTCTGATGGTGTTTGCTATATTTTGCCATCAACTTGACAATATTCATGTAAAACGTAATTTCATACTCTGTACATTGATGATTGAAAGTCCGTAAATTTTTTGTGGGAAAACGTCGCAATGTTACTTTTGATTGACCCCACGTTTTCCGTTTTGACAAAAAGCAAGAAAAGCTTTTTTAGATTTTCAGTCCAGTTCAAAGTCATTTTGATGGTGTTTGCTATATTTTGCCATCAACTTGACCATATTCATGTGAAAGGAAATTTCATACTCTTTACAATGACGATTGAAAGTCCGTAAATTTTGTCGGAAAACGTCACGATACTACTTTCATTGGATCCCAACTTTTGCCGTTTTAGCAAAAAAGCAATATTTTTTTCGATTTTGAGTTAAGGTCAAAGTCGTTCTGATGATGTTTGTTTTGTTTTGCCATCAACTTGGAAACATTCATGTGAAAGGTAATTTAATACTCTTTACAATGATGTTTGAAAGTTTGTAAGTTTTTTGTCGGAAAACGTCGCAATAGTAATTTCATTGGACCCCAACTTCTGCCGTTTTTGCCAAAAAGAAATTATTTTTTTCGATTTTCAGTGAAGTTCAAAGTCGTTCTGATGATGTTTTGTTTTGTTTTGCCATCAACTTGACAATATTCATGTGAAGGGCGATTTCATACTTGTTACAATGACGATTAAAAGTTTGTAAGTTTTTTGTCGGAAAACGTCGCAATATTTCTTTTAGTGGACCTCACGTTTTGGCGTTTTGACAAAAAGCAAGGAAACTTTCTTTCAGCTTTCGGTCAAGTTCAAAGTCACTTTGATGGTGTTTGTAGCATTTTGCCACACACTTGACAATATTCATGTGAAAGTTATATCATATTCTTTGTAAAGAATATTAAAGTAATGGTAATTTCGAGGGGGGAAAACGTTATTTTTGGACCTCAGTTTTGTCAGTTTCAGCAAAAAACACAAAAAATCTTTTCCTATTTGGGTCAAGTTCATAGTCATTCTGATGGTGTTTGTAGCATTTTGCCACACACTTGACAATAAATCATGTGAAAGGCAATTTCATACTCTTTGCAATGAATACTAAAGTAATGGAAATTTTTAGGGGGAAAATGTCACAATAATACGTTTTTTGGACCCCAACTTTTGCCGTTTTAGCAAAAAAGGATCAATTTTTTTTCGATTTTCAGTCCACTTCAAAGTCGCTCTGATGATGTTTGTTATGTTTTGCCATCAACTTGACAATATTCATGTAAAAGGCAATTGCGATGATGTTTGCAGTAATTTGCTCCACATTTAACAATACGTCAGGTAAAAATTAAATTCATACTTTTTAGGATGAACTTTACGGAAATGTTGATTTTGTTGACGAAAATGTAGCAATATTATTTTTTTTAGGCGTTTGATTCCACTTTTAGCAGCGTGCATGCTTAATCGCTTGATTGAGCGTGTATTACCGTTCAATTTCAGAAAGTGATTATTAGACAGGATGCGCTTTTTGCTTGTTAGTTTTTGCGCACGGCACGCTTTTTTTTTCGATTCGTTTATTCTGCAAGAATTATAGTGATGAAATGACCGTTGAAGGTCTTCAAGTCAAGTAGCCACCTCAGCATCTGACTTCTTTTGCTGAAGTCGCAGTGATGCTGGCCTAGTATTAAAATTTTTATAAACAATAAAGTTATTGCAAGGTTTCAGAAGATTTAATCACTTTCCAAATTGTAAGTAGCTATAAGTTGATTTTTGAATTCAGTTTTGAATTATATTATATGAGCAAGCGTTTGATTCTGGAGAGATAGAGTTCCAAATTTTGGTTCCTTGGAATTTGACAGACCTTTGGCATCGATTAGTTGAAAATTTAGGAAGATAGAGGCTTTGAAGAGATTGAGATCGCTATTGCCGATTGTGGATAGTAGAAAGATTGACAAAGAGAGAAGAGAGACCTGTAGAAAGATTATTTTTAAAGTATTGATACATTAGTTTTCCTGTTTCATACTGATATAAATCACCAATTTTTAATATTCCTAATTTATAGAAAAGAATGTTTGCAGAAGAATATCGACTAGTGTTACAAATAATCCGGATTGCTTTGTTTTGCAGGAGTTGAAGTTTTTGAAGGTAACTTGAGAAAGTGCAGCTCCAGAAGGAAGGGCATATATTAAATGAGGATGGATAAGAGCATGGTAGAGAAGTAGGGTGGATTTAGGAAGCAGAGAGCGTAGCTTGCTTAGGATACCCACAGCTTTAGCGACCTTCCATTCAATTTGTCGAATATGATGTAAAGAATTTAAGTTTGAAATCTAAATAAACTCCTAAATATTTACATGATTTTTGACACGATATTAAGGAATCAATGTAATATACATTTAAATCTTTGGGGGAGAATTTAATTTGGAAGGGATATGAAGCGTGCAAGATTTTTCGGGAGTTATTTGCAGTTTGTTTGCGTTGCACCAATTGCAAAGATTTTTCAATTCCAGGTTGCAGTGGCGGATTAAAGAGGTGGGGGGGGGGGCGGGCTGAAGCCCAGGGCCCCACAAATTTACATTTTTCTAAAAGTTTCTTTTTGACAAAAAATATTTTACATTTTTCTAAACTTTACATTTTTACATTTTACAATTTACATTTTTCTAAAAGTTTTGTTTGACAAAAAAATGTTTTTGATTTCTAAAAAAGGTCTTCACTTGCAGAAATTACCAAAGTTTTTAAAAATTTGGCGCTGAGGGGTTGGGGCCTTGGGGGTAAATGTGATATGTTGTTAGTTAACTAATATTGATATGTATAAGCAAAAATCTTCTCAAAGTAAGAATCGCAGTTGTTATCAGCTAACATTATTGCTTTGTAGGTCACGGACAGCAATTTTTTTCAAAAATAAGTTATTCGCTTTTTGCCGATTCAAACGTCACAATGGAGAATAAGATAAATGTTAATTGAGGTAGCAATCAACAAACGATGACACTTAATTGCCACTTGCCGGCAAAAGTGCCAGACTACAGTTGAGGTTATACTAGCAGAAAATGTTTAATGTCACTGAAAAATCTAGCAATAAAAATTATTGCACCATCGTACAACGGTAGGCTAGCTACAGCATCTAGGCTTCATAACTTTACACTCTAGAATAGGTGGTAGTTCCAGCTTTGGTGTGCAAGCATAAAATCTATTGCAGAGAGCAGTAGCATAGTATAGTTTGGTTTTTATAAATAAGGCATAGCTATATTTCAAAAAATTATATGCCTATAGCCTAGGCTATGGTCTCCAGTGAGGCCTCGTCGTGACTAAGAATTTGATTACGAACAGAGGCTTTTGGTCTTCGCCCAGCCTAAAGGACACGAATGTATGTTGATTTTTTTTGTTTAACTTAACGGTGCCGTATTTAAGTTAATAGTGGCTTGTGATGTGGCTTCGCAATCTGACAGTTACGGGTTCGATCCTAGCCGAAAACATTATTGGTTATTGACAGGAAGAGCATCCAGAATTTAATGTACTCAAGAAATGCCAAAGAAAGAGCTAGTAGCTGAAGCGGATAGCACATCCAAGCCTTCATCGGCATAATTGGCTAATCACAGTTAACTGTTGAGGTTCGAAACACACAAGAGAAAAACGAATGTAAAAACGAGTTATTTAAGTTAGCATAAAAAGAAATTACTGCTTAAACGCTAAGACGATTTTTATGAGCAACCGTACCATTTCCATTGAAGAAGTTAGGCAAGGTTGAGAGTTGAAGTGGATGCTATGCCCCCAAACACACGCACACGCGCGCAACGAACCAACACAGAAACAAAATTAATTAATTAGTTAGTTAAGCATCATGCCATAGCAAACGAAATCAATTTTGCAAATAAACTGGATTAGCACCAAGATTTCAGCCTGTGACCCCAGCTATTGGGAGGCTAACAGGTTCTAAACCTTGCCCAAGGGTTACCTGGAGGGAGTTTTGAATGGGTACCCTCATTCATCCGCACTTGTTTACAAGACAAGTTCACAACCGGGTACAGGTGTTACTCATGTCCAGGAGTGCAGTTTTTATTCATGTCCAGGGGTGTTAAAAATTAGAAAGCGACGAGATACAGTGCGTGTATAGATAGGCCTACGGACAAAGGTTACTACCGGTAAGTTAGTAAGGAGTCAGCACATAAGTTACCGGTAAAGTGGAAATCAAAGTTCATCATAAGTTTTGATCAAAAAAGCGATGTTTTCGCAGCAGTGTGCAACTGTGCATCGTAGGCTATTATAACAACAGAGCGCTCAACGGGACGATTTTTTTCAATCAACATAACGTAAATTGTCTGCACATCACTTGCCTGCAACGTAACAAAAAAACTTCGGCGTTCGGCAATGTTTATAGAATTTAGAAGTATAAGAATTTGTAAAGACACGCCCCCCTTCCCCTTCCCCCACCAACATAAACGCATTACACACGTAGTCTGCTCGAAGTCAAGAACAATTAAAACACCTGAGACGTTAAAAGTTCGTACTTTTATTTTGTTAAAAGAAAACAAAGAACATTGTTTAAAAGAAAACAAAGAACATTAAAAACACAAAGTAGAAAACACTGGCAGTTAAACATGAACAGTAGTAATAGTATGCAAATCAAAGTTCTTGAGACGGTGCTTAAAACAAGACAAACTAGGTTCAATAACAACATAATCAGGGAGGCGGTTCCAAATGTTAACGATACGATTGAAAAAGAAAAGTTGGTACTTTAGAGTTTAGAGTTTATTCGTGCATGCGAAAGAACCTGGGCCTCATCAAGTCGCTACACTCTATTTAACACAACACATGGCAAAAAAAATCGGTTTTTCAAAGCTAAAAACGCCAAACATAGCGAACAAAGAAATGCACTAAGAAATCAAATTACAAGATCACAATATGTACAGAATGCAAATGTTACCAACTACCGCCGCAAAATTACGAGAATACAAATGCCGTCAATCACTGTAGCAAAGTTACGTATATGATGGCTACATTAATTCCAATTACAAATATTGTTGTATTGGATGCCTTTTATAAAGTTTTAGAAATTTTTGGCTTGAGAATCTTTTCCATTTTATTGGTATATTGTTCCAAATTTGGACTCCTTCGAAATATATTGATGATTTAAATAAATTGCCTGTGCATGCAGGTAAGTAAAATTTATCAGTGAGCAAATTTCTGGTAAAGTGTTTATGGAGGCTTTTTACAGGTTGAAAATAGTCTTGGAAGATTTGGGGCAATCTGTTTCTTTGATATGAATGAAAAAACTTTGCTAATTCCACTTTGTAAAGATCTTTAATTTTAAGTATGCTTAATCGTTTGTATAAGGAGTTATTTGTCACATGACTAGTTCTATCCACCTTGCACATTAGTCTTACTATTTTATTTTGAATAGTTTGTAGAGGTTTTAATGCTGTTGTGTTTTCTGAACCCCATGTTAATATGCCATAAAGTAAGTGAGATTGGACGAGACTATAATATATGACAAGTAAAATTTTGTTATCCACGTAGTGCCTTAGTTTGGCGATGATACCGGAAGCTCGCGACAGCTTTTTGCATAAGATGTTTACATGGTTGTACCAAAGACTATACACTAAATGACTGGAAACTTCCCGGATACCAGGAAAAAGTCGTTCACTCGGTCACGCTCTGATGCATATGAAGAAAAGCACTAATTTTGTGCGCGGTATAATGGAAAGAGATAGGAGATTGGTAGTCTGCTAGCATAGTTTCTGTTCCTAAATCTATAAAAACAGGAATTAAGCCAGTTGAAGGTAGTGGGGATGTAAGTATTATCCTGCACTTCTGAGTTTCAATGCTGACAGACATATTGCGATATGTTTTAAGTTGAACAATAAGAGTGTTGGATGGCCCTTAAAGGTTTAAATAGCTAGCCTAACAATCCAAGGATTAATTTTGAAGCCTTTCTGGTGGATCGACGTCTTGCGTGGTTTCTATGATTACTAAGAGTGATAACGTTTTCAACAACAATAATTTAACCTTTTAAGACTATGTAGTTAAGTATGAAATCAGTCATGGGCCAGTTTTTTCTGCTGCTTTGCTATTCCTGGCTTGCTGGTGCAGTAACGTTTTTTATGCACTCCAGACTATGCCCACAGCTGTGCAATAAAATTGTTTCAATTTCTAAGAACTTCCAAGTACTTGTAGGCTATCGACTTACTTAAAAAGACTAAAAAACTCAGCCTCCAGGTGTAAAAAAAAGGTGATTGCGATAGGCTGACAAACATATCAGTAAGCTGACAAAAGGGACCTGTACAATGATAAATCAAGCTGCTAATACAGTAAAGGAGAGGAGTGTACTTGGTCTATTTTTTTTTATTGTTACTTAGATTGAACTCACTCTATATTTATTAAATTGTTGTAACCACTAATTTATTTTCAGCAAACGTAGTCTAGGTTTATGTTTATGGTCTAGACTCTGCTCTGGGCAGTGTTTGGTGTAGGCTCTGGGCTGGTGTCTAGTGATAAAATTGTAGACTAGTCTTAGTTTCATTATTTTAAACTAAAATAATGAATTGTCTTTTGGCAATAACACTTGCGATGATGTTGTTGATTATGCTTGTTAAATGCATTGCTGAATGCTGATATGCAACAGTGCAAGGCATTGCCAGTTTGATTGGCTACACAATCTGCATAAACTTCAAATTTTTCTGAATATTTGGTGCAAATTCAATATTTAAAATATAGAGAAGACAAGAAGAAACTGTTTCACCAAACGTTTTTTGAGATGGAAAAAGCATACCTTCCCAGCAACTGGGGAAAAATGTGGTGGTGTTCGGAATAATTTATTCTTTCTTTGATGACTACGACCAGCCCAAACTGTCGCTTGCTGTTTCAGATATGACAGTAACTTGCGGATATTATAACTGGCTGGAATGCTATAGACCCGCCTTACGGCTTGCCCGTTCAACACCAAATTGTAAATGCTACTCTACTAGGCTTAGCAGCAGCCAAGGTTTGTTTCGGGTCTCAGCGAAATTTCGGTACTAAAAATTTAAAAATAGTCCCTGTACTCTACTATTTTTTTGATATTTTTAGTAATGTGACTTTAGACCAGGGGTGGAGAACCAGCGGCCCGCGGGCCACATGCGGCCCGCTTAGGTTTTGAATGAGGCCCGCGTCAAAACTATGTTAAGCGTACAACAAACTGGTTGTAACGATATAACTGTTCAATATGTTTTGTTTTATATGCTTTGTATACTGTAGTAGGTTTTGGACCGATGCGTTGTTTTTCCGAAGTTTTATTCGTAGGATTGTTTCGTTAGGTTGCATTATGAAGTCATAAATTTTTACTGACGTAATTTCTCTCGTGAATATTCTCGACAGATCTCTCCTTTACGTAATTTCACTGAGTCAAAATTTGTGCTTGTGACATCACAATTGTGTATACTGCCGTTTGGTGTGAATTTTTGCATGTCATATGATTTCTCTTGACGTCACAATCGTGTTTACTGTGATTTGGTGTGAGTTTTTGCATGTCATGTGATTTCTCTTCTTGTTTCTTTTTGAGAATGCTGTAGAACGTTCTCGAGCTTGAGTTTCAAGTGTAAATAGGCGTGAATTTTCTAGCATTATTATTGGAGTGTAGATTTAGTGTGCGTAGAGTAAGCAATATTGTTGTATGCAGAAAGGTATAGCCCTTGTTGTATAGTATTATTGAAGTGAGCAGTGGAGCTTGTGTTTATGTAAAAGCAGTACGGTGAGTACCGTAGCTAAGTGAGTTAAGTTGGGTCGATTGTTATATTCGTTTGGTGAAAAAGGTCCTGGTTTTTTCGTGAGATCAGATCTAAGAACGAATTAATTCCTACGGTTTGTCATACAATTATCAATCGTCCTGTCGGCGAAGTAATATCATTTCCTATTTCGCGACACTGGTAGAATAGGAAATATTAAGACTTTGTAAAAACTGCTTCACATTCTGCTACATACTATATTTTGTATCATAAAAAAAGCGCAAAAGTCTCTGATTTTGCGGCAAAAAACAACTCGTTGTGAAAGTTTAATAAATTTGCTTCGTAATATTGCTTATTTTTAAAACAAAATGAACAATTTGAAAGTAAATATGGCCCGCTGAAAATATTATGCAATCAATGTGGCCCGCTGTGCTTTGCCGGTTCACCACCCCTGCTTTAGACTATACCCGGTAAGCCTATCGAACCTGCTTTGTTTTTTTGGTAAAATTTCGGTCATAAAAAAAATCAAATCATTATACTCGCGGTATTACGCCGAAGCGCGTAACGAGTGTCGTGGTCCATCTCCGCGGCTTAGCGCCTGGGCTACACAGCTCCGAAAGAACGTCGCAGCGGCGGCAAGTCCTTCGAGACACTGCGCCGACTAGACCGACCCGGGATTTGAACCCCAGACCTTCCGCACCGGTAGCGTGTGAGTTAAGCAACTGAGCTCAGAGTTGCCACAAAAATTGCAAAATTTAATTCCAGGACTTTTTAAAGTCATTTTTCAGGACTTTTCCAGGACTTTTTTAAGGGAAGTTCCTTCTTTCGCCTCTTGCAAGTTACTGGGTAAGCGGTTTCACTATTCTGTCCCGGCAAAGCACGGGTAAAACTTTCTAATACTGTCCAGGACTTAAAACAAAATTCAAGGACTTTCCAGGACAGCAAAAAAAAATCCAGGACTTTTCCAGGATGTAGCAATCCTGTGAGCTAATGGCCGGTTAATTTTTTTTTTTTCGCTTTTGAAGTTTCGATCATAGTCCAAGTTAAATTTATAAAACCGGATAAAAATTAAAGCCATTTCGGTCAATCGACCGTTCAAGTAAATATTTTGCCAATATGGGAGCAACAATTACAAACGGACTACCGGTGTCTGATTGAACAGACATCAGGGACGGCGTCACTCAAAAATAAGTGGGGGGGACAAACCAAGCGACGAAAATTTGCAAAAATTTAGACTCTTTCAAGAAGGTATGGTATGGGATTTAATTTGGTGCATTCTGGCGTAGCCTATATTCAGGAGGATTTTTCGTCGAAATGGGGACTTAGTACGAAGTAAAAATGGGATACTAGTAAACGTAATTGTTCAGAAATTGACATTACCTTCGGTTATTGTGCCTAGTAGTTCCGTAGCCCGATTCTGCAGTACAGTGTGCTACTGTACTTCAAAGTAGGTTATTAAAAAAAAAGGTCTACCCTGCAAATCTTCGACCAAATTTAGTGAAAGATATGTAGGGTTACCATATGCCCTCCTTCTAGACGACATGTCCTCCTTTTTGACCAAAAAAAAATTGTCCTACGAGGACGCCAAAAAATTCCCGAATGTCCTCCTTTTTGACATTATGAACAGTGAAAACATGTCACAACATTCTTCCACGAAAAATTTTGGAAAGTTTCAGTGCAAACTACGGTCTGCGGACGTGATGACCTTTTTTTGGTCTTCGCGGCTTGTTTTTGAGCAGAAAAATGAACATGTGCGGACGTGATGACCCTCAAAAAACCTGTTCTCCTTTTGCATAATGAAAATATGGTAACCCTAGATATGGTGTATCATTGCAGTATCACGGCAAAGAATGAAAACGAAAATTGAAAAATCCTGAAAATGTTAAAAAAGTAATGGCACTGACAGAATATGAGAAAGGTATAGCGGTCAAAAGGTAGTATCTTGTGGTCAAATTATATATTTCTGGGTTCCCTTGACGCTTTATCTAGGGATTTTATAAAATTTTTGTGTTTTAAAGACAGGAAACCAGGGCAGGATCCACGTCTGCCCCCTCCCCCCAAAAGAATAACGGATTTGCACGATTTACAAGAATGGGCCTGAGAAGATGTGGGGGGAGGGAACTTGCCCCCCCCCCATTGGCGCAGCCACTGACAGACGTCAAACTGATCACAGTAGGTTTTATTTGTGTTACGGTTACACAGGAGTAGGTGTACATTTTATTCAACGTATTGTTACTTCAAACATGAACGAAAAAAATTGAAATGACCGAAATTTTTGTAGACTGTTAAGTCAATTGACCGAAGTCAAATTAAAAAAAAAAACAGTATTGAACGAATTTTAATGATGTGCCGTCAACATGGGACTATCCAATCGCACGAGCCTAGATAGTTAATTGTATATCCACTATCCAGCCATATCACAGCTGTTGCTCAAATGAAATAACAAATAGAAAAGGAAATTATTAAAATTTATTGTTTTCTTACTTCATAAAGGCAAAGGAAATTACGCACAAACAAAAGCACACAAAAAGCAACGTCACTATTCATCACTATAACATAGCCTATTAAACTGTAGGCCTATCATCGTACACATAATACATGTAATCGGCAGTAAAAAATTTTTTTAGAGAGGTGAGTGGTTTTACGGGAAGTATTAAGTGGGTTACCAATGTCTGTTTTATTTCCTTTTGCAATTGCTTTTCTTCCAAACATGCATATCAGGAGGTTCCACTCTACTTTCACAGGCCGATTGAAAGTAATTTCAAATGGTTGGCGGAGTTTTGGCTTGCCTGGGGGAGAAAACCATTACAAAATGAGATCATTGTCGGAAACTAACACTTTTTGCATATTTGTCATTTGCTAGGATTTACGTTTTCCTTGTTTTGTCAAGCATATCTTCACCAGGATTCGTAATGCCGCACAAAACAAAAAAGCTCTTTTAACAGACGAAGTCTTCACAACACTTTTTTATCCTCTTCTCCGGTATCTGACCAAGCGGTTTTTGCATTTTTTGCGGTATATGTTCGTCATTGAGAATGTTGCTTAAAGTTGCAACGGTAAACGACACATCCTGCCAGGTTAGGTTTGTATACATAGTGTTTGGTTATAATTTTAACATGAGCAAAGGCGTTTCGCACAGTTCTGCAGTGAAAATTTTTTGAGGCCAAATGTCAGATACCTTGGGGGGTCTTTCGAGACATGAAATTATCAAAATTGTAACTTCAATTGGCACATACAAAAACTACACCATTTATGCTACCAGTAATCTGAAAGCTAAATGCAAACTAAGGAAACCACAATAAAATTTACCAATGAAAACTAACAATTTAGTCAGTTGCCAATATGTTTTTATTTTTTATTTTTATTTTCTATATTTTGTTGCATACTTATCCTCCTATCACGAAAAAGCGATATAACGAGTTCGCTTAGGAGTTGCCATGCAGCCATCTGTCTACCACACCAAGATGGGGGAATCCCGCTAAGTGCCTTTCCCAACGGCACAACAAGTAAACTTACCGGCTTGATCTTCACATTGTCTCTTTAATGCTGAGCGTCAAGCAAAAAAGCTGTGAATAGCAATTTTAAAGTCATTGGTTTGACCCGACTCGGAAACAAACCCAAGTCTACAGCTCTTGAGGTAAACGCTCTCACCACTCGGCCATCTGAGCAGCCTAATTAATACAGTAGCCAACGTTAGTAGTCTATTGGTAAAAACAAAGCCAACACAGACTGCTAAAATTTGCTAAAGAAGTTCATAAAGTCACCCTATTAAATAGGCCTTGTTACGCTATCACAAAAAACGCCTAGAAAATGGATTTCGTGATACCCACCGAAGAACTAGATGAAACTTCGTAAATTTGAAGATTAAGAAATGCTGAATTTAAATCTCGTGTCTTCCATGTCCAACAGGTGCCGTTACGTCATGATGACGTCATAAAGACAAAAATAGCTTTTTCAAAGATGCAGAAATTCCACACACTTAAAAACCTCTAAATTTTTTTGTGGTTGATGTAAACGCATCAGACCACTTTCAAAGTAATCTTTGGTTGACAGACTATGTCCATGCCAAACTGTGACGTCATAAGTTGATGACGTCATAACCTACAAGTAAAAGATTTTGCAAAAACAATTATTTTTTCTGGATGGGGTGTATACAGTTCCTTGTAACTTCGGTTGTAGTACGTTTAACAAGCTAAAAATTGGTGTGAAAAATCCAAATATACATATTACCACATCTGCAAAATTTCGACCAGTTTTATTTAGTAGTTTTTTTGCTATTGACCTACAATGATTACATATTAACCATTAGCTTAAACCGCAACCAGACCAGAAAATAAATAAGCATATTGAGTAATTGCTTCCAACTTCTTGTGTTAGTAATACAAATACTTTAAAATAGTTTGGAGACATCTCTAGTCAATAATTTGCATCTATTTCAAATACTGACGTCATAAGTTGATGACGTCATAACTCACAAGTAAGATTTTGCAAAAAATATATTTTTGCTAGACAGGGTGTATATGCAGTTCCTGATAACTTCATATATAGTAAGTTTAAAAAGCTGAATTTTGGCTTGGAAAATCTAAGTATACATATTAACACATCTGCAAAACTTTGACTACTTTGATGGAGTATTTTTTTTCTTCTATAGACGTACAACAATTAGTTATTTACCGCTAGCTTAACGCGCAATCATACAAGATAGAAAATAATTGTATCGAGTAATTGCTGCAAACACTTAAGAATAGTTTGGGACATTTTCAGTCAATAATTTGCTTTCGTGCCAAACACTGACGTCACAAGTTGATGACGTCATATCACCCACAAGTAAAAACTTTCTCTGAACAGAGTGTACATAAATTTTTTAACCACTATTTTCATTGAAAAACAATGTGAAACTTGACGTGGATAAATTAAGCATACGGTACATACTGGCACACCTGCAAATTTTGTCCAGTTTTATCAAATACTTTCTAGGTTACGAGACGATTATCCTACTCTCTAACAGCTGAGAACTTTACAATACTTCACGTATTTCAACTACTGCATCAAATTAAGGCTAAGGAATTCAATTGGTATAAATTAAGCATTTCAAAGTATTTTTTTAATGTAACCAAAAACAACATACCGGTACCCTTTGCGTCAGTTTTGTGCAATTAAATAATGGCATCATAATTATCGAAAGAAATATATTTTACGATAAAGAACTTTATTGGATCAGCAAATTAATTTTATTAGTTACTGTTCGTTGCTGCCAATCTACTTTAAAAAGATGTAAACATAAATTTTTACGGCGTAATATATTTTCATCGACTAAATTTCGTATCTAGCTAAAACACCTATAGGCTACATTGATAGCAGGTCTCATTACTTGAAAAACAAAGAGAAATTTGGTGTGAATAAGCTATATTAAATTTCGTTACATTAAAATAAAACCTTTAGTTACGACAAACACATT
This sequence comes from Trididemnum miniatum, assembly GCA_964006365.1. Taxonomy (NCBI): domain Eukaryota; kingdom Metazoa; phylum Chordata; class Ascidiacea; order Aplousobranchia; family Didemnidae; genus Trididemnum; species Trididemnum miniatum. The sequence continues at coordinate 32,546,454 of OZ023233.1, forward strand.
TTAACATTTTTCAACTAGCTACAAATTGGTTGTCGTCACTATCATCGTCGTCATTACTGACATCATTCACTAGTTCTACTTCAATTACGGTCTCCGAATCATTTTCAAAAACAACGCAAGAGCAGAGCTCGGTGCATGATACGCCGTTTTCAACGCAAGAACACTGATTTATTGTCTCTGTTAACAGTCTGCTCAATCACTTGATCTGCGGCTGTTGCGAAAAATCCGTGCCGCTCTTGTTGCTGAATTGCAAATGCACCAGCACGTAAATGCTCAAGAGCAAATGGGTGTGCTTTTTCAAATTCACGCATTTCATGCAAATAGACAGGAACGTAGCGAGAATAATTCACACAATCGTAGGCAAGCAGCCAAGGAGTTATCTTCTCCAAAGTATTCAAATGACCTTCCCAATCTAATCGACGGGTACAGCTAATAAAGTGTAATAAAGTAGACACCAAATGGCTGCAACAGGGCAAAAGTAGGGAAAGCAGAGGCTTGCATAGCACAGAACATGTCGTAATTGCTTACAAAATATTGAAAGACATTTTCCTGAAGTGGATGGAAAAGCAGAGATCATCGCCTCTGTCAAGTCACTAATTTCTTTTTTTTTTCACATAATTATGTTGAATGAACTTGATGACCGCAACGCTTGTAAGGACAAACTTTCAATTCTTTCAGGAGAATCATCTTCTGGAAATATTTTTTTAGAATTCAAACATACGCGCTTTTTAATACCTCTTTCATTGGTAAATCGAAAATAGCATTATTGATGAAAATCATGTCTATGGGCGCTCGGTGACAGATCAGTTAATGAATTTATATCCCATATAATTGTAAATTTTTAGCAGCAATAACTTTTTCAGTACAATCCAAACTCAGCCATTTATAAGCACATTACTTTAGAGTGCTGAAACTTGTTGCAGTACACTTTTTTGAATCACTTTCATAGACGTCATCATAGTGAACAATTAAGCATTTCATCAAATCGAAATCAAATCTTCATTATACTCGCGGTATTACGCCGAAGCGTGCAACGAGTTGTGGGGCCCATCTCCGCGGCTTAGCGCCTGGGCTACACAGCTCCGAAGAAACGTCGCAGCGGTGGCGAGCTGTTGGCGACACTGTGCCGATTTGACCGGTACGGGAATCGAACCCCAGTCCTCCCGCACCGAGAGCGTGCGCTTGACAACTGAGCTAACGGCCATTGATTCTCTAAATTATTACTCACCGATAAATGAATATGATAAGCGCCAAGCTGAATGAGATCTATTAGCACCAATAGTATCGGTAGAGTATTTTTGTATTTAGTCGCATATTTATCCTCCTATCACGAGAAAGCGATCAATGCGCTATACGAGCTCGCTGAGGAGTTGCCGGCCATCTGTCAACAACACCAAGATGGGGGAATCCCGCTAAGTGCATTTCCAAACGGCACAACAAGTAAACTTGCCGGCTTGTTCTCCACACTGTCCGTATAATGCTCAGCGTCAAGCAGGGAAGCTGTGAATACCAATTTTAAAGTGATTGGTTTGACCCGACCTGGAATCAAACCCAAGTCTACAGCTCCCGAGGCGGACGCTCTAATCACTCGCCCATCTGAGCTGTATGGAAAACTAGTCTGTCCGTAGGAATTGCACCCAGATACTGGATTACCACAAAAAGCACGTAACTGTAGCCTGACTTTTTATCATCATTTCCTCACAAACCTATCCAGCAACAGAGTATACAGATACGTAGGTTATATGACGTTTCTGCAAGTAAACCTATAAGTCATTTCGATAAGCTAGGCTAACTGACTTGTAAAAAGGTATAATAATACCGCTTCAACTTTTTAATTTTATCTATCTCTACACTTTAGCAGCTAAACCTACCTAAGTTTGTGCCACTAGCAGCTGTAGACTGCCAGTTCCACTATTTCGTTGTTTTACCTTGATCAGCTGTTTGGCGTAACTATGACGAAACAGCTGATAAGAACATGTTTCCAAATGTAACTTGCATAAGTTAATTTTTTATGAGTCAGACGCTGTCACTTCATTTAAAAATTATACAAAAATAATTAAATTCAGCTCACAATTTAACTTAAAAATCAATATATTTGATTTTTTTTTCTACTTTAGTTTAAAATGTTATCGAACACTGAGCAAAAAACATTTAGAAACTATACACGGCAACACCTAATGACGAAAAAGCAGTGATGCGCTTTAAGCGCAATAGTATTCATCCGCTAAAAGTTTTCAATATTCAAACGGTTATACCTCAAAAACGGCACCTGCTTGCACGGGAAGACACTCCAGTTTTGATCTACTACCATAATTATATTTACAGACAATTTTTTACATAGTTCTTCGTTAGGTATCACGAGACGACAAGATAGAGCAGAGTGCAACAAGGCCTAAAATCTAAGTGCCTTTCACAATTAATGAACTTGCGAACAGCCAAAAAGAGTAGACTACCAGGAATAGGCACAGAAGAAGGTAAGCTTTCATCAGGCCTTCATAAAATTTATGCAAATAATTTAACTTCTGCAAAAACTTTCAATTAACACAATTTTACCTGGCAAACCGTTTACCGGTACGGCGGTACATTATTAACCGTACGGTAGGCACTGACTAGGCTAATCAATCTCTTGAACTTACGGAAAACAACTAGACTAGTTGAATTAGCTTTAGCAGTCAAAATCAACTTAAAATGTTGCAAAATACCGTGTTGTCTAATTTTAAATATCAAATTCTGAATTTCGTTCTTATTCTCGAATCTGCTACACCTTTAACTTAAAGGTCAAGTGCCACGAAAAATATCAAATGCTTTTTTTTGATTTTTTTTGCGTAGTGCATAGGCTAACTAAGAATTCCTGAAAATTTTTCCGAAATCCCTGTGGTATTTGAGGAGATTTTGGACTCCACACCTCTTCATCCCAAATCCGGTTTAATTAAACCGGAAAATAAAAATGACGTATTAGTTCAACAACCCGTAATGGAGATAGCATTGCAAAATGCGTTTCAGTCGCATAAAACAAATTAAATTTCTAGCGTTACGAAAACTGAGCAGTTAAGAAACGCCGAAAAACAATTTAATATTTATTTTCACTCAAAACTTTAGCTGTAAAACCAGATGTTTTCGCTAGTAGTCCAGTGTAGCTAGTCTACGGTCTAGGTAGAAGTACCTGTAAAGCAGTTGAGTGTTTTTTCTGGTAGCAGGCAAGTATAAGCTGATAAGATAACTAAACAGATATTTTTACTAGTTACTGGTAACTGGGCTATGCTACTGTCAAAGAATTTTAGAATTAGCTTACGTAGGTTGATCTGTTACATGTTTTCATCCAGTTAATCACCTAAACTAGTCAATCATAAGCTGTAAGGGTGGCTTTTTTCAAGTTTTGTACATGCATACAACTTTGATGGTAGTGAAGCTACACTACTGCAGTAACTGCACTGTGACAGTTTAAGCCCTCTTGATATGCAGAATGCTGTGAAATTGGATGTAAGTACAATAAGAAAGGTTAACTTCAAAATTAGGCCAAAAGTAATGGGTATAAAGTACATATGATACTGTATCAGTTTATGAGAAAAACTTACAGGCATGCAAATCTCTTCCTGTTTTGTTTTACTTTCAACTGGTAAAGCTCAAGGTAGGAAGCCAGCCAAAGAAAACTGATTAATTCATTATAATATATAATATTTTGAAGGTTTTTGGTACCTTGCTTTTAAATACCGGTAAGCCTACTGGTACAGGTAAATGGTGTTGCACGTAATTGATCCAGGTTTATATATATAATTAAAATTATCTTCACCTAGCATTTGATGAACTGCCCACAAATAAATAAATAAATAACTGAGGTTATTTTCAAATTATACTGAACGGAAAATTCAACAGTAATTGAGGGAGACTGCGAAGTGAGCTTGCGCTCTTCGAGTCAGCAGCCACCCGTTACATATGTCAAATGCGATCGGCTCCAGCCGTGAATCGAACCCGTCACGTAGGATCTGTCACCTGCGCGCGGTACCGCTAGGCCATGTCGCTGACAAATAGGCCATGTCGGTGACAAATACAGCTTCATTCTCTAAATTATACAGTGTTCTATTGGTCAGTGTTAGGCTACTTCCAAAACGCTTTTTTTTTGAAATGGTACTTTGTGCTGTGGCTACTTGCAATGTTCGGTCTGGCAGAGATAAGGATGTTGCATTTTTTGGATTTCCAGAATCTCCCAACCTACGAAAAGCTTGGATTTGGAAATGTGGCAGGAAAGGTTTTAAACCATCAAAGCATGCAAAAGTTTGTGAAGCTCAATTTGTTGATTCTGATTTTATTGTGTGTCGTTCGTTTGCTGACTCTCTAAATTTTTGCCAAAAATTAAGATTACAACTAAAACCCGACGCCATTCCCTCAATAATTCCTAAACCTAAAAAAATTTCAAAACTTTTGCAAAAAAAAAAAAATAAATCGCCCAGAAAATCTAAAGCTCTGGAGAAACGTCAAAGATTAAAGGTAAACGTTTTTTTACGGTTAGGTTATGTATGATAAATTAATAGTAATCACTAACAGTAGTGCAGTAGTTAACGATCACGAGAAATTAATTCAGTTTCTTCTTTATAAGTTTTATGCTGATAGCAGTACCGGTATAAATTATCAAACACGCAAATAAGTTTCTGCAGAAGGTAGCTTATTATATTTTTTTTCTTCTGTCCAAATGTTTCCAAATTTTATTTCTGTTAATTATGAGATAACATATCATCCTGTTGACATATATAGACATAGTTGTATTGAATTTTTTTTGTGTGCTATGATATTATTAACTTTTAATAATAGTCTTTGTAAATGATGAAATTAATATTTTACAAACTTAGTCATCTCTTTTGCAGCTTGTGGAAGAGTTTACTTCACATGAAAGCATGGAGTTATCCAATTCTAATAGTGTGCATGATGAAATGTTTTCACGTGAAAGTGAAACTATGGCAGGACCACTATCACCTAGCTAAAGAAGTGCTTCTGTCCAAACTGATGACTATGTAGTAAGTTGTTTTCATATATCAAGTGTACTAGATTCTATCAATTGCAATGGTGGTAACTGCGATATTATTAATGTGTGCAATCAAAAATTTCTGTGCTTTAAATTATATCTATAACCTGAATATAATGCACTAGATCTTATTTTTCTAGAAAAAGCGAAATGTCAAACTTCAAGTGGAAGTTGGTGCCAAGACCTATTGTCATCAAAGCTGCCAAACTGACTTGTCATACAACGAAGATGATTGCCGACAAAATGAATCTTCATTTTGGGAGCAAGATTCTGATGTTGATGATTGGCATCTTACTGATGAAGATGACATAGCTATGGATAAGGAAAACAATAGCCCTTGCTCTTCCAACAGCACTCCTCACCAAGAAATAAAGTACTTGGTATTTCACAGCCAATTAGAACTGCTGACCAGCGTATGCAGCACTTGTGGCAGGCAACAAATGGATAAGAAAGTAGTTGTTTGTGGTACTGCAGTCACAATATCATTTGAGTGTGAGTGTGGTGCAGAGTTTCGTTAGACCAGCCAACCTTGCTCAGGTACATTGCCTTATGGCAACTTATTGCTGGCTGGGTCAATCATGTTTTCTGGTGGTAGCCCCTTTCAGATGCTAAATATGTTGCAACATTTAAATGTTGCAAGCATTAGCAAGCGCACCTACTTCCGCATACAACAACTGTACCTTGTACCTTGCATCCGAGACGTGTTTGTGCGAAGGCAACAACAGCTTTTTTCTGCTATCCACGAATCTTGCAGCAGTGTTTGTGTTGCTAGTGATGCGAGATGTTGTCCTCCTGGCCATACAGCGAAATATGGCTCTTACAGTTTGCTGGACTTAAACACTGGCAAGATTCTGGATACTCAGCTAGTTCAAGTAAGTGCTCAAGTGTTGCACCAGGTTAATTTTAGTCATCTTTTTTCCTCTATACGCCTGTCATTTTTTCTTTGCTTAGATTCTGACGATAGCTTGGGTTGTGAAATGCATGTAAATTAGATGATCGCTACACGTTTTGTTAAAAAGTCAACCCAACTATCAATAAAGCAAATCTTGCATTGAGTCAATTACAATATATTTTCCTCATTTCTAGCTTCATGTGATCAAAGTATAACTTGTTTCCGAGCAATGAAGTAGCAAATTCCTATTGCATGGAATTAGAAGGACTGAAACGTTCTGTGGCAACTCTAGAGCAAGACAGTATCACTATTTCGCATTTGCTTACCGACAGGCATTCGCAGGTAATCACCACTAATAGACATGTCATAGAACATCACTGTTGTTTGGAACATGGATGATGGAAAGTCTCGAAAGTTTAATTACAAATAATAGGGTGAAACAGTGCATAATGTAAACTTGTGTAAAAGTGCAAAGAAAAAGTAAATATAGGTGCATTATTTTACTAGGTAAAAAAGTACATTCGGGAGAACCATTCCTCCATAACTCACTGGTTCGACGTTTGGCATGTGGCAAAAGGTAAATGAATAATACTGTCTATGCAATATACATCATGCAAATGCGCCAAGGGCGTACATCCGGGGGGATAGGGGGAATGCATCCCCCCAATATTTTTCGAGGGGCATGCCAATGCATTTATCACCACGGTTTGGTAAGCATTCCAGCCCTTCACCTTGGCATAGCCTTGACGTTTTAGTCGATGCTACGGTGATTCATCACTCCCAATAATTTTCACAAATGCACGCCATTGAAATGCGCTCTATGTTACTCGTATTGCTCACCTTCTCACCTCACCTTTACTATCCTCAAATTACAATTGTGGTTATGAGAAAAGTGAATTCAAACTATACTTATTGGTTTAATTTATTTATGTTGTGGAACGTGTCCACAAGTAACTTACCGCTGCTTCGAAAAAAAAAGGCTGCCAAAATGTTGCTCTTTGGGCTCGATCGATTTCCAATCACTTATATTGGTGCGCAGCAAGCAGCCAAGGTGACCCAGACTTAATTTTGGCCAAATGGAAGTCAATAAGCAACCATATTGTCAATATTCATGAAGGTCATGATGAAAAGTTTTGGCGATGTGAACATGGAGACCTTGATGAAAGGGCATGGATGCTTCCAGGTATGGCTATTATTACTGTTTAGATTTCGCTGGTGTCGTTCCGTACTTAAAAAAAATCAAATCTTCATTATACTCGCGGTAATACGCCGAAGCGTGTAAGCGCCTGCGCAACACAGCTTCGAAGTCCGAAGAAACGTTGCAGCGGTGGCAACTCGCTGGCGACACTGCGTCCGATTTGACCGGCCGAGGGCGCGAATCCCAGACCTCTCGCACCCTTAGCGATGTCTTAACAACTGAGCTAATGTATATAAAATTTAGATATATAAGCATAAAACGTTCAATTAACGTCTACTACTACTAGCCTGTTATGGCAGTTGATAGTACATTAGTCGTTTGTAAAAGTTGTATTGTACATTTTAGGTTTCAAGCCTCATTGTCTGGTCAACAATATCATAATGCAACCAATGTTGTTGCGGGACATTCCACAGTTATCGCCGGCAGAACAAACATCGTCGCTAGAAGCTTTTCACAGAGTGGTATGCCAGTTTGCCCTTAAGCTTTTGCATTATGGCCATGCTCAAATGGAATCGAGGTAGGCTGATTTATACGTCGTCTACGCCGGAGTGCTTTAAACCTAATTGAAACAACTATTGCAGGCTTTTTCTTGCCGTGCTTCATTTCAATGAAAACGGTAAGCGTTTGCAAGCTGAAAACTCTCGAGGGGAAAAAATATTTGCGGTTTCCTTTTCCAGAGGTGGAGCTCCAGACGGTGTTGCAAAAGCTGTGAAAGTACCGCAAACTTTTGGTAAGTTGATAGTTTTTTGTAAGTTGACCGAGTGGATAGAGCGTCTGCTTCATAGGTCGGTAGACTCGAGGTTCGATTCCGAGTCGGGTCAAGCCAATGACTTACAAATTTACGTATATTTGGTCGCCCAAACCTCAAAGTTTGTTTGAAGAAACAGGAATTTAACATAATAACGTATATAATAAAAGTTTTAGCCCAAACTTGACTTTCGGGCCTGTGTAGGGCATCAGATCAAGTCTGGGTTCAAGAATATGCGAGTAGTCTTGGGTTCGGGTCTAAACTGCTCGACCCGTTTGCAACTCTGATTTTGTAACTTTTTAGAATACGTTGATGAGCTGATGCAGTACCTGACAGTGCAACGAAGTACAAGAACTGCCTATAGTGCAGTAACTTTCACCAGCACCCCTAAAAGACCACCTCCTTTATCCCGCTCAAAAGAAAGGATTAGCAAAGAGGAAATTGTTAATCGCCGCATATCGCGGTTTACTGTGTAGTGTTTTGCTTAATTACCGCCTGTTTTATTAGGAAAAATCTATTACGAAGAAACATCTATGGTTTGACTGATTTATTACTTAAGTTGCATATCTAAAACCACAATATTGTTCAGAAGTAAATTTTTCGCGAATCTTTGTAACTACACATGCTGGGAACATCTTTCTGTTTTTTCGTCCTAATATTTTCCAGATCCAGCGCGCGAATCTCCTGCAGGCGATGTATCTGTGTGTTCTGTAGCAAATAGGCAATCTTCAATTGTTTTGGGTGATGTGTGTGTAACTGAATACTGAATAAAAATCTTTTTTTTTTCTTTTTTGTTGATTAAATTTACTATGTTGAGACGAAACTTCAATGTGTGGAAATTCTTGCACACTTTATTTACTTGTGTATCGGTTGATTTTCTTCTGGTGGTCCGTGCACTTCGCGAAACTCATAATAGAAAGTTTCCAACACGTCCAAATCCAAGCAGTTAGCTTGAAAACCCGTTGAGTCAGTGATGCAGTGGACACCTTTCTCCAACCTTTTGTCGTTGACTGCTCTTAGCCCGTGACAACAAATGCATTCTTCTCTCGTGGGCATCGCCTTACATAATCCACATTTACACCTGTAATACTCAGAGCTTCAAACTCTTATCTTATTTCAACTGCGAATATGCACGCTTGATCAGCATGATTGCCTACTCAAACTCTGCTAAACTACAACAGGAAACTTTTAAACTCTACTACGGTGACATGTATTGACAAACACTTTTTATGTTCTCCACACAGCTACACTCGTTATCATGCCATGACTCGCTGGCATGAAACCCATTATCCCTTGCAAAATTTTTGGCTGCTTTGCTTTGACAATCTTGCAGAGCTTAGTACCGGTATTAATACGGCTTGCTTTTCATGCAGTGATAGTGCCACCAATCGGAAAATAACTAAATTAGGCCTTACCAGGTGCTTATATCGGTAGCTGCAAGATTAATTTCATCCACATCTGACTCTATGTAACTGCTTGAACCATCGCTATCAGACGTAGTCTTACTACTGGATGGCATAGCTGAAGCCAGGGGTTCAAACTGATAGGGCAATATTACGGTTGGAATTTCAATCTCTTCAATATCACTGTGTTCACTATTGCAATCCATAGCGATTGTGTTATGTATACTGATCAAATCTACTGCACTCGTAATATCTTCTGCAAATACCACCTGCTTGTACAAACTGTTATCATGTACTGTACTAAGTTCACGTAAAATAAGAATTTTCGAACCTAAAGTGACGTAGGCTGCGGAACAATCGGAGGTGCTATGACGTGTAGAATATATGAATCTGTCCCGAACGCACTTTTGATCAGCAATTCACTCAGGAGGACCCAGCATCGTTTTTAGGGCGTGAGGCTGTATAAGCATAAAAAGAATTCTTATTGTGCAGTTTTGTACTTACACAAGTATATAAGCACCAACAGATTAATATGTTTAACTAAAAATTGGAAGGGACTTCAACCCCTCCCCCCGGACTAGCCAGTGACTCGGCAGTTCAGTGTACCTATCATGGTTGATGATCTGCTTCAGGATTATTAGTACTCTTATTCTGCACCTCAAATCTTTATTATAGACCTACTCGTGGTATTACGCCGAAGCGAGTGACGGGGCCCTACTCCACAGCTTAGCGCTTGGGTAACACAGCTTTGAAGTCCGAAGAAATATCGCAGCGGCGGCGAGTCGCTGGCGACACTGCATCCAATTTGACCGGCCCAGAGAGCGAACCCCAGGCCTCCCGCACCGATAGCGATGTCTTTACAACTGAGCTAAACGACCGAAAGTTATTTACTAAGCAAACAATGCTTTTTCATTTACGACGATTTGTAGCTACGTTATTTAGTTCAATGCATAATTCTGAGCGTCTTGACAAACCTTTTTGGTTTGGAATTTAGCTCGAGGACGGATCCACCCTTCTGTTCAAGAGGGAAAGCGATTGCTTTCACGATGCTTACTACTAATAGACAACGGGCTTTTTAAATCATAGTATTATGCACAGCACTGGGAGTTATTAGCTGTTATAGACGTTTAGCGAGAGGGGGGACGATCGCCCCCCTCAGTACTCGCTCCTAATTTAGTTAAACATCAAAAATAAATTTTTAACCCTGAAAATAAAACATACGTTTAAAATAACTACTTCTGAGATCACTTAGCTCAGCGATAAAATTTCAAAAAGCTTTTGAACTATCATTTCTATCCATTCACTACATGCAGCTGCCCAAACGGATATTCAACTATTACGTCATTTGCAAAATTGACGAAAATCCGTATTTCGAGCTTTTTTTGAACAAAATTGCTTTTATTGGTGATGAAACACCTAGTGCAGTTGCAGAATAACTTTTTTGAACCAAATGAGTAAAAATCAAAATGCTCGATTTTGCTTGGCACTTGACCTTTAACCACATTCTAGCCTCTTCAAAACTCTGCACTGTAGGTTTCAAGCTTTCCCGTTTCTTAGGCTTAGTCAACAGGATAAATACCATTAAATTTGTCTTCGTCTGATTAAAAGCACCTGGTTCAAGTTCGTAATTCTCTCTTGCACCTGTAACGTACATTCAACTCCTTTTTTTGTGATTTTTTAAAGTTGTATGACCAATTTTGTCCAAAAATAATGAATTTGGCGCAAAAAATGCATGCAAAAGGTGTAGGCATCTCGGTTTTTTTTTTCATATGCATCAGAGCGGAACGGAGTGAACGACCTTGTGTACACAAATGATGCTGTGACGTAATAAATCAAACAAGACTTTCCAGTCATTACGTATATAATCTTTGGTTGTACCATTTTAATTTTGGTTGACTAATACAATAAACATGGCAAACCATTAATACAATCTTGGAAAAACACAAAAACATTTTCTTCAATGGTACTGGTTGTGTTTACACTGTTGTGGAGTTTGGACAGAGAGACTTAGGCTGTGACAGAGAGAGAGACTGTTTTTGTGGCACCGCCCTGGACTCTGTTTTTTATGGAAGGTCCTATCGAGAAAGTATATATCCGAATACATTTGATAAATTCATTACGGTATCTTGCTCCGCTCTGCCGACGTCTTGCGTTAGCCTACTAACCTTCGCATTTTCTGTCTATAAACAGTGCACTTTTAACTGTTTAATTTATGTTTTATGTAGCCGTAAACCAGCAAGGCTGTGACGGTCCTACTAAACACCGCAAAGAACGACAAAGAACGACAAAGAACGACAAAGAACAACAAAGAACAACAAAGAACTGAAAACACTGAAAAGAACGATAACGGACTTCTCGAACATAACAATGAACGACAAAGGACTTTAAATTAATTACTAAACACCGCAAAGAACAACAAAGGACCTGGAATCATAGTCTCGAACATAACAAGGAACGACAACGGACTTTAAATTAATTACTAAACACCGCAAAGAACGACAAAGGACTTGGAATCATAATCTCGAACATAAAAAACGACAAAGAACAACAAAGAACTGAAAACAGTGCAAAGAACGAAATCGGACTTTGAATTAGTTACTAAACACCGCAAAGAACGACAAAGGACCTGGAATCATAGTCTCGAACATAACAAGGAACGACAAAGGACTTTAAATTAGTTACTACACACCGCCAAGAACGACAAAGGATCTGGAATCATAATCTCGAACATAACAAGGAACGACAAAGGACTCTAAATGAATTACTAAACACCGCAAAGAACAACAAGGGACTTGGAATCATAATCTCGAACATAACAAGGAACGACAACGGACTTTAAATTAATTACTAAACACCGCAAAGAACGACAAAGAGCTTGGAATCATAATCTCGAACATAACAAGGAACGACAAAGGACTTTAAATTAGTTACTAAACACCGCAAAGAACGAAAAAGGACTTGGAATCATAATCTCGAACATAGAAAGGAACAACAAAAGACTTTAAATTAATTACTAATCACCGCAAAGAACGACAAAGGACTTGGAATTATAATTTCGAACATAGCAAGGAACGACAAAGGACTCTAAATGGATTACTAAACACCGCAAAAAACGACGAAGGACTTGGAATCATAATCTCGAACAAAACAAGGAACGACAAAGGACTTTAAATTAATTACTAAACACCGCAATAGACGACAAAGGACTTGGAATCATAATCTCGAACATAACAAGGAATGACAAAGAACTTCAAATTAATGACTAAACACCGCAATAAACGACAAAGGACTTGGAGTTATGATCTCGAACATAACAAGGAACGACAAAGGACTCTAAATGAATTACTAAACACCGCAAAGAACGACAAAGGACTTGGAATCATAATCTCGAACATAAAAAGGAACGACTAAGGACTTTAAATTAGTTATTAAACACCGCAAAGAACGACAAAGGACTTGGAGTTATGATCTCGAACAAAACAAGGAACGACAACGGACTTGGAATTAGTTACTAAATACCGCAAAGAACGACAAAGGACTTGGAATCATAATCTCGAACATAACAAGGAACGACAAAGAACTTTAAATTAATGACTAAACACTGCAAAGAACGACAAAGGACTTGGAGTTATGATCTCAAACATAACAAGGAACGACAAAGGACTTTAAATTAGTTACTAAACACCGCGAAGAACGACAGAGGACTTGGAATCATGATCTTGATCATAACAAAGAACGCCAAAGGACTTTAAATTACAGTAATTACTAAACACCTCAAAGAACTTTTAAATCAATTAGGCTAGTGATTGGGGTCAGGGGGTTGGGGTGGGGAGGTTGGAGTCATAGGGAGGTTGGGTTGGAGTGGGGTCGGAAGGGTTCGAGTTGGGGTCGTAGGGAATGGAGTTGGGTTCGTAGGAGTTCAAGTCAGGGGGTTGGGGAGGTCAAAAGAGTTGGGGGTTTGGGGTCGGAGGAGTTTGGGTCGAGAGATTGATTTGAAACAAAGGAGGTTGGTTGGGTTGGGGTCGGGGAGTTGGAGTCAGGGGTTTGATTTGGAGGTTGAGGCTGGGGGAGTTGGGGTCGGGATTAGGGAAGTTGGGGGGGTACGGGAAGTTGGGGTTGGGGTCAGGGGTTGAGTTGGGGAGGTTGAAGTCGGGGGTGAGGTGGGGAAGTTGGAGTCGCGGGGATTGGGGTTAGGGGAGCTAGTTGGAATCAGGGAAGTTGGGGTCAAAAGAGTTGAAGTAAGAGGGGTTGGAGTGGGGTCGAAGAGGTTGAAGTTGGGTCGGAAAGGATGGAGTTGGGTACGGAGGGGTTCGAGTCAGGGGCTGGGGTCGAAGTGGTCAGAGGAGTTGGAAGGTTGGTGTCGAAGCGGTTGGAGTTGGGGTCGAAGGAGTTTGAGTTGAGGGGTCGAGTTGGGATCAGGGAGGTCGGAGGGGTTGGGGTGTGGGGTTGGGGTCAGGGGTTGGGTTTGGGAAGTTGGGATTGGGGTAGGTGGGGTTGGGGTCGGGGGGATTGGGGTTAGGGAAGTTTAGATCAGGGGATTTGGGGTCGGGGGGACTTGGGGTCGAGAGAGTCGAGATCAGGGGGATTGATGACGTTTCCAAATTTTTTGACCCCAACTCCCCCGATTTCAACTTCCCTAACCCCAACTTTCCCGATTATAACTTCCCTAACCCCAATCCCCCCGACCCTAACTCCCCCAACCCCAATTCCCCCCCGACCCCAACTCCCCCGCGACTCCAACTTCCCTGATCCCAATTTTCCTATCTAACCCCAATCCCCCCGACTCCATTTCCCCCAACTCCCCTGACCCCAACCTCTCGAACCCAACCCTTGACCCCAACCCACCCGACACTCCAACCCCAATGCCACAACCCTCCGAGTTCCCCAGTCCCAACCCGACCTTCGACCCAAACTCTCCCAACCCTTTCGACCCCAACCCCCATAACCCCTCTGACCTCCCCGAGCCCAACCTCCTGACTTGAACTCCTCCGAACCCAACTGCATCCCCTCCGACCCCAACGCGAACTCCTTCGACCCCACTCCAACCCCCGACCCCAACCTCCCCATGACTCCAACCTCCCAACCCCCCTGACCCCAATCACTAGCCTAATTGATTTAAAAGTTCTTTGAGGTGTTTAGTAATTACTGTAATTTAAAGTCCTTCGTCGTTCTTTATTATGTTCAAGATCATGATTCCAAGTCCTCTGTCGTTCTTCGCGGTGTTTAGTAATTCATTTAAAGTTTTTCGTCGCTTTTTGTTAAGTTCGAGATTATGATTCCAAGTCCTTTTTCGTTCTTTGCAGTGTTTAATAATTTATGTAAAGTTCTTTGTCGTTCCTTGTTATGTTCGAGATTATGATTCTAAGTCCTTTGTCGTTCAGCTCAGATGGCCGAGTGGTATAGAGCGCCTGTCTTTTGAGCTGTAGACTCGGGTTGGATTCCGAGTCGGGTCAAACCAATGACTTTAACATTGGTATTCACAGCTTCCCTGCTTGACGCTCAGCATTAAAGGGACAGTGTGGAAAACAAGCCGGCAAGTTTACTTGTTGTGCCGTTGGGAAAGGCACTTAGCGGGATTCCCCCATGTTGGTGTGGTAGACAGATGGCTGACAACTCCTAAGCGAGCTCGTATAGCGCTTTGATCGCTTTCTTGTAATAAAAGGATAAATATGCTACTAAATACTAATTTAAAGTTCTTTGTCGTTCCTTGTTATGTTCGAGATTATGATTCCAAGTCCTTTGTCGTTCTTTGCGGTGTTTAGTCATTAATTTAAAGTCCGTTGTCGTTCCTTGTTATGTTCGAGACTATGATTCCAAGTCCTTTTTCGTTCTTTGCGGTGTTTAGTAATTAATTTAAAGTCCTTTGTCGTTCCCTGTTATGTTCGAGACTATGATTCCAAGTCCTTTGTCGTTCTTTGCGGTGTTTAGTAACTAATTTAAAGTCCGTTGTCGTTTTTTGTCGTTCTTTGCAGTGTTTTCAGTTCTTTGTTGTTCTTTGTCGTTCTTTGTCGTTCCTTGACTTGTTTGTCGTTCTTTGTCGTTCTTTGCGGTGTTTAGTAGGACCAAAATTATAATCAAACACTATGTATACAAACCTAACCTGGCAGGATGTGTCGTTTACCGTTGCAACTTTAAGCAACATTCTCAATGACGAACATATACCCGCAAAAAATGCAAAAACCGCTTGGTCAGATACCGGAGAAGAGGATAAAAAAGTGTTGTGAAGACTTTGTCTGTTAAAAGAGCTTTTTTGTTTTGTGCGGCATTACGAATTTTGGTGAAGATATGCTTGACAAAACAAGAAAAACGTAAATCCTAGCAAATGACAAATATGCAAAAAGTGTTAGTTTCCGACAATGATCTCATTTTGTAATGGTTTTCTCCCCCAGGCAAACCATATCTCCGCCAACCATTTGAAATTACTTTCAATCGGCCTGTGAAAGTAGAGTGGAACCTCCTGATATGCATGTTTGGAAGAAAAGCAATTGCAAAAGGAAATAAAACAGACATTGGTAACCCACTTAATACTTCCCGTAAAACCACTTACCGCAATAAAATTTTTTTTACTGCCGATTACATGTATTATGTGTACGATGATAGTTTAATAGGCTGTGTTATAGAGATGAATAGTGACGTTGCTTTTTGTGTGCTTTTGTTTGTGCGTAATTTCCTTTGCCTTTATGAAGTAAGAAAACAATAAATTTTAATAATTTCCTTTTCTATTTGTTATTTCATTTGAGCAACAGCTGTGATATGGCTGGATAGTGGATATACTATTAATTATCTAGGCTTTGTGCGATCAGAGTGCCCCATGTTGACAGCATATCATTGAAATTGTTCAATACTGGGTTTGTTTTTCTCAAAATTTGACTTCGGTCAATTGACCTAACTATCTACAAAAATTTCGGTCATTTCAATTTTTTTCGTTCATGTTTGAAGTAACAATATGTTGAACGAAATATACACCTACTCCTTTGTAACCGCAACACAAATAAAACCTACTGTGATCAGTTTGATGTCTGTCAGTGACTGCGCCAATGGGAGTACCAGTCCCTCCCACATCTTCTCAGGCCCATTCTTGTAAATCGTGCAAATCCGTTATTTTTTTGGGGGGGAGGGGAGGGGGCAGACGTGGATCCTGCCCTGGTTTCCTGTCTTTAAAACACAAAAATTTTTTACGAAATCACTAGATAAAGCGTCAAGGGAACCCAGAAATATATAATTTGACCACAAGATACTACCTTTTGACCGTTATACCCTTCTCATATTCTGCCAGTGCCATTACTTTTTTAACATTTTCAGGATTTTTCAATTTTCGTTTTCATTCTTTGCCGTGATACTGTAATAATACACCGTATGTTTCACTAAGTTTGGTCGAAGATTTGCAGGAATCGGGCTACTAGGCACGATAACCAAAGGCAATGTGAATTTCTGAACGATTACCAGATTACACTTACTAGTATCTCATTTTTACTTCGTATTAAGTCCCCATTTCGATGAAAAATCCTCCTGAATATATGCCAGAATGCACCAAATTAATTCCAAAATTTTTTGGGGGAGGCTTCCCATACCTTCTTGAAAGAGTCTAAATTTTTACAAATTTTCGTCGCTTGGTTTGTCCCCTCACTTATTTCTGGCTGGCGCCGTCCCTGATGTCTGTTAAACCTGTCACCGGTAGTCCGTTTGTAATTGTTGCTTGCATATTGGCGAAATATTTACTTCGGTCAATTGACCGAAATGGCTTTAATTTTTTTCGGTTTTTACAAATACAATTTGGGTTATGACCGAAATTTCAAAATCGAAGAAAAAAATTAACCGACCGTTAGCTCAGCTGCTTGGCACACACGCTACCGGTGCGGGAGATTTGGGGTTCAAATCTCGGGACAGTCTAGTCGGCACAGTGTCTCGAACGGCTCGCCACCGCTGCGACGTTCTTTCGGAGCTGTGTAGTCCAGGCGCTAAGCCGCGGAGATGGGCCCCGCCACTCGTTACACGCTTCGGCGTAATACCGCGAGTATAATGAAGATTTGATTTTTTTTATGGCCGAAATTTTACCGAAAAAAAAAAAAAAACAAAGCAGGTTCAATAGGCCTACCGGGTATAGTCTGAAGTCACATTAGTAAAAATATAAAAAAACTAGTAGAGTAAGGGGACTATTTCTAAAATTTTTAGTACCGAAATTTCGCTGAGACCCGACACAAACCTTGGCTGCTGTTAAGCCTAGTAGAGTAGCATTCACGATTTGGTGTTGAACGGGCAAGCCGCAAGGCAAGCCTATGGCATTCCAGCCAGCCGTAATATCCGCAAGTTATTGCCATATTTGAAACAGCAAGCGAAAGAATAGAACAGAACAAAACAAGTTTATTTTTGTTGCTAACTCGCAATCACAAAAGCATCATACAATAGCACAAGAATAGTACAAGCAACAGGCAACTGCGAAGGGACCATTGGTCTTCGAGTCAAGCAGCAGCCCAGCTATTCTTAATATTCATGAAAAAAAAAAAAAGCAATTTAAAAAAAAAGAAACAAAAAAAAGGAAGAAATGATTAAATGGTAATATGATTAGTTAACAAATGGTGATTAAGCAATGCGTGATTTTAATTAAATCTAGTGTTTAAAGATGTATTGTAATAATTGTTGTAAAATAATGTAATATTACGGGGTTGTTTCGGCATTATAATTGTACAGAAGAAAGTTTTTGTAAATCTCTTTGAATTTATGAAATGGCAGTTTTTTAATTTCAGAAGGAATATTGTTACATATTTTAGCACCAGTATATTTTATTGATCGTTGACTACGAGAAGTGTGTGCACGGGGTATAAAGATATTATTATCAGAGCATGACGCGTTTTATATGAAGAAACCTCAGAAATACAATTAAAGTAGTCGTTAAAGTTGATGGGTAATTTTTTGTGTGAAAACTTATGCATAAACTTGGCGATTTCTAAATTGTATAGATCTTCAAGTTTCAAAATCTTAAATTTGTAGTACTGTAGTGTTATACTGCTTCTAATTGGACATTTCGAAATGATTCTTAAGGCTTTGTTTTGAAGTTTTTTTAATTTTAGCAGATACGTTTTATAGGTGGAAGCCCATACTGGCAAAGCATAAAGCAAATGAGATTGAATTAAAGTGTAGTAGAGAGTTATTAAAGTATGGTGCGGAAGATAGTAACTCAGTTTCGCTATAACTCCTACAGACCGTGAAATTTTGTTTTCAAGATGATTAATGTGAGATTTGAACGATAGGTGATCATCTATAATGATTCCCAAGTATCTTGCTGAAGTAGTTGGATTCAAAGTTTGACCGTCGAGGACAAGAGTGATATCAGAGTTAGGATTTCGAGTATTGCGACCAATACCTTATGGTAAAGCAAAAGTTTTAGAAGCGTTAACAATTAAATTATTAGACATCATCCATTTAGAAACTTTGAAGAGTTCCAAATTAGCCAAACTTTCCATACTATCAAAGTCCTTTCCAGTATTTAAAAGTGCCGTATCATCAGCAAAAAATCTGAAAGTACTATCCAAGCACGAAGGAAGATCATTTATGTACACTGTAAAAAATTTTGGGTAATCGCATTGCCCAATTTTGGGCAAATGTTTGCATTACCCAAAAAAAACGGTCAAAAACCCAATTTTTTTTGGGTATGATAAGCAAAAACCCAAAGTCGATTTTGGGTTCTGCATGACCCAAAGCACAACATTGGGTATAAACAATTGTGTCCCAAGTAAATTGGGTTAAAAACTGTATACCCAAAAATAAATTTTGGGTAATCGTTTTTGCAAATATTAATTTGGGTAATGTGGTAGCAAACCCAAATTAAATTTTTGGGTGAGTGTTATGACTATTGTTTTGGGTCAATGGATTTTAAACCCATTAATTTTTTTTGGGAAATAATTCCTGAAATAATAACTTGTGTATATTGTTTTTAAAGCCAAAAAAATTTTTGGGAAAATGTTAAATAACTTATTGTGGGAAAGTGAATTTTAAAACTAAGATCTTTGGGGAAAATTTTTAGATAATAGATTGGTTTTAAACTCAAAAAACGGGTTGCACTTTAAGCAATTCTTAGTTTAGGAAACATTGAGTGCAAAACCCAACTGTTTCATATAGCACTAGATGAGTTTTCATACGGCCCGCGCTTGTTGCTGCTAAATGTATTATTTTTGGCCTACAAGCACATGTAAAGTTAGATAGCCTGTCCAATCTAACTGGAGGTTGCTTTTTTACGCTGTAAATGCGACAAGACTATCTGATTGAGACGACAAAAACCGGCGAGAAAAGTTTAAACCATTATTACGTCATAATTGCAACAGAAACCATTTTTGTTACGAAGAGCAGCAAAACACATAGAACCACAAAAGACTATTAGCCTTCGGGTACTTTACATTATGAAATTTGTTCCTCTTGGAGAAAACTTTGGCGCCCCTGGTCTAAGGCCAACCACCAAAAACCTTACATGCTTTATCTAAGTTGATCACTTGGTCTGTAGGATAATCGAGCCGTATAAAAATTTTCTGAGATTTATCTGCGTGTTTGGCAGATATTGGAGCTGGGCAAGCCATCTTAAATTTTTATAGCATTTATCTACGGGCATTGGTAAATGTTGCTACATTAGCAAAACGGAAAGCCGGAAGCCATAGTAGTCTGCGATTTATTGCTTTTCAAGGCCTTACCACGCGCATGCGCTTAAATTTTGCTTAGACGTAAATGCTAAGCATTATAAACTAGCATTTGTGTAGCTGTTTTGCTTGATGAGACAGAAAGCGTCATCTACCCCAAATTGATATAGGCCTAGTTAAATTTTGCAGTATATTTCCACTTGAAATAAAACCGATGACAACCTCAATTCCACAAGTCATTTAATAAGCTATTGTTGTCTTTTTATGCTATAGCAATTTTAAGTTACATACCTGTGTCTAGTCATTTTAATTTCAAGTGCAACATTATTATGATAGACAGTTGCGCAAGCGGCTAACCTTCACTCTACCGCATAAACCAAACAACCTAAGCTTTCAACTTGCAGTATACCATCGTTTGTCAGCGTAATTTATAAATTTTGCTGGCAGACTTTAATAATAATTAAATGTGCATGATGTAATTCATCATTCTAATAAAATAGCACTTTTCAGAAATTAATTAAATTTTACTTTACGCTTCAATAAACTTTACGGTTTAGTGATCAGCGCAATCAGTGAGCGCCAAAATAATCGAAATTCCAATTAAATGATGCGTCGGTGAAGCTGCTGCTTCTCGCTGGAGTAAAAAGCTAATTTAAAATCTAAAGGTTCCGGTAACGACTTAGGTAGGCTATGTAGACACAATGATTTTAAAGTTATCTGCAGATTCATGTGTTCAACTTGCTGAAGTGAGCTATCATAGTATGCAGTATCTACAGATTTGGAAATGCTGCGAAGACCACAAGTACTAGTAGTCCGCAGGTCTTTTTATTACTAGCTACTAGACTTAAGACCTAGCTGCCTAGTCAGATGTCAGTAAGTTACTGGTTGCGCATGCTTCTTTTAGGTCTGCTAATGGCGGGATAGAAAATTAAAACAACTTGTTTTTTGACGAACTTTTAAATAATTTGAATTTGGAAAAGCTTATCAGAAGGCAAAAAAAATTTCAAGGTCTACTGGTACTGACCCTTTTCAGTGATTCTTAACTCCCAGAGTGCACTAGTACAGGTACGGAGGAATGGTAGAACTGGAGATTGGAGTGACTACAGTTCAAATTTAGAGTTGTTAAGCTGGGTTTACATAAGCTAAAAAAATAGTGCAAAACGGTGAGAAGCTGAGCTTTTATTTTATAGGCCTAATGTCATGCAACTTGGCTTTGCTAGTTGAGCAAAGTGGAGCCAAGCTTCATTGCAAGCTTCAAAGAACAAACAATGCTCAGCTCTGCTCCATTGACGTTTTTTTGTTCGTGTAAACCCACTATTAGTAGTTGCAAGTTGGACCATTAGAGGTTGGAGTTGATAAAAGTTTTGGGGAAATCTGAAGCTGAGTTGATCTGAGAAAAATGAGTCAATCTAAATGAGCCTCCATGTGGAGAAAACCGATTTGGAAACGAACAGCTCAGATGGCCGAGTGGTATAGAGCGTCTGTCTCTTGAGCTGTAGACTCGGGTTTAATTCCGAGTCGGGTCAAACCAATGACTTTAAAATTGGTATTCACAGCTTCCCTGCTTGACGCTCAGCATTGAAGGGACAGTGTGGAGAACAAGCCGGCAAGTTTACTTGTTGTGCCGTTGGGAAAGGCACTTAGCGGGATTCCCCCATGTTGGTGTGGTAGACAGATGGCTGGCAACTCCTAAGCGAGCTCGTACAGCGCATTGATCGCTTTCTCGTGATAGGAGGATAAATATGCAACTAACTAACTAACACTGCTGCCACTTCCCAATTTTATGTTAAAGTACCACAATACCCATTACACTGATACTGGTATGGATCTTGCTTATCCAAAGTGTTGACTGGATATATAAGCAATCAAATAGCTTGCAATGTACATTTATTGATGTAAAAACATAGTAAATTTCAGAAGTAGAGAATGGGCCTAGCAGTCATGTTATATAGCTGATGCTTCATGCTGTTAATGTGATGTATGTACAACTACTGTGTCGAATTGTCATTGAAGTTTCTGATCATCAATTCATCATAACATGTATTTACCTTTGTGTGTGAAACCAAAACAGACATGCAACGAATCAAGGTAAGTGACTGATAAACAGTAAACATTATGCATGTTGTGTTGTAAATGCTAAGGCATTATGTAATGCTTCACACTAATAACTGATTGTATATGATACCCAGTTTTGTTAGGCATCCATGTGGCAGTGATAAACATTTAAATTGTTTTGTGAAACAGTCAAAAATGTGCCATCATATATTTAAAATATTGACAGAAGAGCTGTTCAAACTTTTTCTCGTATTGCCATGCACATCAATACGAATATGAGAATGTTACCAATCAAGTGCATTGTGATTATTCTACTTCATACTGCTATTTATAAGTTTTTGCCTACCTAAGGCGCTTTAACCAATAGGCCCGGTATGCAACTCATAGAAAGTGACACGTGATTATGTAGTGAGTGGTTTCATGATTTTACGTATGCAATAAGCAGTAAAATCAAAGAACTTGGTGCAAAAAATATGGCTTGACATGCACTGCATTGCTCCCTGCAGCTGTGTGTTAGAAACTTGTTATGATAGTATACTACTCTTTCAGTTTTATTATGTAAAGTTAAAGCAGTGGTTATGACACATGGGCAACATGCATATAAAATAATTCACAGTGGATTATTTTTGCATCAACCTCTTTGTTTCATGAAAATCAGCAAACTTATTTTGTGACAATTACAGGTCAGCATAATTTGATGCTAGTCAAGCTGTTGCATGTTGTTTTCTGTGTCTTTGATAAAAAATTATTATTAAATCAAGTAATGTGGCGTTAATGAACTTTGTTGATTGGAAATTTGAAATAATGTTTAAAAATTGAAAAGGCTATAGACTGGCTAAATTTTTTGTAGCTGTTGTTCCTGTTACTAAAAATGATCAAACCTCAATTAGCAGTTTTTATCCAATGGTTTTTATTGGGTAAAGAAATTAAAAATGTAATTCCACATAAGCAAGCCTGCTCCAAGCAAGTGGTTTATTGCTAAACGTTTTTGTGAAGTTTCAGAAATTGATTGTTTGGTACAGTTAAACATAAATGATAATTATTTAGTTGGGATGCAAAGGTGTGAACAACCTAAAGACTGCCATGGTAGCCCATGCTAAGGTTTTTATGTGCTTAACGCTAAGAAAGCATAAATTATAAAGCGCTAGAGTCCTTGTTTGCTTGTCTGTTATTTAAGACAAACTCTATGGCATTGGTTTACTTGCCTGTCTATAACGCGCAAAAGGTTTTCATCAACGCATAAAACTGTTCAGTTCCAAAAGACCTGTTCGCACTGTAGATAGGAGTAAATAATAATTTGGTTTGAAACGCTATATGTCTTGTTATTACCATATTGCTTCACGCTACAATAAAACCGAATTGTCTCTTTTGTTCTATATCTAAGACACCCCATCACTCGAACTGCTGAAGATTTGACCTTAAATGAAAGCCTACCAAAGCAGATACGCGGGCTCTCCAGTTTGCTTTTTCTTACCCAGTCATTCCAAACTGTTTTTCATAGTTGAAATTTAACAAAAGCACTGCTGGACATAAGCCCAAGTTTAAACGGTTTCTCTCAAATACTGCAATTTATATAATCTGATGGAAATTTTCATTTTCATCATGCGCTTTTCTGGCTCATTATTTATATACAATATTTGGGCTTACAATTGCTCCATCTTTTTAGGGAATTCTGCGAAGAATGTGCATCGAAACACTAAATTCTGCAGACAGTTGATGCTATCTAATGCGTCCTGAATAGCACAAAAGGCTTGAATGAAAGCGAACGGAAAAAACAATTGAGACAAATGGTAAAATAAAAACTTCTCAGATGCATAATATGCGAAAACAGACGTTTTAGGGGGAAAACTTTGAACTGATAACTTGTCGAATTTATTCCAAAGAAGTGTGTTGCTGCTTACCGATTGTATAACATTTGCACTAAACATTGTTTGCCCGTCT
The DNA here is from genome assembly GCA_964006365.1 of Trididemnum miniatum. Classification (NCBI taxonomy): domain Eukaryota; kingdom Metazoa; phylum Chordata; class Ascidiacea; order Aplousobranchia; family Didemnidae; genus Trididemnum; species Trididemnum miniatum. Next base: position 32,570,333 of record OZ023233.1, read on the forward strand.
TTGTTTCCTGTGTTCTATTCTAACGTATGGGTGTCATGTTTTTTTAGCCTATTTTGTTTGGTTAGTTTTTATGCAACATCATGACTGTGGCTGGTTGCTTATTGACATAATTTTGCTTCAGCGGAATATCTGACTGACATAACGTAAATATAATTAGGCATAGTCGAAACCTTCGTGACACAAGCTCTTGGTTATGGTTGAGAGCTACTGTAATTGCCTTTTAACATCTTGTTAAACTTGATTGCTGCTAACCTTGTTTTTGTGAGCGCACAATAGTTTGCACTTAAAGTGCACAGTAAATTGTTGATAATAACTGAAATTAATTAATTTTATGTATCATAATACTTCATTATTTTGTATCTTTGCAAAAGCATTATTTTGTATTGTCTCTGCGTATGCACTTCATTTTTTATTCTTTGAGTAGCATACTGTAACTGCTCCGTATCTATGATTGTTTATTTTTTTACATACATTTGTGAGTTAAAAATGCTTGGGTTTGCATATGGTTGTGGCAGATTTCTATTTGTGCTTGCAGGAATTGGTTACTTGCAATTCTCATTTAAATTGAGGTCATAATCGCATAATATTTACATCGTTTGGATCAGTTTTATTTATAATCGCTTCATATGTGAACCTAAGCATGTTCAAATAATCAATGCTGTTATTTGTTGAACATTTAATTTGTACCTATTTCTTTTGACAATATAAAGCATTATTGCAATATTTTGTTGTGCATTTCTTGTGAACCCTCCATTATTAAGTGATTATGACGACTGTTGTGATTACGAGTTAAGCAAAAACGCATTCACAAATATTAATCGGAAAACCCAAATCTGAAAATTGGGCTTTTTTCCTTAGCTAAAAGCTTTTGGGACAAAGCGCCCAAATTTTCAGCTTGGGTATTAATTACCCAATTTTCTTGATCTACAAGATTTAAGGTTAAACACCCAAATTGAAAATTTGGGTCGTTATTACCCAAGTTGACAAATTGGGTTTCTCAGCCTTCGAGCCCAAAATTTTCAATTAGGTTTAAAGACCCAAGTTTGTAGTTTGGGTCAAGTTACCCACTGTACTTGGGTTATGGATATTGGGTTAACAAACCCAACTTTGTAAATTGGGTCGTTATTACCCAAGTTGGCAAATTGGGTTTCTCAGCCTTCGAGCCCAAAATGATAACCCAAGTTTTTTGGGTCTACGTTACCCAATTTGATTTACAGTGTAGATAAGAAAAAAAAGTGGGCCCAAAATGGAACCTTGAGGAATTCCATAATTAATTTGTTTTTTTGTAGATGTGGTAGACGCAAATGACACATATTGAGTACGACCATTCAAGTAAGAAAATAGCAATGAGTTGGCCACTCCGCGGATACCATAAAAGTCAAACTTTTCTAATAATTTTTTTGTGTGAGACTGAATCAAAAGCTTTTTTGATATCTAGAAACAATAATGTAGAAGGTTGGTTATTATCTATGTTGTCGTAGCACATTGTAATCAGGTCTAAAATAGCGTGTATTGTGGAATGTTTGTGTCTAAAACCATATTGGGTTGGAACAATAGTGTTATTACGTGTAAAAAAAGATAAAAGACGTTTATGTATTAAACGCTCGAAAACTTTAGACAAAGAAGATAAAAGGGAAATGGGACGATAATTAGTAAGTTGATCAAAGGAGCCTTTTTTATAAACAGGAATAACTTTAGCCAGCTTTAATTTACCAGGAAAAATACCGAATGTAAGACAGTAATTAAATATTGCGGACAAAGGTAATGCAATAATGGGAGCAGTAATTTTTAAAAAATAGGGAAAAATGTCGTCATGGCCGCTGGCTTTATTCTGTTTTAGCGAGTTAATGAGCATGCAAATTTCTTGTGGAGTTGAAGGCTGTAGATATATGGAGGATGGACAGGCATTTTTTAAGTAAGCACAAAAGTTATGGTGATTAACCTTGTTAACAGAATTAGCTAAATGTTCACCGATATTAGCGAAGTGATTATTGAATTTTTCGGCAATGGCTCTAGGATCTGTAATTGTAGTGTTATTAACTGTAATAGAAATTGGATTATTGAAACTGGATTTATTGGGCAAAAGGGTACGCAATACATTCCAGGTTTTTTTTGGCTTATCAGAGTATTCCTTGAGCTTATTATGGTAATACATTTTTTTGCAAGATTTTTTATCTTTGTTAACACATCACAACACATCTTATAACATTGTTTGGCAACAGAAGAACCATTAATATAATGTGTTTTGTGCATCCTCTGTTTCCTTTTAATAGATATCAAAAGACCTTAGGTGATCCAAGGTTTGTTCTTTAAACGTTTCTGTTTGCGAGTAAGCTTTTTGAGCAGTGGATGGGCATTTATTGTTAAAGTAAGCAAGGAATAAAACTATCAAATGTGTCATTGATATTGCTTTCGGTTATGGCATTAATGTTAGACATGAAATTATCAAGTTTGGTGAATAAGTCGTTATTAAAATTATTACAATCAAATTTGGTAAAAGATCGTACTAAAATTGATTCGCTGCGTTTGGGCGCTAGATTTCTATTAATTAAAGCTGCAACAGGATAGTGGTCCGTTATGTCATAGTCAAACACTAAAGGAATGATATGATGTTTACTGTCGTTAGTAAGAATATTATCTATAATTGTACCAGAGCGTGGTGCTACTCTAGTAGGTTTGTCAATGAGATTCGCAGTGCAGTTGGAGCTCAGCATATTTAAATAGTCTTGTGAACACTTGGATGAGCAGTTATTTAGTGTGTTTATATTCATATCGCCGAGAATAAAGTACTGTGTGTGGTTGTTGTTCAAGTTAGTCAGGATATTATTAAGCATGTCAAGAAATTCATTCATGTTAGTTTTGGGGTGACGATAGACAGTTCCTATGACATAGTTAAGGTCACTACCAGAACAGGTTAATTTGATCCATAAACATTCACAGCCATGATATGCTGTGTCAAACAGTATTTCACTAGCCTGTAGTGAGTCAGAAATATAAGAACCAACACCACCAGCATTCGAATTTGAATCAACATGAAAAAAAGTATATCCAGGAATGGAAATATTAACCAGTGGTCTATCTTTGATCTTAGTTTCCGTTAAAGCGATGACGTGGGGCTGAACGGTAAATTTCGATGACAAATCAGCCAAGTCATCATAATTTTATGCTAAAGAACGAATGTTTAGATGTAACAAAAATAATTGACCGTTGTTACAAACAGTAGGAAAAGAACTAGGGCTCAAATATTCACTGGGCTTAATGTTATTAAATAATGTGGAAAACGCCCCATCGGTTATGTCAAAGTCATTAGACGAAGCAATGATGCCGGTATTATAAATATTACTAATTTGGGCTGCGTCCTGGTGTAAAGCCAACGAACTCTTCGCAATTGCTTTATCACAAAAACAATCAGTCATTTCGGAAAATGAGTAGGCCTAATTCAAAATATCAAGCACAAAACAAAAAATTACCCAATCGGACTTAAATCCTTCTCCGATTTTATTCCAATAGCCACGGTTTCCTCTGATCTACGCACAGAAATGTTTCCGTTCGAAGTCCAGATATACTTGACTTTGGCAAGTCGAGCCTTTTGTTTGGCCAACCAAAATGATTTCTATCGCTGCTGGGTGAGATTTTCATTAATGAACAAAGATTTAATTCTATAAACAGAAAATTTATTAAAATCCAAGTCACGAATCAGCTTCCTCTTGGCGTAGATTTCATTCCGAATATCCCGATTTACAAATCTAGCAATAACGGGTGGTGGAGATATTTTGGTTGGTACGTCGTGCTGAAAATCTATGAGAGGTTGAAATTTGATCTTTAGTTATTTCAACGCAGATGTGCTCAGCAACTTCAACAATAAGCTTGTTAGTACCCTCTCCTTGTGTTTCTGGTATTCCTGTGAATTCTAGATTTTGACGGCGTCCATATTGCTCCAGTGCGTGAGGTTTTTCAGATTCTTTGGCCTCTTTTTCAGCAACTAGTTGAGAGTTGGTTTGTAGACGCTTAATCTCATTTTTTTGCTGTTTATTAGTCAATAAAAGATGGTTATAGTCTTGCTTTAGGTCATCATATTGGCTGCAAATGAATCTTTGGCTGTCTTTTAATTCCACCAACTCCGCTTTCAGTATGCTGATTTCTTGCATGTACTCTGACTTCCATGCTTTAACTGCATCATCAACTAATTTTTTTATATCAGTTTGAATCTGATTCGCATTTTCCTTGGAATTGCTGGCTTTTTTGCTTTGTCTTCGATCTGTCATTTTCTTGTAGTGATGTACTAGTGCACAATCAATTTACAAACAGTTTGAGCCGGTCGTAGTCATCAAAGAAAGAATAAATTATTCCGGACGCCATCACATTTTTTCCCCAGTTACTGGGGAGGTATGCTTTTTCCATCTCGGAAAACGTCTACTGAAACAGTTTCTTGTTGTCTTCTTTATATTTTAAATCTTGAATTTGTATCAAATATTCAGGCAAAATTGAAGTTTATGCAGATTGTGTTACCAATCAAACTTGCAAGGCCTTGCACTGCTGCATATCAGCATTCAGCAATGCATTGAACAGGCACACATAACAACATCATCGCAAGAGCGTTATTGTCAAAAGACAATTCATTATTTTAGTTTAAAATAATGAAACTAAGACAAATCTACAATATTTGATCACTAGACACCAGCCCAGAGCCTACACCAAACACTGCCCAGAGCAGAGCCTAGACCAGGGATGGCGAATCTTTTTACGTGGTGGGTCAAATATGCGGTCGTAGACCGAAAAAAAAGTGGGTCACGGATGTAATGATATTGATGAGGGGCTTGAACTAGGAAAGCGAAAAATAAAATAAAAAAAGGTCTTCGCGCCTTCCGATGTTCCGAATTCCGCCGAAATCTATGTGAAGAGCAAAAAAAAAAGGTCTTCACCTCATAAATTCCCAGCTTTCCGCAAATAGGCTATTGGGTGTGAACAGCAAATAAAAGGTCTTCAATGCCACAGCATAGGCAGATAAACTTTTCTTCATTACGCAATTGTTCGTTACGTTTTTTTCCTACAGTTTTCGAAGCTACAAGTGGGTCACTGAAAGCTGCAAGTGGGTCACTTGTAGCCTGTTTCCATGTCCAAAAACCGTAAGCTTTTGGCCCGCGGGCTTTGCTCGAGTCAGTTCGAGTCAGGCTTTATGTGGGCTAATTTCAGCAAAATCGTGGGCTTTGCTGGCCGCATCTAAATAGGTGGTCTAAGAACGTGGGCTTTTGCAAAACGGTGGGCTTTGAGAAAGTTGTTGCGTGAGGTCTACTGCTTAGACTGTAATATAGGCTGTTGATATTTAAGAAGTTGGCGTATGATTATCAAATAAATGTAGGTTTGGGGCAATTTCGCTTCATAAAAGTTAAAATTAGAGTAAACTGTTGATAAATTCAACTTGCCTTAGGCAGTTAGCTGGTTAGGCTCGTTACTGAATTCACCTATTAGCCAGTCAGCCTTGTTTTGCTATTCTGAAGTATTGGTTAGAGTGAAGTCAATTCACTGTTCAAGTTCTGAAGTCTGTTTGCCTAGTCTAGTTGCAAAAACAACCGGTACTGGTAGGTGGTACCGGTTCGTTCTTACTTAAGTGGTCGCTGGGTCAGCCTTGGCTTTTTTGCATGTCGCAGCATTGAGTGACATAGGTAATGGTACGCAAGCAGCTTTCGCACCGGTACTGCATGCTACCAGCGTAGGTCTACCGTACTTTATTTACTCCATTGCAATTAAAGTTTGAAAAGTATCGTTGGAGTTGCAGTTGCTTTTGATGACCTTAAACAGTTGAATATTTAAAGGCAGCACTGGTTATTTGTACAGGCTTGTACAAATAAGCACTTGGTTTATTCTACTATCAGATTATCCTTTCACGCTGACCTCGATCCAGAGAGCATGATTAAGTGATAAAGTAAACTAAGTCGTTATTTGTAGGGGTCTGTAACAATAGCCACTTTGATATTTAAAAGTTTGCTTGTAGGTGATTTAGCCCACTGCTACTCCTGATATCTAGTACCCTTACCCACGTCTAATCGTGACTGGTATTAAAATTGGTGGCATTTATTCAATTTTGGCATATCACTTAGTATTCACTACTGGTAGCCTAGTTCTTTAATGGTCATAATTTGCTACGTCCTAACTTGATGTTATTACAAAAAATTATGTCTGTTGAAAAGTGTTGATTAGTCTGTTAGTTATAGACTCTTATCCCTTTTACGCTGAAACATGCACAATTGCACACTGCATGCTCGCATTTATTTGCTTAAATAATATTCTAATTGTTATTGTTCACTTGTATTACTGACACAAGCTAGCAATAGACCATACCCTGACAAATAGCATGAATAGCCACAAGTTAAACACCAACTAAAAAATGTATACCATTTTGTCGCTGAGTTAGAGCGTGCGCTGCATTTTCATGACATATTTTTTGCCCAAGGGCTTAGTATTTTATGCAATGCTAAGAGCTTTTGTTTTGAATTTTTGTCAGTGGAAGGCACTGTGCAAAGACATTAACATTAAAGAATAAAACTCACTGGTACCTTACTTATGTCAAGAACTGGTATTTTCAACATGATGTCATTGCAGAAATAAAGGAAAATAATTTAACGCATATGCAATATTGATGGTATTTATTTAAATAGATTATCTCCTTAATCTTTCAATTTCAGATCATTTGGTGCTACTAGTATGTTTCAGAAACCAGAAAACTTGCTGATTGCTTATTGAAATTCTTGAAAACATGTTACGGAAGCCAGCAAGTGAAGTTTTTGACTCACTTGTTTTAAAAGTGGATTGAAACGTTGGTCTTATATTCTTATCAGGAAAAAAATAATTGCAACAAATCTTGGTTAGTATTTTATGAAGCTTTGCTTAATATCTTGTAAATGTGCTACATGCAAACTGCAGAGTGAAATTTGCTGCTGATTTGATCCAATGGAATTATCAGTAAACTAAATTTTTGAGCAGACTTTGATATTTGTGCATGAGAGCTACTTTCATTCTTGGTAAATGCAATTTTGTTGTGTTTGGCTTTACAACATCTGTATGTACAGTACGTTGTGCTATTTTGCAGTTGTAGTATATAATAATTGTATATACATACTGCATTACTCTGCAAGAGCTATGATATCATCAGCAACAGCTATAATGTACCAAACTATATTTTCAGTCGTAAATTGCAGGAGGTACAGAGTGCAGACAGCTGATAGCTACTTGTTCGTGAACGGTTGTGAACGGTTGTTCGTGTTCGTTCGTGAACTTAGACTTACCTGAGACAGCCTTCAAGTTAAACAAAAAATTTTATTGTTTTCTGGACGACGTGTAACGTTTATGTCATCGCTCACTTTCAGCTATGAAGTTCATTGTGCTAAAGACTGCATTTTTTGGCTTGTATAGGCCGACTTGTGACGATCAGCCTTGAAAATTATAGGTTGGCAATGGCTAGTTGCAGCTACTTCGGTTCAAAAACGTTTTTGCAATTGTCACGGAAAGGGATGAGTTTTAGGCGAAGCGTTTCTACGAACTGGCCAAAATTTTCACTCTCTTACTCTACGTTTTTGTTTTAATCGGAAATTCGTTCTCAGGGAGGTAGCTAGCTCGGTCTCTAGTGGAATTAGTCACATCGATGTAAAAATAACGCTCGGCAAAGTGATATATAAGACGCGAAAATCTTTAGTGTGAGCAATGACGCTGACGAACTTGACAATTGGTATACGACCTTGCCAAGCAGCTGTGGGCACCAAGAGTGATCTTTATTTTGGTTGCAAGCTCATTGGCTGGGTGCACCTGATCCAGGCAGTAGCCTAGATCTCTCCCCCCAAAAAGCCTACCGGTACTACTTTAAATCCGGCGATTGAGATTTGCTTTCTTCATCTTTATCCTCTTGTTACAAGAAAGCGGTGGAGGCGCTATGCGTACGATGAATCCAGACTCGCTTAGAAGTTGCCTTTGTTTTCAAGTTTTCCGGTTGAATTTTCTTTTGACTGCTTCAATTCGCTGCTTGCCGGATTCCACCAAGCAGAGATAATCATCGTGAAGCATCTTATCCAAGGACGCAACAACGAGACTAGGTTGGGAGTTGAACGTTAACCTTGCAATCATGGTCGTCGTGAAAACGACGCTCCAAACCACTGCGCCACGCTGCCGAGATAGTATCATATTTATCCTCCTATCACGAGAAAGCGATCAATGCCCTATACGAGCTTGCTTAGGAGTTGCCAGCCATCTGTCTACCACACCAAGATGGGAGAATCCCGCTAAGTGCCTTTCCCAACGGCACAACAAGTAAACTTGCCGGCTTGTTCTCCACACTGTCATTTCAATGCTGAGCGTCAAGCAGGGAAGCTGTGAATAGCAATTTTAAAGTCATTGGTTTGACCCGACTCGGAATCAAACCCGAGTCTACAGCTCAAGAAACAGACGCTCCACACCACTCGGCCATCTGAGCTGTTAAATCAGTGTTAACTGTGAACTACTGGTACGTATACTAACCAGCCGCTCATTTATTGCTGATACCTTGTAAAAAATGTAAAAGCATTTTTTCAGTTGTCAACTAAGTAGGCTACAAATCCGAGTGGGGATCATTTGGGCATGGTTTGGGGTTATACTGCTTCAAATTGGGATGATCTAATGCGTAAGTTTTGAGTTAGTGAGAAACAGATTAGATGGAAATAGGCCAAGCGCCTTGAAATGGAGGAGTAAATTGCAAAGATGCATTGTTTAACCACCCTTTTACTCAGCAACTTTTAGTTTTGATACGACAAAAGACAAGAGCTTCAGCATTACCGAAGCCAATCATGCCAAGAAAAATTATGTTACATCGTTGCTAGGCTGTTTCACTATGCGCCTCTACCGGTAAATTAGTTCAGCATTCAAAGCCCACTCTTAGCATTTTGGACATGGAAACGCGCAACGAAAGTGGGCTAGAAAAGCCCGCGACTTTTAACTCGGCCCACGTTCAGAAAGCCCACGTTTTGAGTGGACATGGAAACAGGCTATTGGTGACCCGCGGGTCAGTAGTTCGCCATCCCTGGCCTAGACCATAAACATAAACCTAGAGTATTTTCGCTGAAAATAAATTAGTGGTTACAACAATTAAATAAATAAAGAGTGAGTTCAATCTAAGTAACAATTAAAAAAAAAAAAAAAAACAGACCAAGTGCACTCTTCTCCTTTACTGTATTAGCAGCTTGATTTATCATTGTACAGGTCTCTTTTGTCAGCTTACGGGTATGTTTGTCAGCCTAACGCAATCACATATTTTTACACCTGGAGGCTGAGTTTTTTAGTGTTTTTGGATTAGTCGACAAATTACAAGTACTTGGCTGTTCTTAGAAATTGAAACAACTTTATTGCGCAGCTGCGGGCATAGTCTGGAGTCCATAAAAAACGTTACTGCACCAGCAAGCCAGGAATAACAAAGTAGCAGAAAAGACTAGCCCATAACTGATTTCATAATTAACTACATAGTCTTGAAAGGTTAAATTAATTATTGTTGTTGAAAACGTTATCACTCTCAGCAATTATAGAAACCATACAAGACGTCGATCCACCAGGAAGGCTTCAAAATTAATCCTTGGATTGTTAGGCTAGCTATTTAAACCTTTAAGGGTCATCTAAAACGCTTATTGTTCAACTTAAAACATGTCATGCTAGCAGACCACCAATCTCCTATCTTTTTCTATTATACGGCGCACAAAATTGGTAGAGTCTAAATTGTAACTCAAAAAACTGTTTCCAGAATGCGCTGATTGGCTGGCAGGTTTTCTTATTGCGTCACACTCGTAAAACAATCAAATTTCACAAGCACAAGGTTGGGGAGTGAAATCGAGTAAAATGGAACAGCCACAATTGCCGAAAATGCATGTTCAGCTCCTGCCTCCTCCTAGTCTACAGAACCAGCTAAAATGTAAGAAATGTAAGAGTTAGCCTAGTTAAGGTACGAATAGGCTTTTAAAAAAACAGGTTTAGGCTGAATCGCAATAATTAAAAAATCACAGCTTTGCAGACTTACGGCTACATAAAACATAAATTAAACAGTTAAACAGCGCACTGTTTACAGGCTAGACTGAAAATGCGAAGGTTAGGAGGCTAATGCAAGACGTCGGCAGAGCGGAGCAAGATACCATAATGAATTCCTCAAATGTATTCGAATATATACTTTCTCGATAGGACCTTCCATAACAAACAGAGTCCAGGGCGGTGCCACAAAAAGCACTGGTCTGTTTGTGCATTCAGCTGTTCAGTGCAAGATTCCACAGATTTTGAGTTTGAAGTACCCCCGGCACCATGTTTGTCTAACCATGGCGCAATTCTGGGCCGGTAGTCCTATTTTTAGGATCTTTAGGATTCTTAGGATTTTGCGGACGCAGCCGCAAAATCCTCACGGTCCTAAAAAAAGACCACCAGTAGGGGTAGTCCTTTTTTAGGATCCTGTAAACGGTTTGCTTTTTCCAACATTTTTTGGCATTGTCAGCTCCATTATGATGAGTTATAGCCAATAAACACCGGAAACGATCGATTTTCTAACCGCAACCCAACCAAAATCAATTTTAAATGCGTAAAACGAAACGCGTCCTAAAAAAAAACCACCAGTAGGGGTAGTCCTTTTTTAGGATCGTGTAAACGGTTTGCTTTTTCCAACGTGTTTTAGCATTGTCAGCTCCATTATGATGAGTTATAGCCAATAAACACCGGAAACGATCGATTTTCTAACCGCAAGGTACCGAAAATCAATTTCAAATGCGTAAAACGAAACGCGTCCTAAAAAATGACCACCAATAGGGGTAGTCCTTTTTTAGGACACCGGAAATGATCGATTGATCGGAAATGATCGATTTTCTTAGAACACCGGAAATGTCTTTATTTATAGCCAATAAACACCGGAAATGATCGATTTTCTAACCGTAACTTAACCAAAATCAATTGTAAATGCGTAAAACAAAGCGCGTCCTGAAAAAAGGACTACCATTAGGGTAGTCCTGTGAACGGAACTTTTTAGGAACTTTTAGGTTTCAGGAACCTGTGAACGGTTTGCTTTTTCAAACGTGTTTTAGCATTGTCAGCTACATTATGACGATTTATAGCCAACTAGGGTTGCCAACCGTGCCGGCATGCCCGGGACAGTTCGGAATTGACGTTTGGCGTTCTATGTCTTCGACCAGGTTACGTCTGTCGCGGAATTTGCCGGCAACAATGCGTTCTAACATACAAGGCCACGCAAGCAAGTCGGCTTCGCGCAAAACTGAAAACGAATGTAATTCACGCGGATATTTGTGTAACTAAAAGCTGTTTGCATCATTCTATAGGCGTCAATCAAATAAATATGGGTTGAAAGTGCTGATGTGGACAAGACACTTCGTGAACTGTGACGTTCTGATGATATGACAATCAAATAAGTCAAACAATTGTAAAATAGAGGATAAATCACAAGTCACCTTAATTTGAGACGATCATTCGACTTCGTCTATCGATTGAAAAAACGCAGGTGCATTTCATGATTAGTGTCATGCAATGAGTTGTATGACTTTATCAGTAAAAGCAAAGATCTTCTTAATGCGGCGAAATCACACAAAAAAAGCAAGTTGAAATGCCAGGACTGATTGTTTGTTACAGCTTTTGCAACTTCTTGGGCGGCATGCTGCTCAATTTTACTGTCCCGCTCAACGCAGTGGCGTCGTGCCATTGGGGCCCGGGGTATTTTAAATCAAATGTGCTCAAATTAAGTTTAAGCGGGACTCGGACCAATTTTGTGTTGGGAATCGACTGAAGTATTTTTTGGGTGGGTTGGCTGGCAAAATAATAGGTTTGGTTTCTTTCATGTGGTACAAATTTTTCTACGCTACAGTGTTACAATTTTTAGGAATTTCCACCGAACCCTAAAAACAACTCCGTTGAGCCGTATAAGAGTTCGATGAAACTCAGTTTAAGAACCACTGAGAGATGGTCTGGTGTACAGTCTATATTCTAGCTTTGGTTTCACCTCTAAATGTTTTACCCGGTGACGATCAACTGCATCTGCCACATAAGGTTTTTGTTGTTGGACCAGTACGAAAAGCTGCGGAAATCATTTACAAACGCAAAAAACGCTGACATTCGCCAGGGGAGGGAGTAATATGCCGCACATTCGGTTTAATGTGCCTACAATTTCGGATAAAAGTCAAATGCAAAACTTATGCCTGTACCTTCGCTATAAATTGTTTATTGGATGGGATTACTGACATTGCAACATTTTCTTGAATATGCCAATATAATAAAACGAAGAGGAGGTTTTGAAGCTGGCTAGCTGTTTATGATTGAGTTGGTATTATTGCTCACATTACCTGTGTCATCTTCGTCGTGTGAGCCAGCTTTTTCGACTCTTAAAATTGCCAAAAGCTTTTTAAGAAACACAATGGGACAAACACGTTTAAATGACTTGGTGGAAATGTTGGTAGCAAGCGAGGAGCTCAAAGCTATAAAAATCGGCGATATTCGCGATTTATATTGATAGCCTTCATCAAGGCGTTAGTCACTGCTGATGTAACGTGTAGGCCTATATAGGCTATTTGTCAGTAGACAATTTTATACCAATGTGGGTTATATTTCTTTGTCGGAAGTGAATATTATACCAATGTAAATAGCAAACTCGTGACATTTTTTATCGAGTTGGAGTTTAATAACATTTTATAAGTTTTAGTTCAACTTCGTCATTTTCAGTTTTCGTCAGTGTAAGTCTGAGTTCAGTAAATGTTACCGATTTCATGCTACATTTGAGTAGTTTTCACAGAGTTTTAAGCCACTTTTATACAGTTGAGGCCAAGTTGAATGCTAAATCCAGGATGTGCTTTTTCAGACCGAGTTCCAATTCGATTTTTGATTTCGAGTTCGGGAAAAAACGCTTAGTTCAAGCTCGAGTTTGCAGCCCCGTTGGACAGAAATGGCTTAGGCCTACCGTATATGCGTAGCAGCACTTGCTATGGGCTTGCAATTTTTGGAATATGCGTAACATTTTGGGCTCTGGCAAGGGCTGTAAATATAATTAGTCCTAGTTTCATCTCGCCCCCTCCCCCCCCCCCTAATATTTTGGTTGCACTTCACCACTGGTTCTACGTATCATAGAGATGCTAACTCAGTTAACGCGTTGCGTTGTGTGCAACAAAAGTTGAGCAGTATAAAGTATACTGCCTCTTGTTTTTTGTTAGAGTTAGAACAAATGGTGTACATTTTTTCTGTTTTAGTGCTTTTTTTTTGCATGTATGCTTCACAGATTCACTGTTTCACTCGTTTCTTTGATTAAGCTATCTATAATAAAATTATTTTTAAAAGCTGGGAGTTGGTTAATAACGCTGCTCAATCATCACTCGATGACGCGCAACGCGGGCTATTGCTTTTGATGTCATTCGTGTGTCGTAAGCTTCTGTTGCATCAAATCAAATCTTCATTATACTCACAGTATTACGCCGAAGCGTGTAACGAGTTGCGGGGCCAATCTCCGCGGCTAATTGCCTGGGCAACTCAGATCCGAAGAAACGTGGCAACGATGGCGAGTCGTTGGCAACACTGAGTCCGATTTGACCGCACGGATAATCGAACCCCAGATCTCCTGCACCAATAGCGTGCGCTTGACAACTGAGCCAACCAGCCGGTTGTGGACAGGGTAACTATACCAGCCGCTTGCCAGAGTGATTAAAGACATTGCTGTCGGCGCGAGTGGTTTGGAGTTTAATTTCCAGGCCTACCAATGTGGACAGGGTAACTATGCCCGCACCGATAGCAATGCTTTTAATCATTCAGGCAACCGGCTGGTACAGTCTTTTTTGCCGGAATCAAATCAGCTATACATTTTTTCTGGACCTTTGCAAATGATGAACTTTTCTAATTATACCAATACTCATTATAGTTGAGTAGCCCTGGTTTACAGGATTCTAAAAATAGAACTACCCCTCCTGGTAGTCCTTTTTTTAGGACGCGTTTCGTGTTACGCATTTAAAATTGATTTTGGTTAGGCTGCGGTCAAAAAATCGATCATTTCCGGTGTTTATTGGCTATAACTCATCATAATGAAGCTGACAATGCTAAAACACGTTGGAAAAAGCAAACCGTTTACAAGATCCTAAAAAAGGACTACCCCTACTGGTGGTCTTTTCTTAGGACGCGTTTCGTTTTACGAATTTGAAATTGATTTTCGGTACCTTGCGGTTAGAAAATCGATCGTTTCCGGTGTTATTGGCTATAACTCATCCTAATAGAGCTGATAACGCTAAAACACGTTGGAAAAAGCAAACCGTTTACACGATCCTGAAAAAAGGACTACCCCCACTGTTGGTCTTTTCTTAGGACGCGTTTCGTTTTACGCATTTGAAATTGATTTTCGGTACCTTGCGGTTAGAAAATCGATCATTTCCGGTGTTTATTGGCTATAACTCATCATAATGGAGCTGACAATGCTAAAAAATGTTGGAAAAAGCAAACCGTTTACAGAATCCTAAAAAAGGACTACACCTACTGGTGGTCTTTTTTTAGGACGGTGAGGATTTTGCGGCTGCGTCCGCAAAATCCTAAGAATCCTAAAGATCCTAAAAAAAGGATGACTCATTCTGGGCTTCTCGTAGGCAGGTTAACGCGCCTAAGTTACATACGGCGTGCGTGGCTGCGCGACCGAATGGTTCGCAGCGTCGTTTTTGATACAGCCAGAATTGCAAGGTTGACGGTTCAAGTAGGCGCAGTCAAAGGTGGGTGGCGGGGGGGGGGGGGGCAAAGGGGCCATGGCTTCTCTCTGAAATTTAAATTACAAATTATCATTAACGAAATACAAGTACTAACTTTTAGCGCCTCAGGTGTTTTATATGTTCTTGACTTCGAGCAGACTACGTGTGTAATGTGTTTATGTTGGTGGGGGAAGGGGGAGGGGGCGTGTCTGTACAAATTCTTATGCTTCTAAATTCTACTGTATAAACATTGCCCAACGCCGAAGTTTTTTTGCTACGTTGCAGGCAAGTGATGTGCAGTAACCTCCCGCTTAAGTTCGCAACTTGAATCTGAACGCCTGGTGCGAACTTATACGGGAGGTGCGAACTTAGCAATTTGGCTACGGTTTCGTCTTTGATAGTACAAAGCTTTAAATTACGTTATGAAAAGCTTTATTTATGCCTCATTTATCGCGTGTATCAAGCGTGTTACTTTATTACCATTTGAGCTAGTGCTTCATTGTTACGTAACTGATACATTGATATTATAAGCTGCACAATTAATTTAAGCAAGGTATTATACAACATATTCTCTAATAGTCTAATATAGTACAATGTCTAACAAAGTGAAACGTTTGAATGAATTAGAGAGATTGGAATTATCTCCTTGCTGAGGCAGCCAAATCCTGCAAGTAAACGAAGCATAGCTCGACAGTATGAAGTGAGTGAGGCTGCTATTAGCAAAGTTTGGTTGAATCGTGAAAAAGTTGATTCCAGTTTTTTTGATAATTTGGTGCGAACTCAACTGGGATGCGAACTGAAACGGGTGCGAACTTAAGCGGGAGGTTACTGTGCAGACAATTTACATTATGTTGATTGAAAAAAATCGTCCCGTCGAGCACTCTGTTGTTATAATAGCCTACGGTGTACAGTTGCACACTGCTGCGAAAACATGTTTATTTTTATCAAGACTTGAATCAAAACTTATGATGAACTTTGATTTCCACTTTACCGGTAACTTATGTGCCGACCCCTTAGTAACTTACCGGTAGTAACCGTTGTCCGTAGGCCTATCTATACACGCACTGTATCTCGTCGCTTTCTAATTTTTAACACCCCTGGACATGAATAAAAACTGCACTCCTGGACATGAGTAACACCTGTACCCGGTTGTGAACTTGTCTTGTAAACAAGTGCGGATGAATGAGGGTACCCATTCACAACTCCCTCCAGGTAACCCTTGGGCAAGGTTTAGAACCTGTTAGCCTCCCAATAGCTGGGGTCACAGGCTGAAATCTTAGTGCTAATCCAGTTTATTTACAAAATTGATCTCGTTTGCTATGGCATGATGCTTAACTAACTAATTAATTAATTTTGTTTCTGTGTTGGTTCGTTGTGCGCGTGTGTTTTTGTTGTTAAATCCAATTGTTTTTCTTTTTTTTCATTGTTAAAGTCACTCAGCCATGCCTAGTCTTTTTGACGGGCATGTTTTAACGATTACCCGTTTTGCTGCGTGTGCTCTTTTCCGTGCTCTGCCAAGACTTATTTTCAACAAGTAAAATGATCTATGCGTTCATGAATGATGATACATTAGTGTGTCTGGGTCAACAGCGTAGTACGGTGACGATTGCCTGATAAAAATTTACCACCAACTGGACGTTTTTGAGAAAAAGATGATTTTTTTAGCTTAATTTAGTGATCAGTTTACGACTTAGACAGAAATTCCACAAAATTTATGTTTTCATCAATATGAGGGGAGTGTGCTGCATTGCTGCTATAAGGAGCCTAAATGACGCAAAATTTGAAAGTTACACAATTTGCCCCCCCTCAATTTTTTTCTGGCTACACTCTTGATTATATT
The DNA here is from genome assembly GCA_964006365.1 of Trididemnum miniatum. Taxonomy (NCBI): domain Eukaryota; kingdom Metazoa; phylum Chordata; class Ascidiacea; order Aplousobranchia; family Didemnidae; genus Trididemnum; species Trididemnum miniatum. The sequence continues at coordinate 32,586,875 of OZ023233.1, forward strand.
CTAATCTCTAATCTCTTGATTATGTAGGTTCAACTACCAATCCTTGCCTCGTCGCGTCCTTTCAGATGCTTTTGATTATAGACTATCATCCTTGCTTGGTGAAATCGAGCGAGCACCAAACAAAAGAAGTTAACTGCTCAAATGACTGAGTGGTAAGTGCAGACTTGGGTTTGTACTTTGATTCCGAGTCGGGTCAGACTTTTATGAAATACTTTTATCCGAGTCGGGTCAGATACTTTTATGCGTACAAACCTGTGAGCTAAGCAGTTTTTGATTCCTAGTCAGCGACATGGCCTAGCGGTACCGCGCGCAGGTGACAGATCCTACGTGACGGGTTCGATTCGCTTCTGGAGCCGATCGCATTTGACATATTTAACGGATGGCTGCTGACTCGAAGAGCGCAAGCGCACTTTGCAGTCTCCCTCAATTACTGTTGAATTTTCAGTTCAATATAATTTGAAAATAACCTCAGTTATTTATTTATTTATTCATTTATTCCTATTAGTCGGGTTCACTTCCCAAAAAAATTCTGGATTCTTTTCTGCAGGTAGCTGTGAAAGACGAAGTACTTTACGAATTTGTATTATATTAGTTGCACATTAATCCTCCTATCAAGAGCATTCAAAGCGCTACAACGAGCTCGCTTAGGAGTTGCCGGCCGCCTGTCCACCTCACTAAGATGGGAGAATTCCGCTAAGTAGGTCTACCGGTACCCTTCCCAACGGCACAACAAGTAAACTTGCCGACTTGTTCTCCACTCTGTCCCTTTAATGCTGAGCGTCAAGCAGGGAAGCTGTAAATACCAATTTTAAAGTCATTGGTTTGACCCGACTCAGAATCTAACGCGAGTTTACTGCTCTAGAGGCGGACGCTTTTACCACTCAGCCATCTGAGCTGTTTGAATCAAGCAGCAAACCAAATCCTTCAAGAATTAACCATAATAATTAATCTAACTTATTATTCTATTTGAATAAGGAGCATGAGGCTAGGAGATAACTTTTTGTAATGTAAAATATAGGCCTATTCATTATTGTGAAATGGGAAGTGCTTTGCAGCTGCATGTCCTGAGCCTAAACTTGGATTTTTTGGCGTCAGCAACTTGGATGAATAATCTGCATCAGCAACCTAGCTACTGCCACTTTATGGTTAAAAGAGTGACTTATTTTTCATCTGACTTACTAAACTTTTAACAAATTAGTCATAAATCAACTGCTTGTATTTCTCCTCTCTCTAATCATGTATGGGATATGTTAAGGAAACTGGGAATATCAAAAGCAACTAGGAGAGGCTGCAGAACAGGTAAACATGTTAAATATTTTCGCACAAGCCATCTGAGAAATAGAGCTTTACACAAGAATTTGCCTATACCTGACCAAAATAATGCAAAGGATTCGCTAAAAATTGGACTTTTCAATGCTCGATCTTTACGCTACAAAATGGGTTTAGTTATTGAGCTTATAAAAGAGCGCAGTCTTGATGTGCTGTGTGTTACTGAGACCTGGCTTAGAAAAAATGACCAAGCAAAAACCAGAGAAATTCACGAACTGGGATTCGAGATATGTAGTAAACCAAGATCGAGTAGAGGAGGTGGTGTTGCATTTCTTTTCAAACCTGATCTGCCTGTAAAATATCAAAAGACAGAAAATTTCAAATCCTTTGAAGTGACTGAAGCCATTATCTGGGCCAACAATGAAAGGATCAAATTTGTGTGGTTTATAGACCAGGAACTGTGAAACGCAAAAACTAAATCAATGAGAATATTACTTCATTATTTTGGAGTGAATTTGATAGCTATTTAGCCAACATTTCTACTCACTGCAATCAAGTTGTATTATGCGGAAATTTTAATTTTCATTTGGAAAATAACACTGGCGATGCTCAGAAATTTCTCATTTTAGTTAACATGCATGGCTTCGACCCACTGCCGGACTTTCAGCTTCAATCAACTCATGACAAGGGTGGGGTACTTGATGCTTTTTTTGTGTCTGGGAACTAATTTTCCCCGTAGAGGTGTCTTAGAGACCTAAGTATCAAAGCTGACACTGGAACTGTTTCTGATCATTATTTGGTCACAGCAATACTGGAAACTGATGTTATCACCGCAGATAGTAACTTATGGGTTAGAAAATTTGTTCAAAATTTGAAAGATATTGACCTTAATTTGATAAAGACAAATATAAAGCAATTAGAGCTTAGTTCCAAGGTTATGAAATGTCAAAATTCCAATGATGCTGCTAATGTATATAACAAGTTGATGACTGAAATCATAGATAAACATGAACCCAGAGTTTTCAGAACACCTTGGTGGAATTCTGAGTGCCAAAATGCTCGCAGGAAAAGAAGAGCTGCAGAGAGAGCTTTTAGAAAAATCAAATCTTCACAAAACAAGCTGAAATATTATGAAGCATGCAGCCTAGCCCAAAAAATTTGCTTAACCCAGCGAGAAGAATATTATAAAGGTAAACTTATTGATCACAAGGGAGATGCTAGAGCTAATAAATAAATAAATAAATAACTGAGGTTATTTTCAAATTATATTGAACCGAAAATTCAACAGTAATTGAGGGAGACTGCGAAGTGAGCTTGCGCTTTTCGAGTCAGCAGCCATCCGTTAAATATGTCAAATACGATCGGCTCCAGCCGCGAATCGAACCCGTCACGTAGGATCTGTCACCTGCGCGCGGTACCGCTAGGCCATGTCGCTGACTACTTGCAATGCAGTCAACCAATTGTTGGATAAATGTTCTGAAAAGTGCAATCTGTCTCTTTCTAACCACATTTATGTTAATAATTTTGCTGATTTCTTTGACAACAAAATTAAACAAATTTATGATGAAATACACACTGAAAGGGGTACTAATGAAAACGAAAGTGGTGAGGCAGAAATGGGCAAGATGTCATGCCATACAATTTTAAGGAACTTTCATCCACTAACACTGTCTGACATGAAAGCCATAATCGATTCCTTGCCTCCGAAAACATGTGAACTTCACCCTTTTCCTACTTCCATGGTGAAACAATGCAGTGATTTATTGCTACCGGTCATACTGCACATAATAAATCTTTCTTTGATTAATGGTATTTTTCCTGAAGTCCTTAAACAAGCCTGTGTGACCCCGTTGTTAAAAAACAAAATGTTAGATGTTGATGATGTTTGTAGTTATAGACCAGTCAGTAATCTGCCTTTTTTGTCTAAAGTTATTGAAAAATGTGTGCATATTCAAATTGATATGTGTTTGTGTGAAAATTTTCTTCATGGTGAGTTTCAATCGGCTTACAGATCTGTTTTCAGCTGTGAAACAGCTCTTGTTAAAATTAGTAATGATATTTTGTCACTCCTTGATACCAAGTTAAATGCTTTAAAAAAGGCAAGCTGGAGTGCAGTTCAAAAAAGGCAAGCTGGAGTGCAGACGCGTTTTTGCAACAGTTTGAGTTCTGTGTCAACGCGCAGTCGCGATCAATTTCTAGCAGTACAGCGCTTAAATAGCATTCGAACAATAGTGTTGTCTTCGACTCGCTTGCAAAAGATGGAGCAGAAGCTTGACGCAATTTTAACTGCTATAGACACTTTTTCAGCAAGAATACAAGCTTTGGAAAGTAAAGTTGACAGTCTCGATAAAAAATTTAACTATATAAGCGAAGAACTTCAAGAACAAAAAAAATTAATTATTGATTTAGAAACTAAGGTCGAAGCCAAAGTAAACAAAGAAGACTACTATGAATTACTAGCAAGAGTTGAAAGCCTTGAAAAACAAGATCTTAACCGGGAAGCCTATAGTAAGCGAATGAATCTTTTGATTCATGGGCTTGACGAAAAAGTTTGGGAAACAAAAGCTGAAACCAGAAATATTTTGACTAAATTTATGGATGACGGTCTAAAAATCGACTCATCTAAAATTTCAATATTAGATATTCACCGTCTTCCCCAGCATCCCATAACAAAACATGGGAAAAAAGTCGCAAGGCCGATCATAATAAAAGTGGCTAGTTCACATGACAAGTATTCAATAATGTCAAATCTGGGCAATTTGAAAGCTTATAATGAATCGCTAAAATTGAAAGCAAACGAATCTACTGAGAGCTGTGACCTGCAAATAAGAAAAACCCCTGTTTTTATAACTGAACATTTGCCGAAGCAATTTTACAATCAGAAGAAGAGATTAATGCCTAAATTCAAAGAAGCACGTCAAGCCGGTCAGAAAACCAGTTGGAGCATAAGCGACGGTTCCTACTGTTTATTCATTGATGGAAAAAAACATACGTACTAATTCAACGGTTTCTAGCTTTCGCACAACGAACTTCATAATGCCGAATATGATCTTGTTAACATCCTCTAAATAAAGAGGCTTAGAATATTAGTTATGTTTTACCAAATGACCGTATTTCGTTTGTTAAGTTTTCTAGCAATGAAGTGTATGAAAATGAACATTCGGTAAAGTATACATTAATTTTATATTTATTTAACTATCTTCGAATTGTGACTATTTGGAGCCTTCTATGTTGATATAAAAATATAAGTTTTTCAAACTCTTCTTAGCATTCATGGGTGATTGATCTTGTTATTGTATTATTATTATTTTTTACAGCTATAAGCATTGTTATTGATATTACTACTGTAACCTGACTAATTTTGCATTGTGTTAAACTGTTTATTTCGTTACTATTATTTTTATTTAAGCGGCGAGCATTGTAACTGAACTTAACTTGTAATGACCCTGCCTTTACAGCCTACATTCACGGCGCCAGGCGTGGGCGAGGGGGAGCTGATGGATTTCCTCTGTCCGGGTTGGGCAGCCTACCCAACTTTTCATGACCAAGATGAACTTGGCAATAATGTTTTTTACTCTTTAACCGGGAATATCAAAAACTGTAATTATCTTGACGTAAATAATTTAAATTTCACCGCTAGTAACAACACCTTGATACTCCTGCACGTCAACGTACGCTCCCTGCAAAAAAACTTTGATTCCTTATACGATTTCCTTCAGTCTTTGAAATTTCTTCCTCATGTAATTTGTCTATCGGAAACTCGTCTTAAAAACCAGCCTTCGACCAATCTTAATATCCCAAACTACGGTTTTGTTCACGTTGATTCTGATACCAGTGCCGGAGGGGTAGGGCTTTATATTCTCAATTCGGTCAATTATAAGATACGTGAAAATCAATATCAACTTGCTAAATCCGAATCTTTTTGGATTAATATAATTCTAAATAAAACCTCCTCTTGTATCTTGGGAGTTGTTTATCGACACCCTTCAGCAGCTCATGTGGACGCTTTTATTGATAATCTATCGACTTGCTTGACAGACTTGTCTACGTCTAAATCAAACTATTATATTTTAGGTGACATAAACATAAACATCTCGAGCGCCACTAGGACACCCTCTTCAAAACATTATATCCAAACTATAATCAGTTGTGGAGCCCTCCCAATTATTTCTAAACCTACAAGAGTTACTGACTCAACAGCAACAATCATAGACCACATCATCACTAATGACAATAAAAATGACATATCCCCAGCAATTTTTGATACCTCTGAAATTAGTGACCACTATCCCATTCTCTGTGAGATTAGTTTACATACAGATTTTAAGTCTAAAGTTACTACCAGTTATTATAGAGATAAAACAAACTTCGATTCAGAATCATTTAACATTGACCTTAATCAAATCCTCTACTCGTACTTTTCAAACTTAACTTCCCTAACCGACAACAATTTTAATAATGTTTTCAATAAGTTTATTAGTCTTATCTCGCAGTCCATTGATAAACATGCTCCCCTAAAAAAGTTCTCAAGAAGACAACAAAAATTACAAAAGAAGCCTTGGATAACAAAAGGCATTTTAGTTTCCATCAAAAGAAAACGTAGCATGTTTATATCCCATTATGTAAACGGAAATAACTCCCAAAAAATTTTATTTAAAAAATATTGTAATAAATTGACTAAAATTAAATCCAAATCAAAAAGATCCTTCTTTGAAAGCGAGCTGGAGAAACACCGCGCAGATCCAAAAGGTACATGGAAGGTGCTTCGAAAGCTACTTCCTATGCCTGGTAAAAAGCAAAAACAAAACCAGAGCTCGCTGGACAATGTTCTCACTGATGCAACGAATAAAGCAAATATATTTAACAACTTTTTTTGTTCAATTGGTGAAGAATTAGCAAGTAACATTCTAAGTCAAAAAAACCCTCAACCTTTAGATTACCTAACGAATCGTATATCCTCTTCCATTTATCTACAAGCGCCTACTATTAACGAAATACTAAACGTCATTACCTCCCTTAATATAAACAAAGCCGTTGGTCATGATAATATTCCCGCTTTTTTTCTTAAAACTGCTGCACTTGTTATTGCTCCCTACCTATGTATACTAATCGACTATGCTTTCAACACAGGTATCTTTCCCGACAATTGCAAAATTGCCAAAGTCATCCCCATTCATAAAAATGGTGACAAAAACGATCCCAATAACTATAGACCAATATCCATCTTAACTTGCGTCTCAAAAATATTTGAACGAATGATCCATAAACGAATTTCTTCTTTCTTAACGGACAATAAAGTCTTAATCCCACATCAATTCGGTTTTCAAAAAAATACTTCTACAACACATGCAGTTCTCGATCTCGTAACCGCTACTTTCGATAACATTCATTCTAACGAATTTACAGCTATATTTTTTCTCGACTTAAAAAAAGCATTCGATACTGTCTGTCATAACATTCTTTTATCCAAATTAAATCATTACGGAATTCGGGGCCCAGCTTTAAAATTATTAAGTTCCTTCTTAGAAAGAAAACAGTATGTATCCCTCAATGGTTCAAATTCAGTTTTGTGTGATAATGATTTTGGAGTACCTCAAGGCTCCGTACTTGGCCCTCTTCTCTTTTTACTGTACGTAAATGACATGCCTAATGCAGTCTGTAGTGTTCCGAGATTATTTGCTGATGATACCTGCCTACTACTTCATCACCCAGATTTGACTATTTTACATGATAATTTAAATCGCGAAATTTCTCTGTTACATGAATGGTGCAACTCGAATAAACTAACCATTAACCCCCTAAAAAGTCACCTCCTCCTAATCCCGCCAAAGCTCAATAAAAATAACCTCAATTTTTCAATTATGCTCAATAACACTAATATATCTACCGAAAGTAATGTTAACTACTTAGGTATATCTCTCGATTCCCGATTAAATTTTCAATCCCATATAAATATTATGGAGCAAAAAATATCACGGGGAGTAGGCATTCTATATAAACTAAAACCCATTTTACCACAAAGTGCTTTACTAAAATTGTACTACTCTTTAATCCATCCTTACCTTATATATGGAATAATAGTTTGGGGATCAACATTTCCTACCTATCTACGTAAATTAAGTATTCTACAAAACAAAGCAGTTAAATTAATAGGAGATGGTAACTATTCCGAAAGAGCAACTCCATTCTACATTAAATTAAAGATTTTAAAAATTCCTGAACTGTTTAAATTAGAAGTTGCCAAATTAGTCCACAAACATGTCCACAATAATTTACCTATTCCTCTTTCTAATCTTTTCAAAAAATCACACGAATCATTTACTCGTTCAACTAGATTTTCTTCAAACCCTTTTAATCTATCGATTCCTCTTTATCGTTCAAGCAGGTTGCAGCGTTGCATCAGGTATCAGGGTGCTAAAGTATGGAATTCAATCCCTACGGAAATTAGAAAACTACCCAAAACATCTTTTAACTCTAACTTAAAGAAACATTTCATTGAATTGTATACAACTGATATTTTTGGTTAAAGCTGAGAAGATATTATACAAGCGAAGGGCCTTTCTTGGTCCTTTTTGGCTTGTATTTAATATTTATGATGTCGTCTGGGGTGGCTGCTTGACTAGATGACCGAGGAGGTCCTTTCGCAGTTTCCCTGTCGCCAACAACTACCGGTACGCTATATTGTATGCTTTTTTTTTGTTACTTTCTTTGTTTTTTGTTGTTTTGTGGTGATGAAATAAAATGAATGAATAAAAAAATGAATGAATGAATGCTTTGCTACTTTTGTTTGATCTTACTGCTGCCTTTGACACTGTAAACCACAACCTGCTACTAGCTAAATTGTTTGAGAATTTTGGTTTTGCTGATAATGCGTTAAAATGGTTTTCAACGTATCTTGAAAATAGAAGCTATTGTGTTAAAGGTGTTAATGATTCAGTGTCGCATGTTGTTAAAGTAACATCCGGGGTTCCTCAAGGTTCAATTTTGGGACCTGTTCTGTTCAATCTGTACTTTAAAGATGCAGAAATGATTGCGAAATCTCATGGTTTTTCTGTACATTCATATGCTGATGACATGCAATGTTATTTCGAGCTTGGAATAAATATCTCTATTGATTTTGTTTCTGATAAAATTACCTCTTTTCTACTGGCTCTTAAAAACTGGATGACTAGCAACAATCTGAGATTAAATAAAAACAAGACCAAAGTAATAGAATTGTTGCCTGCTAGTCATAATGTTAATGCCAGATTAGTTACTGACATGTATATTGATTCGAGTTGTGCTTTGATTTTGCCTACTTCTAATGTAAAAAACCTTGGTGTTATTTTTGATGCTAAACTTAATATGGAAAAACATGTGCATAAGGTAGTTAGTACATGTTACGCCAATTTACGGAATATTGGTAGAATTGCATCCAAGCTCTCTATTGACTTAAAAATTCAACTGGTACATTGCATGACCTTGTCGCACATTGACTACTGTAATGCTCTTTTTTACGACTTGCCTGAAATGTTGCTGAAAAAGTTGACTAAAGTTTTATATGCTGGTGTTAGATTTATTTTTGGACTCCACGGCACTGCTTCACGTTTGCACATGCTTCCTTTTTTTAAACGCCTTCATATCTTGCCTATAAAGTTTCGTATTGAATTTACAATAGCTTTATTAACTCACAAATGTTTGCGTGGAAATGCTCCAGCATATTTAAGAAAATTGATATGTCCTCGATTTGCGAGCACTCGTTATTGCCTGCGTGTAAATAATGATAAATGGTTACTTCAAACTATGCCACATCCTAGCTTGGTCAAATCTAAATCTATGTTTTCCTTTGCTGCTCCAAAAATTTGGAATTCTTTGCCTTTGTCGCTGCGTGAAATTAGCAGTGTTTCGCTTTTCAAAACGCATTTGAAATCTTATTTTTTAACATTGCTTTTGAGGATGTTACCAGTATTGAATAACTGTGCTATGTTTTACTGTAGTAGTGTATTGCTAATGTTGAACAACTGTGCAAAGTTTTTTGTAGCAGTAGTACCTGTCATTTATTTATCTTTGATGCTGTTGGGTAGTGATTTTTACCGCTAATTTAATTCTGGTCAACCCCTTTGTCAGATTCATCGAATTGTTGATGAAATCTTGACTGTGCATTTTAATAAGTGATGCCATAGTGTTTGTTTACTGTTATTAGTTTAGATCAGTGGTGGGCAGTAACCAGTGATGGGCACGATAAATCTTTCTAAACTAAAGCGATAATCGATAATTTCAAAAAGTTCTGGGCGATACCGAGAATCGACAAACCTCAATTTCTGAAACGATATCAGTTGGCTTAATCGATAAATTATCGCCGATAAATTTTTCCGATAAATGTTGCGTTAAGTTTTCAATGTGTTTTTTTTAAAGTCAAATTGCAAAAACGTTTTTCCAGATTTTTCAAGAAAATAGACCAATCGACGGACTTTGCCGTAGCATTCCTAAGTATAATATTTTTTAAGTTGTAACAAACCTAAATGTGAATCGTGATCTGTATGGGGTGCCATATGTAAATGCCTACATTTACACATTTTAGGACAAAAAACAGCACTAAATGAAATGCATTTATCCCCATTCGCAAATGTATTTGCCATTTTGATATGCATTTGGTAAAAAATAACAACATTAAGCTAAATGTAAAACATTTAGCTAAATGTAAAACATTTGTATTGTCTTACAAATGTATTTGATTTAACAACATTTATTTGATAAATGAAATGCATTTGTAATGTTTTACAAATGCATTTCATTTGCAACGTTTTTTTTTTGCAAATCAAATGCATTTATTTTGTTGCATAAATGTATTTGATTTAACAAATGTATTTACTAACACAAATGCATTTATTTTGTTCACAAATGCATTTCATTAAATGCTTTTTTCGTTAATGAAATGCATTTATGTTATTGCACAAATGTATTTCATTTAACAAATGTATTTGCTAAAATAAATGCATTTGTTTTGTGTACAAATGCATTTGCCACTGAAGCGTATCATTTTAAAGCTAACGTCCTGGCGGTTTTCATCTCACGTGCTGCTACTGTGCCTATGTTTTCTGGAAACCGTAAAATAACGTGGTCTTTTGACCGAAATAGGTAAGAGGTTTCGGAATGGTAGTCTTGGTAATTGCTGGGTTTTCTGAGTTGAAAAATGTGACGGAGATGGTAAGAGTAGGTAAAGTTGTAGCTAGTAAAATAATTGTTGCGCTTTGAACTAGGCCTAAGAAGATTGATGTTTGTTTTCTCAGGTAGATCAGTAGATGGTAGGCTACAGCGGGTAATGTCTAGCATCAGCCCCTACGCTGTTTCTGTCTGCCAACCTCAACCTAATCAATGGCCTTAACCTAACCTATAACCTGACCCTAACCAAATCTAACCTTAACCGAACCCTGACTAAATGTAACTCTAACCGAACCTAACCCTTACCAAACCTAACCCTAACCAAACCTGGGGGCTGATGCTAGACATTACCCGCTGTAGCCTACCATCTACTGATCTATCTGAGAAAACAAACATCAATCTTCTTAGGCCTAGTTCAAAGCGCAACAATTATTTTACTAGCTACAACTTTACCTACTCTTACCATCTCCGTCACATTTTTCAACTCAGAAAACCCAGCAATTACCAAGACTACCATTCCGAAACCTCTTACCTATTTCGGTCAAAAGACCACGTTATTTTACGGTTTCCAGAAAACATAGGCACAGTAGCAGCACGTGAGATGAAAACCGCCAGGACGTTAGCTTTAAAATGATATGCTTCAGTGGCAAATGCATTTGTACACAAAACAAATGCATTTATTTTAGCCAATACATTTGTTAAATGAAATGCATTTGTGAAATTAAACAAATGCATTTGTTTAATGAAATACATTTGTGCAATAACATAAATGCATTTCATTAACGAAAAAAGCATTTAATGAAATGCATTTGTGAACAAAATAAATGCATTTGTGTTAGTAAATACATTTGTTAAATCAAATACATTTATGCAACAAAATAAATGCATTTGATTTGCAAAAACAAAACGTCGCAAATGAAATGCATTTGCAAAACATTACAAATGCATTTCATTTATCAAATAAATGTTGTTAAATCAAATACATTTGTAAGACAATACAAATGTTTTACATTTAGCTAAATGTTGTTATTTTTTACCAAATGCATATCAAATGGCAAATACATTTGCGAATGGGGATAAATGCATTTCATTTAGTGCTGTTTTTTGTCCTAAAATGTGTAAATGTAGACATTTACATATGGCACCCCATAGATCTGCGTCGTTTCCCGCGCAAGTCATTAGTTTGAAGATACACCATGTTTATTTGTTTGTAGAATTTATTGATAGACTTTTGTATCCTCAAAACTTGTTAAATGAACAGCTGAGAATTAACATAAGCCCTCACGGTTCAGAAGTGTAGACAACCGAGAAATGTTAACCTTGTTTTGGGTGGGTAGACAAAAAATGAACGTGAAATTTTTAAAGTTTTAATGCGCTAAAACTATAAGGCATACCGTTTTCAAATTTTACAAGTTTTTCTGTTTCGGCGTTTGGCATAATTTCAAAAAGCTTTTGTTTAAAAGTTCCCAATAATGCAACATGTTGTTCGCTCCGTACGGAAATTGCACCGAAGAAGGACAATTTCATCGCTGGAAACAATCTCCATCGAGAGAGAAAGACTTCACGAGTTACGTCAAAATAAAGAGGATATGTGCAACAAAGTGATACATATTGTTGTTATTCCTTATCTTCGCCTCAATACTGCAGCTAACAAGCTAGACTCTAACGAACAGCTTATATTTCTCTCACTTCAAAACCAAAAGACTTTAACATGCACAATGCAATCAGTTTACCATCAGTCGTTTATGACGTCACAAACTCCTGGATCATGCATATCAAATGCGTGATCGCAGCACGCTGCTACAGTGCTCCCCCTCCTTTTAGACAAAGTCATGTAGATGACGAGGAAAATGCACTTGTCGTCTTGATCGTCGTTTTGAAAATGTGGATTGAGGGGTCGGTGCAGGATCATCATGCTGAGGAAGGATTCCGATTGGTTGATCATCATTTTCGAGATAAGCTGGTTTCAAGCGATCTTTACTTACACATTGTCGCAGTCCACGCTGGTCAATCAAAAAGGTTTTAGCGAAACGTTTCAGGACTTTATAAGGTCCGGAGTAAGGTGGTTGGAGTGGTCGTTGAACAGCATCTTGACGAAGGAAAACATGCGATGAAGAATCAAGGTCAGGATGAACAAATGGCTTGTTGGAAGAAACAGATCTAGGTGGACAAGGTTTAAGTTTATTCATGTGGTTAGAAAGATTTTGAAGAAACACGTGTTGATCAGCCAGAGAATAAGGAGGAGGGTTAAAGAACTCGCCAGGAAGTTGGAGCGGGGTGCCATACAATAGCTCTGCGGAGCAACAGCCCAAATCTTGCTTGAAGGAAGATCGGATGCCCAAAAGCACAAGAGGAAGAACAGCTATCCAATCTGCCGAGCTGTGGCACATCAAAGAGGCTTTAAGAGTTCGGTGCAAACGTTCAACCATGCCGTTTGAGGCAGGATGGTAACTGGTCGTGCGAATGCGTGTAATGCCTAGTTGTTGTAGGAGAGATCGGAAAAGGTTAGATTCAAACTGTGATCCTCGATCAGTGGTTACAGTGGAACAAACGCCATAGCGAGAAACCCATCCAGATAGAAATGCATCTGTAATGGTTTGTGCTTGAATGTCAGCTAAAGGAACGACTTCAGGCCATCGACTGAAGCGATCAACCATGGTCAATAAGTACCTGAAACCGCGGGACGGAGGAATTGGTCCGACGATGTCCAGATGCACATGAGCAAAACGCGACTTTGCTAGCGGAAAAGATTGAAGAGGGGTCCTAGTATGTCGTTGGACCTTAGAGCGTTGACAGGAGGGGCAACTTTTTGCCCAATCTCGGATATTGGCGTTCATCCGCGGCCAAACAAAACGTTCTTTGATCAGCTTTTGAGTGGCTCGAACACCCGGATGTGAGAGATTGTGTAAAGAAGAAAAGAGACGATGTCGTAGCGAAGAAGGTACGAAAGGTCTAGCAGTACCAGTGGATACGTCACAGGTAACGGAAACACCATTGGTCGTTTCAGTGACCAGTTGGAGAGAGTTTGGAGACTGCAGGTAAGACTGTAGCTCAACATCTATTTGTTGTTGCTGCGCAAGTTCCGACAGAGACACTGTGGAAGAAGGAAAAGATATGTTAGCTTGGATGCGAGAGAGAGCATTAGCCACAAGATTCTGTGATCCTTGAATATGTCGGATGTCGGTGGTAAACTGGGAAATGTAGTCCAGTTGGCGTGCTTGACGGGGTGAGTGCTGGGTATTGATCGAGTTTATAGCATAAATCAGTGGCTTGTGATCGGTAAGAATGTGAAAATGAGGATTGTGGAGGTAATGCTTGAAATGCTTGACAGCTAAGAAAGTAGCAAGAAGTTCGCGATCAAATGTGCTGTATTTGCGTTCACGAGGTGAGAGAGAACGGGAAAAAAATGAAATAGGTTGCCAGCTGTTCTTGACTTGTTGTTGTAAAACTGCTCCTACAGCGGTGTTTGATGCATCAACCATGAGATTAATGGGAGCATTAGGCTGAGGGTAATTCAATAGCGTGGCTGAAGCTAACACATCTTTTGCACTTTGAAAGGCAACAGAAGCTTCTTCAGTCCAATTCAAGGGTTGTTTGGAGCGGGATTTCGGAAGGTTGTTCAAAAAAAGGTGCAAAGGGTGTAAAAGGTGAGCACAGTTGGGAATGAAGCGGTGGTAAAAATTGACAAGACCTAAAAATTGACGGAGTTGAGTAACAGAGGAAGGTTTGGGAAACTGTTTCACTGCTGATACTTTTTCGGGCAACGGAAGAATGCCCTCAGCGGTGATTTTGTGTCCAAGAAAAGTCAATTCCGTTTGACGGAAAGAAGATTTGGCGACGTTGAGAGTTAAAGAGTACTTACGGAGTCGCTCAAAAACTAGGCGGAGATGCACAAGGTGGTCTTCTAGGAATTTACTTGCGATGAGCAAATCGTCTATATAGACATAGCAGAAATCAAGACCTCGAAACACTTCATCCATGAAACGCTGGAAAGTCTGGGCAGCGTTGCGAAGCCCGAAAGGCATGCGAACAAATTCGAATAAGCCAAATGGTGTGGTAACAGCTGTTTTGTGCACATCAGCTGGTTCAACTGGAATGTGGTGAAATGCTTTTACCAGATCCAGTTTGGAGAAGATAACTGAGCCATGAAGAGAAGTAGTAAAGTCTTGAATGTGGGGTATGGGGTAACGATCTGGCACAGTGATTTTATTGAGAGCTCTATAATCACCACAGGGGCGCCAGTCACCATCAGATTTTGGAACCATGTGTAGAGGGGAAGAAAAATTGCTTGAAGATTGACGGACAATGCCTAAAGACAGCATGTGCTCAAATTCTTGCTTGGCATTGCGATATCGATCAGGTGCCAGTCGACGAGGCCGAGAAAAAGGAGGAGGTCCTGTAGTGGTGATGTGGTGTGTGACAGTGTGTGTGATAGGGCGCTCGTGGTAATGTGGCTGGGTAATGTCCTTGAATTCAGCCAGAAGATTGGAAAAAGAATCGGAGTGAAAGTGTCAGCAGGAGGTAAAAAAGAAGGGGAAAGGGCTGAAGCAGAAACAACGGAAGCGATAGCGGAGCAATTAGTGGTGGTGTCAATGAGACGCCGATGGCGCAAATCAACACTCAGATTGAAATGATGTAAAAAATCTGCTCCTAAAATGGGGAACGACACTGCTGCTACTATAAAAACCCAATGAAATGCTCTGCGAAGTCCAAGGTCAAGCAAAATCGACTTTTCGCCATAAGTCTGAATGGATGAGTGATTGACGGCCTGAAGGGGTCGATTACTGTGGTAGGGTTTGTAATTTCTACAGGCAGACTTGGGTAGCACACTAACCGCTGCGCCCGTGTCCACAAGAAAAGAAAGACGAGAAGACCTGTCGGTAAGAAAAAGAAGGCGGCTGGGAGAGATGCCAGTAACATTCGCCGCTAATGCCTGGCTTGCTAGTTTGAAGAAAACTGACAAGGAGGGGTGCATTTGACAGCTCTGGAGCCAAACTTTTCACGATACCAGCAAAGCGTTGAACGACTAGGTGGAGAAAAATTGGTACGGCGAGGTGAGGGTGAGCGCCGTCGAACAGGGAAACGTTGAGGTTGGTTTGAAGAAGCATTCTCAAAGTGAAGAAGTCTGGACTTGAGAACTTCGAGTTCGTGTTCCAAACGTGCACAGCCATCGCAGCTTGATTGGGTTGGCCCAACAGCTGCCATAGACGGAGGAGCAAGTTCAAAAAGAGTATCCGCTAATTGGACTAGCTGGCTAAGCGGTTTGTCCTGCATGACCGCTAATGACGTGCGGATAGTAAGAGGTAAACGTAGGAGAAAAACGTTTCTGAGAAGTGACTCATCTGTAGCGGACTCACCGAGTA
Source organism: Trididemnum miniatum (assembly GCA_964006365.1). NCBI lineage: Eukaryota > Metazoa > Chordata > Ascidiacea > Aplousobranchia > Didemnidae > Trididemnum > Trididemnum miniatum. Next base: position 32,602,648 of record OZ023233.1, read on the forward strand.
ATTTCTGAAGATGAAGGAACAACTCAGTAGGTTTCATGTCACCTAGCGAATCTGCACTAAAAACTTGTTGCAATCTGCTCTGTTGCGAGGGAGTGAATGACTGTAGAAGAAGGATTTTAAGGGTATCGTAAGGGTTGGAAGCAGGTGGGTTTAAAATAAGAGGGCGGACGTGGAGAGCTATCTGAGGTTCTAAGGAAGCAACAATGTAATGGAATTTTGTCAGCTGAGAGGTTATGCCTTTAAGAGTAAATTGCGCCTCAACCTGGGAAAACCAAAGAGCGGGGTCATTAGACCAAAACGGGGGAATTTTAATAGAAACAGCTGAGACAGGTGCAGTGGAGAAAACTGCAACAGAAGGCCCTTGCTCTGAAGACATAACTTTTGCTGTCCCTTGCCTGTCGGTAGGTCACCAATGTTGTTATTCCTTATCTTCGCCTCAATACTGCAGCTAACAAGCTAGACTCTAACGAACAGCTTATATTTCTCTCACTTCAAAACCAAAAGACTTTAACATGCACAATGCAATCAGTTTACCATCAGTCGTTTATGACGTCACAAACTCCTGGATCATGCATATCAAACGCGTGATCGTAGCACGCTGCTACAATATTTTGGTTCAACAAGATGGAAGTATGGATTTTGTGAATAACAAATAGATGTAAAGCATTCTATGAAATCGTACAGCACGTCACCGGTTTTAAAAGAGTCGTAACTCGTAAGCAGGGGTGCAAATCTACGTTGAGCATTGGGGGGGGTGATTCAGCAAAACTGACCATATTTTGAGACTGGGGGAATGATTTAGCAAATTCGACACACCCGCGCAATTTTTTGCCCTAAAGCCACCGGTACAAGTCAGCAGCCACACGTATATAACCGGCACGTGTCAAATGCGATCGGCTCCAGTCGCGAATCGAGGCCGTCGCGTAGGATCTGCCACCTGCACGCGGTGCCGCTATGCCATGTCGCTGTAACAAAATAAAGCTGATAATAACAAAAAGCAAACCAACCTATCAGGTATAGTCACAGCAAGCAAAGTATATGTTTTTAAAGCAAAAATGCTAATTCGTTATTTAAGTGTGGAGCTTGTCTACCAGCGTGACTAACATAATTATGGTTAAGAGCTGTTTTATTTTTGTCTTAACATTTGCATTACCGGTGCGTAAGGCCAGTAAATAGCAGTGTTTATACGAAACATGCGAAGGCGTCGTATAAATTAGGCTAAGAAAAAGAAGAATTAATAAATTTTCTACATTGTAGCTCATTTGTAGGCAAGTCAAATTTTTTACTATTAACCGATCAGATGGCCTAGTGGATAGAGCGTCTGCTTCTGGATCGGTAGACTTAGGGTTCGATTGCGAGTCGGGTCAAAATAATGACTTAAAAATTGATATTCACAGCTTCCTAACTTGACGTTCAGCATCAGAGCGACAGTGTGGAGCAACCGGCAAGTTCGCTTGTTGTGCCCTTGAAAAAGGGACTTTACGGGATTCCCCATCTCAGTGTGGTAGACAGATGGCCGGCATCTCCTAAGCGAGCTCGTACAGCGCACCGCAGCTTTCTCGTGATAGGAGGATAAATATGCCAATAAACCGATGCATTAGTACTAAAGCAATGCCGGTGCGTTGATTACATTTTAGGATTCTAACAAAAATAAAATACGGTCTGTAACGGCAAAGTGCAAATCTTGATTAACCGCAACGGTTACAACACACCTGTTAAAGAACAACTTTAACTCATATGCCGGTGGCCTTGAGGAGCTCAGAGGCCTTCACTTGCTCGGTGTCTAATCTTCTTTCTCAGTTCTCAAATCAGACATCCAAATTAAAATCAATATATTCAGGTAATTCAACGGTAAAAAAATAATTTAAAAGGCAGCAGGCGACACCGAGAAGTAAAAATTAACCAAAGCTTTGTTGAATAAATGAAAATAAAAATTCGCCTGCGACACTCTCTTTGCAAAACGATAACTGAATCTTCAGTCCAGTTGTGACTTATCAGTGCCAACGCGAGAAAAAAGGTGCACGAACACGTGTTGGTATCAAACTTGCCAAAGGCAGGTGCAAATTACTTGAAGGACAATTATAGGCAGCAGCTTGGTGAGGTGAGCAGAAACGTTTATAAAAACATAAGAATAAAATTAAATTATGAGTGCTGTAACATGGCGGCCCCTGAAACGAGAATCCCAAAGTCACGTTTCAAACAACAAATTCGGTGAAAGCACGAATACTCATAATAAACAAATGAAAAAAAATTCAGTGTGATATTGATGATAAACAGATTCCAATGGTATTCCGTAAAGTGTGGGGACTGAGATTCAATAAGCTTATAACATATATTTCGATAAAACGGCACTACAACATCAACATTAAAGTACACTATATTTAATCAAAAGGAAAACTCTCAGACCACACTGCGACAATTCCTATTTTTACACTGGAGATCCCGTAAGATGTGATTAATTTCGATAGATCCCGTAAGATGTAATTAATTTTCTCAGGGCCTGCTGCTGCGCTCCTGGCTAAAACAGCAATAGTTGCACGCCTCACAATTTCTTTTCCCTGTCTTATTTGAGGGTGGAGGCAGTGAACGCGTCCAAGACGGTAAGCCCCTTTATGAGCAAGGTCCTCGGCATCACTCACAAGCACCAGTTGGCCAGGAACCAGATTTGGACGAACAGTCCGCCACTTATTTCACCCTTGTGAAGAAAGAATATACGACTTCATCCAGTTTAACCAAAATCTATGTGCCAAAGTGGCATTATAAAGAAAATCTTTTCGAATATCTCCCTTGTCGTGAAACCCACAGACGGGGGTATTAGGTGACAGGCTTTGCTCCAGGAACGAAGAGGGAGTAATCGGCGTCAAATCATTGGGTTGGTCGCTAACAGTAGTTAAAGGTCGGTCGTTAACTATACGCACAGCATCGAAAGTAAATGTTTGAAGTTCAATTAAATTTGGTGTGCGACGAATGCTTTCAATAGTTTGATTTAACGCCTTTTTAAACAACTTGACCATCATTTCCCAAGCTCCGCCTTGGCTAGGAGCGTAGGGAGGTATTCTAACCCAGTTAACGTCAGATTTTCTCATCGCATTTTGAAATTCGGTGGAGCCAAGCAGACCAGGTAAGCAATCACTGGCTGCACGAAAGGTTGAACCATTATCTGAATAAATTGTATCCACGGGTCCGCGCGAGTTTATAAAACGAGAAAACGCAAGCACAAAGCTGTTTAGATCAAGGCTCGCTACGACTTCCACGTGAATACATCGCGTGCTTAAACATGACATAAGCAAAAACCAAGCTTTACGATCGCTGCGTCCCTCTCGAAAAAGATAAGGGCCCAGATAATCCATGCCGCAAAATTTAAGGGGTTTGTTGCTAAGAGTTAAGCGACATTCTGGCAAGTCGCCCATTAACTGTCGTACCGGCTTAGCCTTTAGTATTAAACATTTTCCGCAATCAGCAAGGTAATGGTTTACATTTCCGATGCCATAAATTATCCAGAAGCGCTGGCGTGTCTTCATGAGTGTAGAAGAAGAACCAGCGTGTCCACATTTAGAATGCTCATCAAGAACTATCAGTCGTGTCAAGGGGTGTCTTCCCGGAAGGATGATAGGGTGTTTTGTGTCGGTAGGAAGATCGGCGTTTTCCAACAGTCCATCAATACGCAACAGCCCATCATGTCCAACACAGGAGCGCAAATTTCGAAGAGATTTTAATTCATTAACTCTCCGCCTTTCATTTGAATTATCCGCTCTCGTAGCCCATCGATTAAGAAAAGTCTCAAAGTCGTGTGGCGATTTACGGCTTAGCAAATCAACAGCGGCCCCAAAACACCGAGACTGAGCAAACTTTATAGCTTTTATAAGTGCCCGAACCAGGAACGTAGCATTAAGGACGGGTCTTACATATTAGACGCCTTTTGCTTTAGCTACAAAATACTCAGTAAATGCAAACAGGTACGCAAACTGCTTTTTTAAGGCGTAAAGGTCACTTGCAGTTTCAATAAGCTTATCGAGACCATTCTCACAATCTTCCCTCGACCTTTCTTCAAGAAAGGTCATACACACTATGGGTGTACTCACAGGTAATGCAACATCAACACACCGCTGCAAAAGAAACTCCGGACCGCCTAGCCATAACTTTATAGACTCAGGGTTCTTATAAGCGGCGTCACGGGTTCCAACATCAGGCGGGTTCTGCGACGTATGAACGTACTTCCACGCCGTACTGGGGGACACACAAAGTATCTTATCTACTCGGCGTTTCACAAAGCGGGCCAAGTTCAACTCTGGATTAGTAATCCACCCGAGAGTCCGTCCAAAAATGCAAAGTGCAATTGACGTCACGCAACGCACGCTCAGCAGACAACATCAACTCGCTTCACAACTTCGCGGCTTCAAGTTCCTTTCGAGAAATCACCCAATTAGCTTGGTGAGTCAAAACCAACTTAGACTTGCCCAAGATAAAATTCACAACCGGCTTCCCGTCAGCCAAACGACGCAAGTACACTACGCAGCAGAACGCTGAATTGGAAGCGTCACAAAAACCGTGCAGCTGGTAATCAGCTGCCACATGATCACAACCATTGTCCGGAAGGCAGCTTCGAGAAATATAATACTGCTGAAACAAATCAGAGTACCCTAGCCATTTTTTCCAACAATTCTGAATGTCTGGCGAGATAGTTTCGTCCCATTCGACACCCGAAGCAACAACTCGTTGTAAAATTAATTTTCCCACAAAAAAATACGGTGATGCCATACCTAGGGGATCGAACTGACTAGCGAGCTGGCTAGCCATCTCACGTCTAGTTGTAGCCGGTGTAAATTCTTTACAATTAACTCGCAAAACATCATTTTGAGGGTCCCACCTTAGACCAAGGGTCTCAGAGTTAGGCAAGGGGTTAGAACCAAGATCAACTTCAGTAAAGCATGTAACCAAATCACAGTGCGGGATATTAGTCAAAATGTTTATAGAGTGACGATTAGCTACCCACTTGCGCAATCTGAAACCACGACTACCAAAAAACTTAATTCCTTCGAAAGCAATGGCTCGCAATTTCTCAAAGGAGTTACAAGCGAATAGCATGTCATCCATGTAGCGGTTATTTAGCATCGCATGTAACGTTGCTTCACCAGCATGAGTCGGGTTTTCAGAAACCAAGCGTTTGATAGCTAAAAGAGCGATAAAAGGGCTGGAATTTATGCCCCAAACATGCCTAGTAAAGCGAAAGATCTGAACTTCATTAGACATTTCATTATCTTTGAACCAAATTAAACGAAACAAATCTCGTTGATCCGGTGGAATTTGAACTTGAAAAAAACATTTACTCAGGTCGGCAACACAAGCAAACTTTCCCAAACGGAAACGAGTCAAAACCTCTACGAGATTATTCAATAAATTCTCGCCCGACAAAGCAACCTGATTTAGCGACATACCACTTACAACGCAAGACCCGTCGTAAACCACTCTGGGCTTGGCAGACTTAGTCACAAAAAATGGTAAATACCACATCGGTCTATCCAATTCAACATTAACGTCAACAGGTTCAATCCATTTTTCATTAATTAATTCATCAAAGGTGCCAGTAAGGGTTTCCTTTAACTCGGGGTTGTGCTCGGCAGTTTTACGAAGTAACAAGGTTCGCTTTAACGCACTATCGAAGTGATTTGCCAAATTTTTTAATTCATCTAATTTAAATGGCACTGCAATCTCATAACGGCCATTTTTAACTTCAATTTCAGTTTCGGTGAGTTCATAAGCACTTTCATAATTTTTTGAAGGCTGAACAATTTCGTCCAACCACTCGTGTTCTCTTAATGCTTGTTTAAGTGCGAAGTTTTTTTCTTTTAACTTTTCGCAGTCGCAAACAGCGACACTTACAGGTGCATCGACATTAATTCTCAACGTAGACAATAAATTAGAAGGGTTTGACATTTGTTCTACTCTACCCCCACTAGCGATGGGTCCCAGCCTGGTAAGCACATAGTTTAGTTCCTCTGGGTCCATGCTCTCGCGCTCATCAAGGACGGAGAGTAAAGCTTTATCACACTGCCCGACCAAGATGTCAACACGTCTGCGTTCAGGAACAACCGGAATGTAGGCTACACCCCTTCAAAGTGTTCAAACCCACTAACATCCACAGCGTGAGGAAGTGTTTTCTCATCATCAGAGAACTTAGGCACGACCAGAGCATTATTTATGTTAAATTGTTCCCCAGTATAAAGTGACTCTAGCTTAAAACTAGTACGGCCCCCGCTAGATACCTTGTCTCTAGCCAGTGTGCGAAGAGACACAGTGGGGTCGGGAGTGACCTGGAGCCCCAGCTCAGTCTTCAAAGCTTCTGATATCAGAGTCGCCTGGGATGCTGTGTCAAGCTGTGCGTATACCAGTGAAGAATTTCCCGTGGCAGGGTCTATTATCTTAACGGCACTAGTACGCAACAAAACCACGCCCTTCTCGCCAAAGTTAATCTTAAGAACATTCAACTCCCCATCTTCATCAGTTGTCTCTTTTCTCACAGAGGAAGGGGAGTGCGCCTCTACATCCTTAGCGGCCCCATGAATTTCCGAGGGGTAACTATCATGCAAGGCCCCAGAGTGTTTATGACGAACCGCAGGCCCTCATTTACGACATTTACAGGGAAAGGGACAGCCACGTACAAAGTGGTCACGAGACAAGCAGTTTAAACAGCGTTTCGCGTCCATTACTATTTGCCGCTTACTGCCAGGCGAGTAAGATTTTAAATTGTTCACATTCCCCCAAATAATGTTTAACATCCGAATGCATGCAGACAAAGCAAGTAGGGGGAGGCTTCTCCTTTGAACGTCTCTGAATAACAGGTTTTTCATTTACTGTTTTGCCAGTAGCTTTATTAGGATAAGAATTAGTAACAGCGGGTGCTTCATTGTTTCGGTTTTTAGTGCCAGAGTCCATAGTCACTTGGCGAACTCGGTAATTTTTCGAACGAGATGTCATTTGTCCATCTTTACCGTCACAACCAAAAAATGCTTGCGCACAGTCCGACGTCATTACTTTGATTTCATGGGCGAGAAATTCCCGCAAAGACTCAAACCCATGGTGACTAAGATTCAATCCCTTTTTATCAAGAGAGTCGAGATATCGCCTTTTTAAAATACCAGGCAAACGGTTTGCAATATCAAAAAGTAATTGACCCGAAAGCTTATTAACGTCATCGTGAGCAAATGCAAAAATCTCAAGGGTATTTGACTCTTCATTGAACAATTTCAATGAGGGCAAATCATTAGCGACTTTAGCGGCATTACGTATGGCCATTACTTCAGGTTCCGAAGAGAAACCACCAGAAACGCCGTATCTTTGTCTCAGCCGGTCTAGTGCTTTTTCAATACGTTGTGACGTGGTCAATCCCTTCATTGGCGCGCTAAACAAGTTCACCATTTCACGCAACTGACCAGTATATGAAGCCCTCAAGACCTCTAGTCGCCGTTCATCGTAGGGGCTTTCGTCCATCAATCGCCGTATTTGGTTTTCTTAGAAAAAGAGCGCTAAGTTAGCCCCGTCATACGCAATTTGGGATGCTACATTGATATATTCATAACGGCTTTGTCTTTGAAGGCAAGCGCGCAGTCCCAACTCATCGCTCTCAGAAAGAACTGGGCGTCTACCAGAGGTATGCACATCAGGCTTTACATTTATAACGCGGCGAGGCACATCATTAAAAACGTCCCTGTCATAAGCATTAAATGGTCGGTTTAACGCATTAGTAAGCCCGGGTTCAGTTTCGCCAACAGCGACTTGCGGTTTTAGGTGAACATTTTCGTTACCACGAGCTAAAGAAGTAGACGCAAGAATCTCGCGCTGCGAGCGAGCCCAATAATCAGTTTTTAAATCGGTCTGCTTCTCAGCCGCGCAGTTTTCGGGCACAGGCGAACTTCTGGATTTAAATTCGGTTTTTCGTTCAAGAACGCCGGTTTTGCTTTTTCTACGATTATCACTTAAAATCAAACGGACCGAGCGCGAGCAAGTTTATGTTTTAGAAGGGCGACTTACTCGCGAACCCTGCTGCGAACATTCTAAGATTTTTTCTTGCGCTTCAATATTTGCCTTTTCGATGCGCAATTTAGCTAGAACTTCGGCTTCCTTTGCCCGAACTTCAGCTTCCTCTGCCCGAGCCCGAACTTCAGCTTCCTCTGCCCGAGCCCGAACTTCAGCTTCCTCTGCCCGAGCCCGAACTTCGGCTTCCTCTGCCGGAGCCCGAACTTCGACTTCCTTGGCCCGAGCCCGAACCTCGGCTTCCTTGGCCCGAGCCCGAACCTCGGCTTCCTTGGCCCGAGCCCGAACTTCGGCTTCCTTTGCCCGACTCAGACTTAATTGTTCGAGACTATCCAATTCGGCTTTTTTACGCTCGAGTTCTATTCGTTTCAACACCAAACTCGTATTAGAAGTTACGCTAGCTTTAGTAACTTGTGATGCACTATCCAAGGGGTCAATTGTGTCATCAACTAGTTCATCCAATTGCATTTGTTTACTGAATTTTTGATTAAAACGTAATTCACTTCGTTGAAAGAGTTTATAACATTTTCCATATTGCTCAGAAATATTTTCCATTAATTGATTCTCTAATTCGGAGTTTTTGAAAACATCGACACCTTCACAAAATTTTTTGTGAAGCTCTTGAACAAAACCAAATTGCAGGGCATCTAGTTCAAAGTTTTTATTAGAACCTCAATCTGAGGAGGATATGAATTCTTTCATGCGCAATAATAATTTTCGCCTTATAGTCAGCAGTTTGCGGGCCGAATCCCCGGGTCCCACTGAAGCGCTAAATGTCCTCCCAGGAATAACTGCCTTATTAGAGGCGGGTAGGTCAGGGTCCGTCTCCCCCCCGAAGCCCACGTTTTGAAAACTTATGGCGAACCCAGCAGCAGACCCTGAGGTCGCGGGTATATCATTATCAATCACACAAGTGGGATCGGTTACGCCGATCCCCAACAATTCATTACGTTCAGGTGAAACCCGATCGGCTTCATTAGGACTGTTAGTTCCAGCCATAATAATCAATTGAACTAGCGCTATATGTAGAAAAATGGTCAAAATCAATCGAACTACGCCGGTACAATCTACAAATAAATAGTTGCACTGGGTACGGTACCTTCACCAACTCCAGTTCGTAGTTGCACGAAAATTAGATCGAACGCAGTCCACGACAAACGATGCTTTGGAAGATCACGAAAGGCAGGGACGACACGTCAGCAAACCAAAATCTGGAAGAACTGCAGGAACCAGGAAGTGAAACAAATCAGAAGGTGCAGTCTCCCGCCGCAGATGAAGTGCCAGTATGGACAACTTCGAGAAGGACGGTCGTCGGAATGGATCAAGCAATCGTTGTTAGAGATGGACCAAGCAGCAATTCGAAACGTTTCCACTAAGGCAAGGCAATGAGGATTGACCAGCCGCAGAGCAGCTCGATGATTGTTGACAAGAAATTTTCTTCAGATGACCAAGACGAAGTAGCAATTTAGATCCAACAGTAGACGGTTAATCTTCTTATGTTAAAGAACAACTTTAACTCATATGCCGGTGGCCTTGAGGAGCTCAGAGGCCTTCACTTGCTCGGTGACTAATCTTCTTTCTCAGTTCTCAAATCAGACATCCAAATTAAAATCAATATATTCAGGTAATTCAACGGTAAAAAAATAATTTAAAAGGCAGCAGGCGACACCGAGAAGTAAAAATTAACCAAAGCTTTGTTGAATAAATGAAAATAAAATTTTTTTTTTCTTATTTCAAGCCACTTTATTGCAGCTTGGGATTTTTGTGGTAGTGAAGTACATGCATCATAGAGATGACCTAGTTGAGCATCGAACCCGCGAAGCCAGCTTCGGAGCCCAATGCACCAACCACTCGGCCAACTCCATGTCGCCTGCGACACTCTCTTTGCAAAACGATAACTGAATTTTCAGTCCAGCTGTGACTTATCAGTGCCAACGCGACAAAAAAGGTGCACGAACACGTGTTGGTATCAAACTTGCCAAAGGCAGGTGCAAGTTACTTGAAGGACAATTATAGGCAGCAGCTTGGTGAGGTGAGCAGAAACGTTTATAAAACGTCGATCCAACTAGAAAATAATATTGCGTTCGATTCTCAGGGCCGTCCTTACCTATTAAACTGAAACATAAGAATAAAATTAAATTATAAGTGCTGTAACAACACCAAAACAGAGATAAGAAAACAAAAAATTGGCTTTATTTACCAACCTACATCTGAGGCTTTTATTCTTTTTCTTTAATGTGCATAGATACACATGCATTTCAGATTTAATGGTACCTCGCTCGCACAACAGCAAAGCACGGGTAAAATGGTAACATGCATCGATTTCAGGAGACTTTAAGGAGCCAACCATGAACAAAACAGGAAAACAGAGCACATGACACAGCATACAAATAAAGTATACACAACATGCACGGGAAAAAACGAACACTATTAAACTGCAGCGGTGTTTAAGCGGTTTATGCCGAATAAGAATTCCAACAACACGCACTTTTAGAAACTTTCTATCTGGAAAAATTTTTCATGTAAGAAATTTATCTTTAATTTAACGCTACAAACGTTGGCCTTCAAATAAAAAACACGATTGTTTAGGATTGTTTCCTTTTTTTTTTTTTTTTTTTTGAATTCTCTTCGTATTCACGCTTCCATAAACCCTGTTTTAAGTCGTACCTGTAAGTCGTACCTGTACTTCGTATCAGAGATGGACACGGAGCCGGATCCGGAGTGGTCAGTCAGTCAGTAGCAATTTATTTAGTTGATGTCTTAAAAGAAAACAAACACAAGTTAGGGCAACACAAGGGACAAGTAAAAAAAGTTCAATATTAACGAGAAAAAATTTTTTTACATCAACAAGGAGACTGCGAAGAACCGATTAAGGTCTACAAGTCAAGCAGCCACCCTGGGATTATACTGCAGTAATTTCAGTTGGTAAGATTTTCGTAGTTCATTGAGATTAGAAGCAATCTCTTAATTGTGCTGCAAAATTGTAAATATATATTTAATGGTAACTTTCTAAACATTTGTTTTCTAGAAGTGTTTTAAATCGCGAATAGGATAGAGTTTTTAGTTATGATGAGAGAGAATTCCAAACCTTAGCCCCTTGAAACTTGAAAGATTTTTGACTACGGTTTGTGCTGTATTTAGGAAGATAGAGATTATTTTGCGTTTTTGATCGAGTATGTCGATCGTGTATTGCTGTAAGGCTGTTAAAACAGGAAAGGAGACCAGAAGGAAGTACTTGCTTCGAGTGTTGGTGCATTAATTTAGAAATTTCATACGTATACAAATTGTGTATTTTCAAAATGCCAAGTTTATGAAATTGCGGCGTGATAGGAGAAGAAAATGAGTGTGTGATGATTCTGATTGCTTTATTTTGAAGTCGTTGTAGTTTAGCAAGGTAAGAAGAAAATGTGCTACCCCAAACGGGAGACCGTAAAGTAAGTGGGGATGTACAAGAGAAAAGTAAAGGAGATGCAGAGTAGAAGACGGAAGAACATAACGAAGCTTGCTCAAGATTCCTATAGATTTAGAAAGTTTTGAGACCATATTTTCAATGTGTATCTTGAAATCAAGTTTCTTGTCTAAAGATACTCCTAGATACCTAATAGAGTCTAGACCGGTTATTGTAGAATCACCATAGGAAAGTTTGATTTCGGGATTTAAGTTATTTAATTTTGGGGGAATTAAAATGAAAGCAGATTTTTTCGGATTAATTTGAAGTTTGTTCGCATTACACCAATTTTGTAACTTCTTTAGTTCCAAATTGCAGTTTGTTTCTAAAGCAGTTAGAGAAGGATTGCTCAAGACAAGACAAGTGTCATCCGCAGAAAGACGAGGTTTGGTTACGGCATTGTGGAGATCATTTATATAAATAAGAAACAGAAGGGGGCCTAATATAGAACCCTGTGGTACACCTTTATTTATGGGTTTTGTTTGGGACTGACAGTTATTAATAGAAACGAATTGGGTACGTGAATTTAGATAACTTTCGATAAAGTCATATGCTCGCCCTCTGATGCCGTAATGAGACAATTTTTATAGCAGAATTTCATGAGAAACGGTATCAAACGCTTTTTGAAGGTCCATTAACAGAAGAGCAGTAAAATTTTTATTCTGGATCGCATCATACGAGGTAGTTGTTACGTCAAGGAGGGCATGAACGACACTATGGTTTTCTCTAAAACCATATTCATACTCGTAGAGAACATTATTATTTTTGAAAAAATTTACAAGTCTGGTTTTTATCAGTTTTTCTTGGACTTCAGATAGGCACGGAAGTAGAGAAATGGGTCGATAGTTGTTGGCTTGTTGTTTACTCCCAGATTTAAAAATTGGTATGACTTTCGCGGTTTTGAAAATTTGAGGAAAAAGGCCAATATTAAAGGCCAGGCCAAAATATGCAGACAGAACGGGGGATAACACTTCGTTTCCTAGGCGCAAGAAGAAAGAGGGTATATCATCATGTCCACTAGCTTTGTGCAAGTTTAAAGAGTTAATTATATTATAAACTTCGATTGGTTCGGGATTGTGCAAAGCTATGGTTCGAGGTACAGATTTTGAAAGATAATTCTTAAATTCATATTTACCTGTTTGCGGGACGCTTTCAGCAATTGATTGCCCAATCTGTGTAAAATATTCATTAAAGTAATGAGTAATTTCGTTAGGAGTGTTTAAAGTGGAATTATCAGTGTTAAGTGTTGAGGGAAAAGTAGAACAGCTTTTAGAAAGTAATAACGAGTTAATGAATTTCCATAATTCTTTGGGATTATCTTTGTGCTTAGAAATGGTCTCATTATAACTCAATTTTTTTGAAAAATTTATCACTCTTTTTAATTTATTAGCATATTGTTTATAAAAAGATTTTTCAAAGTTATTGCCGTTTATATAAAAATTTTTATGCAATTTTTGCTTATTCTTGACTGAGGTCAGTAATCCTTTGGTCAGCCAAGGTTTTTGCATAATACGCTTTTGCTTTCGTGAAGTCTTTTGTAACGAAGCATGCTTTTCGATCACCTTAGATAAAGTTTGAACAAGCTTGCTAAAGCTATCATCTAGGGATTCACGCGTTACAGAACTGTGTGTGAGTTCATAGACCAGCGGGGCCAGAGATGAATCAAGATCTTTGCAGAAATTTTCTCTGTTAATTGACTTAGTGTTACGAAACATAAAAGAGGAATTGGTTTTGGAGTTATTAAATCTTGGGCTGGCTATATTACACGATATTGCATTATGGTCTGAAATTTTGTACAAAATTACACCAGGTGTTAAGATGCTTTCGCTGTCATTAGTGAGAATATGATCAATAATAGTTTGGGAATTAGGGGTAACACGAGTGGGAATGGATACTAAGTTAAAAAAAGCATTACTTTCACATACATTGACGTAGTCAGAAATTGGAGAAACATGCCGGTGTTTTAAGGACAAATCGTAATTCATATCACCGAATAACAGAGCTTTTTTAGCAAGATTTGTATTTAAAAATTGCATTTTTTCGTCAAGTGCTGCCAAAAAGGCATTTGTGTTATTGCAGGGGTGACGGTAAATTACCGCAATTATATACTTATTTTGTTTGCCTGGAAATTCAACCTCAAACCAAAGATCCTCACAATCCCGAACTTGTAAATGCAAGGATTCAATTTCAGTATATATTAAATCAGTTGAGAGATAAGCACCGACACCACCAGCTTTAGCTGGCGAGGGGAGGTGTACAAATGTATAACCGGGAATGTTGATGTTAATGCACGGGTTGACATTTATACGAGTTTCAGAAAGAAGGATAATTGAAGGAGGGTTTGAAAAACGAGTAAGAAAATCATTTAGTTCATCAAAATGGGCTTGTAAGGAGCTTATATTAAGATGAATTATTAAGTTTGTGGAAGTGTTATCAAAATTAAGTTTTTGATTGCTAAGGTCAAATGATTTACATGGCTTAAGATTTTGTTGAAAATTTTGAAAAATGGAATCAGTTAAGTTATCAGGATCTATAGCTACCGTATTTAGGGTGGTGGATGCTTGACTTGAGCAGCTAGGGGCATCGCAGCTAAAAGTTGCCACCATTATGAGCACAAAAGCAATGTGACAACACAGCTTATGGCTTGCCATCAAAATTACAATTGAACTGAAAGAGGCAAGCAACACGCAAGTTAAGAATTCCACAAACTACAAGTTATTCCACAATTCAACAAATCCTGACAAGAAGAAAAAGCGTAAGCACACAGCAAAGAAGACAGATATCATACCAGTGTTAAGTGCTACAAAGCATAATAATACATCATAGAAAATTTGAGAAGAAAAAAAAAATTGTTTTGTAAATGGAAAAAAAAAAAAGCATAATACATGATATAGATTGTAAGACTACGAAACAATAGTCCGATTCAAAGTAGTAGGGTACTATTATTAAATACTTTTTAATCAATTCGAAGAGGATCGACTTTATGACCATCAATAAACAGCGCATAATGACCGTTGACGGGTTTCCACTGAGCTCTTTGGTTGCGTTTCCTGGCTTCATTGAAAAAGGGAAGCAATAGCTTGCGTTCGTCTTGAAATTTCTTTGGCAGGTGTTCTGTGACATAAGTTGACCCCTGATTCAGCTAACGTCTAGCTTCATTGTACGCTTTTAAGTTCTTAAGTCCAGCGAAAATACGGCCTTTATCAGTTACATTTGTTAATTTTATAATAATTGGTCTATTTTGTCTAGTCTTACCGTTGAATACTGGTCGTTGAGATAGACGATGATAATCTACTAGGTTAATCATTGTCGGGTCATTTATTAGTAGAGCTTCTTTCATGAATTTATGAATGAGCCCAAGGGTTTGAAGTGGGGTTTCCCAAGAGTTAAGTGGGTCTTCCGGTAAGCCATGAATCAATACGTTGAAACGTTTGTCGTAGGATTCTCGCATAACTTCTGATATTTTCTGTTCTTCGGCACTTCTTTCCAGTTTTTTAACCAGCGCACGAAGCTCTTCAAGTTCTCTAGTATCAGCTTTCGCATTTAATTCTTCATCAATTTCTTCAAATTTGGTTTCGCAATGCTCTTCTAATTTACTTATTCGGGTGCTAATTTTTTCCAACTTTAGGTCAAGTTGATCTACTTTTTTAGTTAATGTTGCCTCCATAGTTTCAATTTTTTCACTTAGTAACGTTATCGAATTCAGAATTGTGTTGAATTTGTCTGTAGCCATTTTCTTCGATTGCAGATAAATTTTATAACTGACCAACTACTCAGAGCTGTGCTACAATTACAGTTTTTGCGTTGTAACTTGCCTCGCTGGTTTGAGATTACTTCGACTCAGATGGCAAACCTATTCAGCTTAGTACTACGTACGTCCGCTCAACAGCATTACTGAAAACGAAAAGTGGAGCCGGAGCCCGGCTTTATTCTTTGGATTCGGGGTCGGATCCGGCTTTGGGTTTTTGAATTAAAGCCGGATTCGGATCCGGATTTTAGCCTGTACCTGAAATCCAAAAATTATATTTCGCCATTACTTAGCATGATACAGAAACGTAATATTTAGGCTTAGGCACAGGTTCAAATCCGGATCCGGAGCGGATTCGGATTCTAAAATTTGTCGACAAACAGGAGTCCAAGTCTTTGGAACCGGAGCGGATCCGGAGTCAGTTTTTCGTGACTCCGCCCATCTCTGCTTCGTATACACCGCTGCATTACACTTGTTAAATACGTATACGAAACAAACAAAAACAAAATCGACATTGAATGGAGAATGAACACTCTGTAATTTACAGATTGTAAATTAATTCTGCTAATGTAGGTGGATAGTACTCGCATTGTTTTAATTTTTTTTTTCTCATTTTTCATGCGTATTGTATTATATTTTCATGTGTAACATGCTGGCTCAATTCAGCGTTAGAAATGAAGTTGAAGGAGCATGCATGAGTAATTAAGTATACATGCAATTAGCCATGCTATGTTGAATGAATCTTCCCTTTGAGACGTCCGGCTATTCGCCAATTTCGTGCCCAAAAGTACGTGCACGCACACCGCAGCACCCTTACATTACAGAGTGTTTAAGGAGGCTATTGGGAGAGAATTCCAGATCAAGTGATTCACTGACAGTAGTTTTTCATAGTCAGTTTATAAGTTGGGTGCAACCAGGTAAATTAAAATTGATTTCACGTTCTTGAAGTGCAATATTGATGGACATGACACATTCCGCCTGAAAAAAAAAATGCAAAAAGACACCGATTAGTAAGTTTTAGCACAAAACAAATTTGTTTTTGAACCATGCTGTAACTCAACGCACCTGCAAGGCTGTTTAATTGTTAAACCTGATATAGCACATTATTTGGTTACTGTTTCATCTCAAATCTGGCCGTGTTGAAGACCAAGGCAACAGTACAGTAAGGATGCAGTTTTCGATGGTCAATCACAGTGCACTAAACTTGTCGGGAATTCTTAACTGTGCATTTATTGGGGGGCCTAAACGACTGACAGGTAATTAGCCGGTGAACTGCAAGGTGACAGCTAAACTGAACACCCATGACTCAAAAATTTGTACCGTATTCACAGCTTCCCTACTAGACATTCAGCATTGAAGGGTCAGAGTGAAGCAAGCCGACAAGTTCGCTTGTTGTGCTGTTGGGAAAGGCACAAAACAGGATCCCCCGTCTAAGTGTGGTAGGCAGATGGCGGCAACTTCTAAGCGAGCTCGTATAGCGGCCCGTCGCTTTCTCGTGATACGAGGATAAAGATGCAAATAATAAAAATAAATAAATAAAATTTTAAATCAGCTCACAAGGTGTTCATAAATTTGAATTAAATTTTTTCAAAAGCTACAAGTTTGAATTTAAAAATTAAGAAATGATTGGATCCAACTCTGTACCGGCCTCCTTTCTCAAGTCCTATACGCGCACTTCCACACACAGCATGTTTTTTAAAACATCAACACGCAGTTTATGACACTATTTAAAAGGAAACACTATTTAAAATTTAAAAGGAAACTATCACTATTTAAAAAGAAACGATATATAGTTTATGACACTATTTAAAAGGAAACACTATTTAAAAGGATAGTTTCAAAACTAAAATATAGAATCTGAGCGCAAAAATTTTCTTCAACGCGATTCGCAAAGCAAAGTTTCGTTCTTGAATTGATAAAACTTAGGGTCCTTTGAGGCAATTTGGGGCCCCTTTTGGGCAGTGTGCCCTCGAATTAGGGGGTTTGGAGGCGGCTGCTACGGCTCTGACTACGCCCCAACTAGATTATGAGGCAGAAGAAATCAAGCGATAATAGGCGACTCGAAAGAAAACACGGCATTCTTTCCCAAGTTGCAAAATTATATTTTACGCTTACCTTAGTGATGTCTGGTTTTTGATCACCTTTACTAGATAGTTCAGGATCTTCCACAGAAATGAACATTGCGAATTTAATGCACTAGTTTTAACAAATTAAAACAAGTCAATAAACAATGTCCTGAATAAAGAATTGCAATGCACTTACGACAAAAGCTTAATTTGTCTACACCTGTAAAACTGATTACTTATTGAAGGATCTAATCTAATGAAGCAAGTTTTAAATGCTTTATTATTAGATCAGATACTTCAATAAGTTATTGGTCGACCGGTCCGGTCGACTTTTTTTTACGGGAGGTTCATGTTCAGTGTTCAATAAACCTAATGAAAAACTCTAGTTTACACCAACTTTATCACTGCATCTATTAAATACAGAGAATTTCATCTAATAAAAAGAGTATTTAAATGAAAGTAAACAAAAAGCAAACTTTTGTTTTCAGAAAGTTTTCAGAAAGTTTGTTTTCAGAAAGTTTCAGAAAGCGTTATTCATAAACTATTTGAAAAACAAATATCGAAGCGTGTATTTCGGTTGGTGTTTAGGTGTATTTTAGTTGCAAGAAAGAAGAATTTGACCGGTTTTTTGACCGGCTTGACCGGCCGGTCGAAGAATCTCGACCCGACCGGCTGGTCAACCCGACTGGTTTCCATCTTTGCGCTAAGCCGCGGAGATGGGCCTTTCGGCATAATATGGCGACTATAATGAAGATTGGTAAAATTTGAACTAGGGGGCTCTATACAATGCAAAAAATCTCTTATTTTATACCAAATGTTTTTAAACTTTCTCAGTCACGCCCCCTTTGGCGTTAGTTATTTTTGCCCACGCCCCACCACCAGTGCCCTGTGAAGACTGTTGCCCCCCAAAAAAAGCTCCAAATGGGGCCCTTTGATATACAAACATATTTAGGTCAGTTTCGCGCTTTTTCGACTCGGTTACTAACTTTCCTCAATAACTACATCGTTTCAAGGGACGTATCCAGAAATTTCCTCAGGATCGGCGCCCCAAGCTTTCGTACACGCAGTTATTTTCGGTGTGTGGCAAAGTCAGAGTAAATTTGAAGCAGAATAAAAATTAATGAAAACTCTAGAAGGGTCTGAGGGCATGATACCCCGGAAAACTTTTAAAAAATTTATTGTAATTTACGTCAGGTAATTGTTATTATTATAGTGCTTTTTCAACAACTTTTTGACGAAATTTTTAAAATTTATTGCCTCTAATTTTGAGTCTAATACAACAATATTGTGGGGCCCCCTTCAAATCCCCCCCCGCGACCGACCGGGGAGACCGAACTTCGGAGATGCCTCAATACGGCACTGCCCACCACGCTACAAAAAACATGCCGAAAACAATTATATAACAATTTATTTGCAATGTCTAAATCGACTTAATCTGTAATGGGAAGGATACAGCTGATTATGGGAAACAAGTTTTGATGTTTTACGAAAAAAAGATTTGAAAATACCTACGTTCAACCATCAAGTCACTGCTTACGCCTACCAGTTTAAGAATCTCTGTTCGAAAGTCTAAACGTTCTCAATTAAGGACTTGGGGCGGCATACAGCTCAAAATTGCGTAGCCAGCCAAACGGGCTGTCTACGCACTTTACTTAAATGCATTGCGTACGCAATCGACCGATTTAAGAAATAATTGGAATACAGCTCAAATTGCGTAAGGGTCGATATAGGCCTACGCGTAATGCGTTTTTGTGCGTTCTGTATGCGCTGTGAAAAGGCAATTCGCAGCTGTGCTTTGAAGTCAGGAAAAAGCGACGAAAAAAGCATGTCTGACTCAGCGGTTTTGCCGAAGTGAATGAAGGTTTTGTAGCTAAAAGGCCAAAGGGCATTATTTACTAATAAGCAATAGGCGTAATTGATAAAATAATAGCTGATTAAGTTTAATAAGTAATCGCAATGGCAAAGCGAAAGCGAAATCAAAATTGGAATGAAGACGAACTTGATGTATTAGTAAACTCTGTATCTGAAAATAGAACCATTGTTATGGGGTTCATTTTCTGCTGCAGTTACTGCCAAAGACAAAAACAAATTTTGGGAGGAAACAACCGATAAAGTAAGTTTTGTAGATAACTTTTTTGTCCTTAACCTTTGCAGTAGAGTGAGAACGATAAATGCTTTTGTTCATAGGTGAGTGCTGTTTCTACCGCTGATAAAAAACGCACAGAAGCAGAGGTAAGGAAAAAATGGTTCGACTTAAAAACTTCTTCAAAGAAAAACATTCGGACTTGGAAAGATGAAACTCACAAGACTGGGGGTGGCCAAAATAAGGCAATTCCCCCGCTGAAATCCATTACAAGGTTGTTGATATACTGGGCAGAGAAAGCGTGGAAGGAGTTGCTGGAGGTTTTGATACTTCCAATACATCAACGCCGATTATTTCACCGGTGATACCATCAGCTGGTAATGGTAAGTCATTTTAAAATCCTTTCGTGAAAACCTTATTGTGAATCTTTGTCTTAACTGTTTTTTAGATGTGGTAATGATACAACAAGCAACTGAAAATGTGGGCCTATTAACGGAAGACCAATTAAGCGGATCTGCAAGTACTTCAACATCGTTTATTGAACTGACTCCGGTCAATGCAAAGAGAACACCCAAAAAGATGGTTTCACCCAGGAAAAGATCTTTTTATCAACATAAATTCGCAAGGAAAAGAGCGAGAATGGGCACAGACGTAGAAATTGTTTCAATTCAGAAGAGCATCAGAGAAGAAGTTACTAAAATTGCGGAAACACTTGAGGATGTTAAGAACGAAATAAACAGTTTAGTTTGCTCTGTCAATAACACACGAGCACAATACTGGAGATCGAGAAAGAAAAGCTTCGTTGTGTTGAAGAAGCTGAATAAATCCTTATTGATGTTTCGTTTGAATTTTTCACTACTTTTATTTTAACTTCCTTTTTATTTTAATTCTTTCTAACTTCACCCTAAATCCACTGTTCCGTTCGTTGGTTGTTATTACACATCAAGTTATTGTTCGTTTATTTGAATTAAAATTAAACTCTAGCGACGAGCTAAATTTCGTGCGATAGAAGCTCGAACTTGTTTTCCATCATGGTCATTGTTTTCGGTTTCTGAATTTTCGTCGGAAAGCGCCACTGAATCAGACGTTGAGACACCATTGTTGCTGCATCTTGATAGCTCTTGTTCAGGTACACCTTTGCGGCGGCAAAAGTTATGTAATATAAAACAAGCCAGAGTAATTTGTGCAGCTTTTTCCGGTTGGTAGCACAGGCGACCTCCAGAATGATCTAGAATGCGCCACCTCTGTTTCAGAACACCGAAGCTCCTACAAATCATAATACTTGCATGTTAGTTCATAACCTACAATATTTACTCAACGATTTGTTTGCTTCCTTGACGGTGCTTATGTTGCAACTTCACTGCAAAACGCTAGCTAGTAGTAGTAATTACTAATCAGCGCATAAAAAGGCCTATTAGCGCAGAATCTTATACAACAAATTTACTTTTCAATCAAAGACCGACTTTTTAAATGAGCCAAATTATAATTTCTCTTTTCCGAAGTGGTAGGATTCAAGAAAGGCGTCATCAGCCATTTCTTAAGTGGGTAACCACTATCGCCAAGTAAAACGCCATTGTGAAATTCTCCTGCTTCAAATCGTTGGTAGATGGAGGGATGATTCAAAATGAATGAGTCATGCGTAGACCCAGGCCAATTGATGACTACATCAGTAAATATAAGATCTTTATTGCAAATTGCCTGCGCATAGAAAAGTTAGTTCACATGGGCCATTGTAGAAATAAGATTCAAAATTTTCGGCCCATCATGTAAAAAAAAAACTGCACACAATTTCACTTAAGCGTTAAACTTGCAATTTACACGCAGTCATAAACAAATTTTACGTTTTCACAGGCCACTGAAATCGCAATTATTTGAAATCTTTGGCAGATGCTGTGGGCTTTTCTTAAGACAATAATATTACTGTATACTTTACACCTACTGAGGAAATTGGCTTGATAGTTAAGAAAACGTCTCTTCCAGAAATACTTTGAAGATGTTTTTAATTCGATTCTCGTTAGCAGTAGCCTAAACAGGCTGCTAGGTGGCTATGAGGGCTCCTAACTGAAAATTGTTGACGTAACCGTAGATTAAACCTTCTTAGCTATAACTTCTCACTTCTAAGTGTATATATGTATACCAACCTGGACGTTCAAGGAATGGTATCCTTTGCGGTTTACATACAAGTGTTCATTCGCGTTTGGAGCTATGATTGGTATGTGAGTACCATCAATAGCTCCAATGACTAACGGAAATCCGGCAATGTGGTAGAACTTTTGTTTTTCCTGCAGCTGTTCTTGTGGAGTTGGCATGAAAATAAATCGCGCCGCTTTGCTGCACAAGCTTTGTAGAAACTTTTTGAAAATTCTACTAACTGTAGGCTGGGAGATGTCAATGTAATCTTTTTTAAGAATTGCGTAAGCAGACTAACTTTTTTGGCTGTCTACGCAATTTTTGAAGTTGACATGAATACCAACTTTTTGTCGATACGAATTTTTTCTCTCTACGATTGCGTAGCGCGCGACAAAAAGTGAGCTGTATGCCGCCCTTGGTCGATTTTAAGAGCCCCCCTTACACAGTCTGGTTTACTTGCCGTATACGAAGATCTCCGTATATGGAGAGACCACGCCGTGTACGCACAAGGTAGAACGCAGTACCGATATATGGCTATATCACTAGAGTAATTATTTTCTATGAAATGCTATTGCTATTTCGTACTTTATGTTGTGCTTTTATTTATTATGCGTTACCAGTGAATTCTAGGTTCAGAAACTTAAAATATTAAGCTTGCGCGCAATTATGCGTGAACCATACTAGCTATTTCACCGGAAAATAACAGTACACAATTTTTTTGCGAAATAAGAAATTCTTGAAACCCGAAATACGTCAACTAGCCAGCCTATAACCATAGATTCTACACTTTAAGTTCCTGGAGAATCTATGCATAAATTATTAAACCCCGCATTCCTGGAATGGACGGTTGTCAGTAGGCTTACTTCCATTCCTAAGTGCTGTTGTTAAAGTGCTCCATTGAAAATTTGCACTGGCTATAGAGCTGGGTTCACACAAAACACATAGAGAAGCGGAGAGTTGTTCTTTTATATGTCTTGCCGCTTGGCTCCATTAAGGTTGACTTGCAAAGCTCAGTATTTCATTCACGGAAATAAAAATTCTGATGTCGTATCCCCACATTTGTTAGTAGGCCTACTCCTTTGGCCTTTGCTATCTTCACGAAATGCAGGATGGAGATTCATTACCTTCTGCATTTATTTTGTTTATTGTACTTTTTTGCGTTTTTATACTTTCAATACGAGGAAACCGACGAAAATGCGATAACGAGCTCGGTTAGAATTGCCATCTGTCTGCCACATTACAGTCTGCCATCTGTCTGCCACGTTATGGATTATGGAGGAATCTCGTGAAGCACCCTTGCCAACAGCACAACAAACGAACTGGTCGGCTTGCTCCAACACTAGCTGTCAAGCAAAGTCCTTCCTGGCCTTCTGAAACTGTTGAGCACGTCATTGCCTATTTTACGCAGAACATCAAGCGGGAAGCTGTGAATAGCAACTTTCAAGTCGTTGGTTTAACCAAACTCAGAATCAAACCCGTGTTTACTAATCCAGAACCAGCGCCTCAGCCATCTGATTGATGGAATTAAAATTACAACACGACGAAAGAGCCCGATTTAAATTAAGTGCTTCATCAATAAAATATAAATTCGACAATCGACATACGAATAGGTCATCGTCACATTCGTTAGTACTGCTACTTCAATTTTTTGACGGAATTTAGATGAACATTCTATGCCCTTTGAAATTTCTTTTTTTATTTCTTCGATTTCTTGCACTTTTATCCCCTGCTACAAGAAAGCGACGGAGGCGCAATAACGAGCTTGCTTCAAAGAAATCAGTAGAAAAGCGCTGGTAGTCGCAAACTTCTTGCAGAAGAAATTTATCAAGGAAAAAGAGGAGCTACCCTCCTATCTCTTCGCTCTGTGTCCCCTACAAGATCCTTGAGCAGGTTGTATGCTCGTGTTGAACCAGTAGTTGACCCTGTGGCAATTATGTGCACGTTGGTCGTTGCTGGATGTTGTGCAATCGATTTCCCGGACGATATGTGACTGCTTCTGGACCTTTTTATTGATAGTGTGATTTTTTGTCTTTTTTCCATAACACCTTGTCGCTTTCGCACATATTTCGATGTTTGTTTTTTCATTATTTCCTCCTCCGTCCTGGAACAGGCAGTTTTTTCCAAAGTAGGCCTAGAAGGTGGGATTTCCAGCAATCCAGCGGGGACATGCTGGTGTTTCACTATTTCTCGCATTCATTTAAGTTCGTGTGCTAGCTAAAAATACACCTTTCTTGTGGCTCTTACGTCTCTGAGTGGTGAGAAAAACAAAAACTTGGGGATGTAGGCCTACCTGAAGAAATCGCGCTAAACCTAGTTTTGCGAGAGGCCTACAGTAGATCAAGTCACCCCGTTAATACGGTATACCGAGGACAGTTAAGCCAATTTACACGCACAATGACAATTTAAGGTGGTTAACTCGGTAAATCCAACCGGCTTACGGCAGATGAAAACTTACGTCATTCTGCTTGCGTAAGCATTGCGAGTTGGAAATTACTCGCTTGTAATTGGTAAGCTACAGTAGGTTCAACCCACAAAAAAGCGCATTGAAAGATGATGATGATTTTTTTTGATGATTTCTTTATTTATATCCTCCTGTCATGAGAAAGCGACGGAGGCGCTATGCATATTAGACTCGCTTAGAGTTGCCTTGTTTCCAAGTTTTCCGCTTGAATTTTGCTTCTGACTTCTTTAATTTGCTGCTTGTTAACATTCCACCACACAGAGATGATTGTGGTGAAGCATCTTATCCAAGGACACAACAACGACGCTTCGGTGGGAGTTGAACCGCAAACCTTAAGATTATGGCCGTCATAAAATTGACGCTCAACCACGATGCCGACAGAGTAGCGGGTTAGGCAAAAAAAATCTCCCTAAACTGAACTGAAGCGTGTAACCCGCTCTTGAAATTGACTTACCTTTCGTGTTTCCTCACCTAGTAATGTGTCTGTTGAAATAGCCTACTTTCTTTCATACTAGCTGTATTTTTTACCAGCTCATGAATTACAAGGTCATGAATTACAGCTCATGAATCTATTTACAAGGAATATTCACGCAGCCTAGCGGACAAACTACGAATGGACCACAAAATCGTACGCATAGCTCATCCAGGCTTCGTGATTTCATACAGAGCCACCCTCTGGCCACTAGTAGTTTGAGTCGTCATTAATTTGTAGCAGCAGCAGTGAATAAAGAAAACATGCAAATTTTAGCAAATGCTCCCATTCCATTACGTTTTTTAGTATTTTGTGGTACTAAAATTTTGATTTGTGAAACTACAAAACTTTCTTAGATGATCTGGCAACAGTGTGATAAATTGGGCCTTTGTGTACAGCCGAAGGCCTTTGTGCACTGGAGCGTAAAAGCCCCTCAATCGCCCTATACGGAATGGCCTCTCCGTATACGGCGTTTAATCTCGCCGAATACGGAGAGACTAGCCGTATATGGAGTGCACTGCGTATACGGCAAGTAAACCAGCTGTACAAACAGTATTTTTAGAACTAGGGCGGCCAGGTCCCCCACCAAAGCAACCCTGGTGGCATAGCAAAAAACTAAAAATGAAAGGGCGCATGGCACAATCCTAGCTAAACACCCTCCTGAATGTTTGCTTACTCGTTGTGCCCTTCTTAAGGAATGACTTCATCTTACAGCAGTAGAATAGTGGTGTTTGTTAGTAGGCTACTTGCTTTTATGAGACAGTGAGAAGCAGTGTAGCCTATTGAAATTCAGAAGAGGTAGGCCACCTACCAGTAAACAGGTAAAAGTGGATTCCCAGCATACCCATGATCAAGCGTGTTTACTCAGCAAAAAGTTCCAATGCTACTTTTAAGATGCACTGCTGTAGGCCTATAGGCCTACGTGATCTCGCGGGACACCCTTTTCCGTCTTCCGTTCTTCAGAGTGCTGCAGATGAATGAGCACGCTTGAAGTTAGGCTATTTCTTGCACTGTTTCAGAGTAGACCTACTGGTACCGCAGCTGTTTTTTTAAGCGATGATAACCTTTCCATTTTCTTCAACCCCATAGTCTATAAACATTGCACTCTATAACCGTTTAATTCATATTTCATGTAGTCGTAAGCCTGCAAGGCTATAATTTCTGAAATCATAGTGATTCTGCCTAAATCTGTTGATCTGAAAGCCTATTTTTGCCTCGTAGCTACTGTAGTAGACAAAGAGGGTCCAAACACGTATTTTTACGAATTGTGGCTGTTCCTTTCTACCCGATTTCACTCCCCAACCTTGCTCCTGTGAAATTTGATTGTTTTACGAGTGTGACGCAATAAAAAAACCTGCCAGCCAATCAGCGCATTCTGGAAACAGTTTTTTGAGTTGCAATTTAGACTCTACCTTAGTATTATAGTCTTTGGTAGGACCCAGGCTGTGATTTTTTAATCATTGGGATTCAGCCTAAACCTGTTTTTTTAAAGGAAGTGGCTAAAGTTACGTGACCGTAACATTTGCCTCTTTAGTTTATTTTATTACTTCGTCACGCTTCGCGTACAATCGGGGAAGCGTGAAGGGATAATAAAATAAACCAAAGAGACAAATGTTACGGTCACGTAACCTTAGCCTCTGCCTTTTTTAAAAGCCTATTCGTACCTCAACTAGACGAACTCTTGCATTTTAGTTAGTTCTATAGACTAGGAGGAGGCAGGAGCTGAACATGCATTTTCGGCAATTGTGGCTGCTCGATTTCACTCCCCAACCTTGTGCTTGTGAAATTTGATTGTTTTAGGATTGTGTCGCTATAAGAAAACCTGCCAGCCAATCAGCGCATTCTGGAAACAGTTTTTTGAGTTGCAATTTAGACTACCACTTTTGAGTAACGGTTCCAAATGATTACATTACAAAAGACGTCAGAAGACGTGAAGACCTTTTTTTTTTTTTCACCCGATGTTCGGGGGAAAATTGGACGTCGGGGCCCTGGATGATGATTTTGAGGGAGGCCACGCATTGCCTAGTTTCAGCCCTGGATGGCAAACGAGTACAATTTGAAATAAGTATTTTGACAAAACGAATCTGTTACTATTCGTTACTTCTTCTTAACCGTTACTTTTTAACAAATGGTTACTATTCGCCCATCTCTAAAAAGAGTTACAAATAGTGAATGGTTTGTTAGACTCTCGCAACCTGCTAGACTGCACCTGTACTACACTGCTGGTAGGCTACTGGAATACTAAACTAGTACGATACTGGTACCGGTGTATGATTTATTTTTATCAGCTAAATTGATTGCATTGCTGCTTTTTAATTAGGCCTGGGTGCTTGTATTATTACGTTACACTTTACAGCAATAATTTTAAGTATGCCAAAGTGCCCTTCCTGTAACAAAGAAGTGTATTTTGGTAAGTACACAGGTGCCGATATTTCGTGCTTGGACGTTCATTATTTGCATATTATTATTAGGCTACTATTACAAATTATTAGGCTGATCCAGTGCCAAAGCACAACAGCTCAAAAATATTTACTGTATCCTCGTATCACAAGAAAATGATGTTACTGCAGTATATACTGAGTACTAGCTCTGTCAGCGACATGGCAGCTAGCAGTAGCCTGCGCACAGGTGGCAGATCCTACGTGACAGGTTTGATTCATGGCTTGAGCCGATCGCATTTGACATATATAACAAAGGGCTGGTGACTCAAAGAGCGCAAGCTCACTTTGCAGTCTCCCTCAATTACTGTTGAATTTTAAATTCAATATAATTTGAAAATAACCTCAGTTATTTATTTGTTTATCTAGACCTGATACTATACAGTAACCTGATAACTGTATAATGAGCTCACGTATTGGTCGGCAGTTAGGATGTGCTGGCCACCTGTCAAGCACACCACAGGGGTACTGGTAGTGATCAACACGCCACACAGCACATGCTCTAAAATATGGGGCACATGCCACAAAAAGTTTTGGCACATGCCCCAAAACGTTGTGGCACATGCTACGAAAATACTGTATGTGGTAGGTACATGCCATAAAAAGTCGTCACACATGCCACAAAAATATCTGGCACGTGCCATGTAAAGATAGTTGCTAAGCACACAAGCTATTGGTGAGAGAGGTCTGGGGTTCAATTCCAGGGCCGATCAAATCGACACAGTGTCGCCAACGGCTTGCCACCGCTGTGACGTTTCTTCAAAGCTGTGTGGCCCTAAGCTCAGGCACTACGCTGCTACAGTAAGTAGAGGAGATGGTCCCCACAACTCGTTACATGCTTCGGCGTATTAACGTGAGTATAATAAAGATTTCACTTTTAATTTGATACCACTAATAGTTGTGGCACATGCCACAAAAAGTCAAGGCACATGCCACAAGAACTTGTGGGACACGTTGCCAAAAGTTGAATTATTTGGTCTAACCGTAGGTCTAACCTACCTTCTTCCACAGCTTCTTCACACCTAACGTTCAGATAATGCAGTAAGGGTAATGTCTTGTATCAGCCCCCAGGTTTGGTTAGGAGATAGGGTTGTAACTGAACCGAACCTAATCCTAACCAAACCTAACCGTAATCAAACCTGGGGTCTGATACTAGACGTTACCCTTACTGCATTATCTAAACGTTAGGTGTGAAGAAGCTGTGGAAGAAGAGAGGCTAGACCTACGATTAGACCAAATAATTCAACTTTTAGCAACATGTCCCACAAGCTTTTGTGGCATGTGCCTTGACTTTTTGTGGCATTCTCCTCGTCCTCAAAGGTGGCTGGATACACCTCATTCCCTTCGCAATTGCTCTCACACCTTCCCTTCATCTCGTTTGATCTCCAGCTTTCTCAATCTCTACCTTACTTTCTTCATGCTCTCTTCCATCTGCCTCCTCGACGTCAGTTTTGGTCATCCTCACTTTTGCTTCCCAGTTACTTCCATCATCATTGCCTTCTTCGGTGTATTATCATTATCCCTTCTAATCGCATGTCCATACCATCTTACTCCATTCGCCTTGGCCATTCTATCCAATGTTTCCTTCAAACCCAACATCTCCATCAGATCCTTCGTTTTTGTTTTATCCACTGATTTCACTCCACACAATGACCCCACCATGGCTCCAAAATTGCCACTTCAGTCTCCCTCGAACATGTTTCACTTCCATATAACATTGGTGATCTTATGCAACTACAATATACCATCCCTTTCATTGTCAGAGAAAACCTCCCACCTAATAACTCTCTGCACTCTCTAAATTTCATCCATCCGATCCTAACTCTTGATGTCACTGCAGTTTCACATTCACCACTAGCATTCAGCCTGTCTCCCAAGTAACAAAATCCCTACACAGTCTCCACTTCATTGCATAATACCTACACTGGTTCTTCCATGCCATCTCCAACATCTGTGCGTCTTCTACAAATAAAATGTCTTGCAGAACTGCACATTACCTTTTTCATTTTCGTGCATCTCCCATGTATCCACTTTGTACACTGTGGGCAACACATGGCGTTAGACCCAACCATTTTCTCACATATTCCACAAGGATCTACTTTGCTCAAAACAATTTCTTCAATTCCGCTCACCATCATCTTAGTTTTTCCAGCATTCAATTTCAATCCGTTGTCTTCCAATGCACTTCTCCATCTTTGGAACCTCTCCCTTAAATCATCCAAATTTTCACTCATCAGCACCAGATCATTCTTGTACAAAATTTCATTCAATAATTCTTCTTTTGCATGTTCTGTCACAACATTAGCCACAATAGCAAATATCAGTGATGATAGCACAGACCCTTGATGCACACCAACCCATACCCCAAATTCTTCCGATGTCCCTGATCCAACTCTTACTTTCGTCCTTGAACCCTTGTATAAACTCATCACTGCTTGCACCTACACTTCTGCCAATCCTTTCTTAGTGCCCATTCCGTCATTTTTCTCGGTACCCTATCAAATGCCTTTTCCAAGTCCACAGAACACATGTGCAGCTTTTGCTTTCTTTCTCGAAACTTCGATTGCATTCTCCTAAGAATAAACAATGCATGAGTTGTGCTCTTCCCAGGTATAAAGCCAAATTGCATGTCATCTATTGTTACCAATCCTCTTATTCTGTTCTTCAGCACTCTCTTCACTATCTTCATTGCATGCTCTAATAGCTTTACTCTTCTGTATGCCCCGCAATAGGGTGTTGCAAGCGCCCCCACCGACCTCAAATAAGCTGTACTTTTTTTGGTGGTGAGTTTCATGCTAAAAATGACCCCTGCAAAATTTGATGCAAGTTTGGGGGTGGCAGAAAGACCTTGAAAGTTCACGGAGAGTTAATTTTCAAAGGAATGTCATAACTCAGGAACCACTTGGCCTAGAACGCCCATTTTACATTCAAATGATGTGGAATAGCCATGTTTCTATCTGCTGTAATAGAACATTTTGTTGTAAATCTCATAATTTTTGAGTTATTTTGAAAAAAACTATATTTCGAGTCTACCAAAGACTTCAAATTTTTTCCCTTGGATTTTGTGAAACGTTTTTTTTTTGTATTTGTTGATACTTTTGATCAAAGGCAGTAAGGATATTGTTGAAAGTCTGCAAATTATGTTTTTTAGTATGTTTTTTTAAAGGTTGATTACAAGTTTATACCAAGTTGTTAGTCACCAGTATAGGCCTATACAACATCAAGTAAAAATTAGTCACTCTTACTGACCTATTCTTACTTCATGTTGTAGTAAAAATTATGTCTCTTCACTGTAGCCAATTTCTTTAT
This sequence comes from Trididemnum miniatum, assembly GCA_964006365.1. Classification (NCBI taxonomy): domain Eukaryota; kingdom Metazoa; phylum Chordata; class Ascidiacea; order Aplousobranchia; family Didemnidae; genus Trididemnum; species Trididemnum miniatum. The sequence continues at coordinate 32,632,834 of OZ023233.1, forward strand.
AATTGCCATGTTGTATTTGTAGTTGTATGGGTACATCGTGATGTAATCATGAAAGGCTGGTCTGGCTTTGCAATCAACAAGCTTGGTCCCCCGATCAACACGTTTACTCTTTTGAAGAGAGCGGCTTTTGTGCTTAGTATGGCCAATTATTCCAAACTTTGGCCTCCTCTGATAAACGCTTGGCCCCACTAAGTCAACTGCTCTGGCACCAGCTCTGCACTCATGCATAACCATTTGATTTTGTGTAGGAATGAAAATACAGTGTGTTGAAGGTTTTGGGGGTTTGAACCCTCCCTATTGGTTCTGAGCTTTTGTGCTTTATAGCCAGTATTCACTGATCTGCTGAAAGAAACGATAATTTTGGTAGTTGCTTGATCTGCGACTGTAGTAACATCACAGCGTGTGCCCACTGCCACTAGCATTGTTAAATTGCGAAGTGTGATTATGATGTCATGATTTTGTTTACTGTTCTTGCATAATCGTTATTGTGAAAAATGTTGCTGGTTTCGATTAGCTGCAATTCAAACTTCCGACGTGATTAGGTGTGCATACTTTTGAGAAAAACAGCTGCTAATCTAGATATTGAAAAGCTTTAGGTTTTGGACTTTATGAACAAACTGTAGAAAGTTCTAGTTATTGTTTAACAATGGCAAAATACTTCCTCCTTACGACGGGTATACTGTGCTAGGAGAAGGAGATTAGCATAAACAGCGTTGTAGTGCAGTGAGCGCGTTGGCTGATACATGTTCACAATAATCAATAACTTTTTGCGCATTTTAAGAGCATAGTGAACAAAAGCGTTCTCAATATACAAAAAAAACATTACTATTTTTGGGCTCCTAAAGTTTGGTTAGCTAAGTCCTTCTGGTATTGGTAGCAAACGTTTAATCTGAAGTCCACAACATGAGGTTTTAACTTGAGGTAGAACAAAATATGGACTAGTCCAAAAGTTATTACGGTATAGAGTTATACGACATACAGATGCTGCTCTTAACTGACGAAAGTATAATCTTTTTGCACACTGTGGTATTGCGTCATAAGCAACAAGATTGAAGTTAAAATCCGGCTTAGTGTTTAAACCCCCCTTCCCTACTTGAACTACCTCTTATTCTTCATTAATCATGAGGAGAAGCACATGGGAAACATTGTTGAGGTGTTAAAGGATGATGAGCTTGATGCTGGAGCAAGCCCAGAAAGAACAGGTGCAGGATACAGTAGGGCGAGCTCAGATTTCTCGCACTCTCAAAAGAGGTAACTGTTGATTTAGTAAGATTTGCAGAAAAAGATAGTATTGTTATTATATTAGTTTTTCAACATTTTTTGAAATTGGACACTGCTTTCTTGCATAACTCCTGTGTCAGAGTGGCCTTGAGAACAATCTCACCTTTCCTCAATGGAAGTTTTTAGACACCTTTGTGTGGTCAATGACTCCGCGCTGGATTTATACTGTAAAAGGGTGATGCTATTCTACAGCGCTGGTATATTCGAGTTTACCTCTCAGTGAAGTTTAAAGCTTGTTGGTAATTTTTGCGTGTTGTGTGACTGCTCATGCAAAATAAATTGTGCTAGGTACATCTTGGTACAGAGAACAATTTGGCAGCTTTCTGAGCCAAGTTAAAAAAAATCATTTTTCGGCTCAAAACTTAATTGTTAATGAATCTAGCCTTCAAGCAAGGGAAAATGTAGTTTTTTCAAAATAACTCAAAAATTATGAGATTTACAACAAAATGTCCTCTTGCAGCAGATAGAAACATGAATAACTAAAAAAGCAATGTCCTTCCTGGCCTACTAGCGGGAAGTCATGCCGACTTCCTCTTGTTGAATCGGAGGCTAATATCAGCTCTCCATCGACAACAGTGCAAAGCACTTCAGTCAAAAGTACCGTAGAGTGGAACAGCGCTGTTTCAGGCTATTAGCCCTCATCAGCCGCCCTCATCAGATAGAAACATGACTATTCTGTGTCATTTGAATGTAAAATGGGCGTTCTAGGCCAAGTGGTTCTTGAGTTATGACATTTCTCCGAAAATTAACTTCCAGTGAACTTTCGAGGGCTTTCTACCACCCCCAAACTTGCATCAAATTTTGCAGGGGTCATTTTTAGCATGAACCTCACCACCAAGAAAAGTCAGGCATTTTCCATCAATATTTTCAAAATCATGGGGCGTCTGCATCACCTTACTCCACAATCCATCACATCCCTTTTCCTTTAAAAATTGACACATCAACACTTGTCTTCCATTCTTTGGGCATAGCTTTCCCATCAAGCACTCTCTGACAAAGCTTCTTTATTGCTCCAACACCAAACTTTCCACTTGCTATTATCATATCCATATTTACTTCTGAAGGTCCAGCTGCCTTTCCCAACTTCATTTTATTCATAGCTTCCACCACCTCCTCATCAGTTATTCCTTCAGCTAGTCCTTCAATCATATCTGCTTCTGGGACTGGGGCCAAAACTTTTTTTTGTATAGAAATAACTCACTAGCACCCCTAGTGGTCCTTGTGCTCCTAACTCACTTGCGAGGGTGGTCCTTGTGCTCCTGCAAGTTTTAGCAATATCGCTACCCCTCCTCCACCACAGACCAAGATGGGCAGTGGCCAGTGAGAATATCCTGCTAAGCGCTGTAGAATAGCGGTAGTGTGAAATAGTAGTCTGATAGTGTCCTTACAGTTTAGCAGTTTATTTTTGTGTTTTGTCAGTGTGTGCTTGATAGTGAATTATGCAAAATGTATTCTATGTAACTTGTAACGTGGTGTTAGTCAGTGTAAAAGCATCAGAGATTATGCCATAACCACAATGTAAATGCATCATTACTAACACAGAACAGTTAAACCACTCTTTGTTAGACCTAAAAGAAATGGTTAGATCTCCATTATACAGTGGATCTAAAAAAAAATGACAACGTAGTCCCTCAGGTTACCTTAGAACTCCTAAATCCAATTTCCTCTCGCATTTTGCATTTTTCTAGACATGTGTAGTACTCCTTTTTTGTTTTTTACCTTTGCGGCTTTGCAACTTTGAAATCATTTGGATTACAATGCTCATATCCCGTGACTTTTTCTCATTTGGCCATAACTACTTGCCCTGAAATTTTTATGTTTCTATTTTATCAGTGAAACGAAATGGAATGGCAACTACCTAAAAAGACGGCGTGCGTCAATTGACGCAGTACTGTTTTATTATTGAAAACCTACTGTAAACAATCTACCAATTCTCTTCTACAGCATAGATTGGAAAACAAAAGATAAACAGCTGCTGTCTGCACTCAGAAGCAGAAAACTTCCAAACTTTGATGTAACAAAGCAATGTGAGATACCGGTAGGCCTCCATTACAATAACTTCACTGCAACTAACGTGACTGCAGTTCAGAGCAGAAGTTGGTTATAAGGGCAGTACTGTGTATTACTGCGCAAGATGTGTTCAGTAGTTTATACAAAAATTTTGCTTGTATTTTTATTTTTCATTTCTTTTAGAAATTGCAGTATTTTCTAGAAGCATAAATTGCTAGAAATGCTAAGACAGAGAACTGCAGCAAGGCGAGCTTTAGGTATTTTGCAAAATGTATCAATTCACTTCTCAGATGATGATCGTTCTTCTAATACTGAAATCGACCCTGTTGTGAACGCAGCATTGGCCAGTTCAATGGTAGTAGAATCTGACAATAGCATAACTGAAGAGTCAGATAGCCATGACGAACTTGATGGCCAAGTTACAGATTCAGCTCTGCGAGGTGGGGGTCAGGCCTGATTCAAGGTTGAGATGGATCAAGATGGCAAAAAATTGCTGTGTCATCTGTTGCTCAGAGCCGCTTGCCATCTCACAATATTTTGCAATTTCAGTCTGAACCTACATCATATTCTACAAGTCATGTTGCTACTGACAGCCCAGCTTTATCATTCCGAATATTATTTGATGTGCTAATGTTGAGAAACATAAAAAAGTTAAGAATGCATAGTTGAAGAAGGACGAAGACGAACTGGAGACCAGACTTGGGATGTGAGCAAGCATGAATTGGATCAATTTATTGGGTTGGTGATTGCTCGTGGCGTGATTGAAGGACGCAACTTTCCCCTGAAGAAGTTTTGGGAAAAGTTGTGGGGTTGTCAAATGTTATCGCAAAGCATGTCAAGAGACAGATTTGTTGAAATTATGAGATTTTTTGCTTTGATCTGAAGACCGAGAAAAGTAGAAATTTTAAGGATAAATTTGCTATCGCTTCACAACTGTGAAACAGCTTCATATCAAACTGCGAGAAAGCATTTATTCCGCAGTGGGCTATATCACAGTGGATGAACAGCTGTTGCCATGTAAGGCACAATGCAAATTTATCCAGTATATGGTCAATAAGCCTGACAAGTTTGACCCGAAGTTTTGGCTTACAGTTGAGTTGAAAACAAATACTTGTTCAATGGCTTTCCGTAAGTTGGAAAAGACAATACAAGGAATGGTGTCGTGCTTTTGCCCACAGATGTCGTGCTAAAGCTCATGGCTACGCTTTTTTTAGCGGGGTTATAATGTCACGTGTGATAATTACTTTACCCCATTTGGTCTTGCTTCAAAACTGCCAGAGAAAGAGTGCAGTCCTGAGTCTTGTCAGGGCATTGTGTCAGAATAGAAGTCCTGGAGAAGTGCAAGAAAGAGAAGGAATTGCATAAAATCGAAGTATTTAGATATTGTATGGGGGCCAAACGGCAATCACACTAACATCCTATCAGGGTAAAGCACCAAAATACGTGGCGGTTTTGAGCAGTTTGCATCCAGATATCGCAGTTCTAAGCAACAAAAACGTAAAAAAGAAACCTAAGTCAGTATTGTTCTACAATAAAACACAAGTGAGAGTAGACGTTTTGAACCAAATAGCAAGGCTTTACTCGGTGAAAGCAGAAAGTAGGCAGTGGCCTATGCATGCATTTTATGATGTAATCAACATGGCTCTTGTGAATAGTTGGATTATATTTACCAGCAGGTCTGCCCAAGCAGTATCAGCCATAGAAAATTCATACTGCATACAAAACGTTGCAGAAGAGCTAACTGGAACTTCTGGAAGTGCAACAACAATAATGCCTCGCAAATGGCGTGCAGAAGAAATTTATGGTCCAAGTGATAGTAGTGCAACTTTGATTGTGAAACGTCGTCTGACCTGCTCAACTTCTAAGTGCAGAAATCAGATTACTGACCTCCGCCAAGAATATGGCAAACCATTTCGTGTGAAATGTTCTTCCACAAAATGCGATTAGTGTGAGCAAAAACAGTTTTGTGTTAGAGAAAAAATGACTCAACATTCGCTGGTTATCAAAAACAAACTCTCATTTTTGAGTGTAATTGCATTAATTCGATAAAACATCATGATTATCTTGTGATTGAGAAGAGTTTCTGCATGCGAGCTTTTTACATGCAAATTACGATACTTTTGCAGCTTCCTAAAAATTTGCGTCAATTGACGCTCCTCGTCCTTCTAGGAAGGCAAAAACTGCCATCCACGATAGCAGAAGCATTTCTAAAGTGGGGGGCCCAACAGTGTAGTTGGAAGTACTTTTAAGTAGGGGTGGGCTAAAATTTGTGTTACCATACCAACGTCCCCCTTAGACCCCCCTCCTTGTTATCGCAGCGTGTATCATGCATATCATGCACTTTACTTCAGCGACATGTCATTTGGAGACTACTTAATCACTCAAGCTTTCCTCTAGCTAGATCAACGTTTGTAAACGTAAACTTCTTTAAATAAACATATTTATTCGTTCACAAGCTCCTAATCTCAGTCAGGCTCTTAGGAAGGAGCGTATTTAGGGGGGGCATTGTGCCATCCCCCCCCCTTTTGACTCTGCCTTTTAGCAAAAAAGAACAAAACTGATGGTGCCAAGTGACTGAAATATGCCAGACTCTTTTAATGGCTTATACTGTGGCTTTATAGCCTGGGGCAGATCCAGAGGGGTAGGATGAGGGGTATGCATCCTCTCACCAGCCATTTTCAAAAATGTTTTTGATGTATACAATTTTTCCATAATTTTAAACCTCTTTGACAGTGATAAGTCTTATGCCTTAAGCACACAGTAATCGAAAATGAGTGAACAAAATGTATCATATTTGGCGAAGCACTCGGAATTAAGGTCAAAAAGTTAAACAAACTTTGTTTAGAAATTATTCAAAAAAGCACTAAAATAGCCATTACAGTATGTAAATTTTCCGGGGTAGCATGGCCCCGGACCCCTTAGAGATTTTCTTGTTTCCTTATCAGCTTCAAATTAGTTCTTCCAAAAAGTAATTCGCTTAAAAAAATGTGGAAATTTGGCTGGACCTTTTTTTTAAAATTCTCGCTATGCCATTGCTCCTAGGATATAAGCTAGCTAATTCTAATTTAATATTTTGTTGTTTTGTGCCCAAAAGCTTTTTGTAAAATTGGAGAAAATTTTACTGTGACATCACAAAAAAAGCTCTCAGAGCTTTGTACGCGAAGTTACCTGGAAATCCAACAGTTTTTGCGACTTTGTTCACCTTTGTCACAAAGTTGGTACGTTGGTTTGATGGTATCAATGAAGAGAAGAAATGAATAACAAGTGACGCCATAAGCCATCGTTGAAGTGCAATGGGGTGAACTGGTACTGTAGTTATAAATTTTTGAAAGAGGGGCTGAAGGGTAGCTCAAAATTTCCATTGGGGGACTGAAAAAATATAGGGGGCTTCAGTCCCCACCTTTCAATGCCTTTCGAGCCCAAAAGCAATGACCAGATTTCCTTCGCCAACAACCAATATTTAGCCTGTCCACTTGTGACATGTCCAATTTATGTGGGCTTCAGACACAAGGTTCTTCTAGTTTCTGCATCACAATTAAATTTCGAATGTCATAATTTAAAAAAGTGGTTACGACTTCAAAAAAATTCAATTGTGATGCAGAAACTGCAGCCAACAACCGTGGGTCTGAAGTAGTTTTTATAAATTGGACATGTGGACAGGGTAATTGTATGGCTAAAGTTTATTGTTTTAGCAACCCCAACAGCTACTGTAAATACCATAATTGTCTGGAAAGCCTCCATTTGAGCCCCACTAAAGGGGAAGGATTGAAAAATAGATTGCTACCCTCTAATTGAACACCACCTGTAATGCCGGGAGAGGGGAAAGTGGAGCCGAAGACAAAGCAGTCGAATTGGGAGGGGAAGGCAAAATTTGAAATTAAGCACAAAAACCTCTCTCTGCGAAAGAGTAAGCTTGCTGATTGGGGGGCCAAGAATGTCGATTGGGGGGAAGGGGGGGTGGGCTGCTCCTTTTTTTGGCGCTGGCCATGGGGAAGGTGTTGAAAATGACTGGTACAACTGCACAGAGACGTGTCACCTGATTTCCTGCAATGATATTTTGTTACTTATCAATAACTGTGTTACGTGTTTTTCCTTTAAAGGTTAAATGTTAGTGCTGTTACGGAGTTTTTTTTTTTTCATTAATTAAATTTGTTTTTCCAAAACTGTAACCAGCTAGACAAAAAATTTGTAGCACCATCCTCTAACTAACTGAACACCATTTCCCATATAACCGCAATAGGAAAAGAGAAGGGTTGAAAAATGCGCTGCGGCTGTGTGGCGCTCAAGTAGAGGTACACAATATGTCACGTATACTGTCGCAGAAACGAGAGCAGGAGAGGCCTAAACTTTTTTGGAGTTTAGTTGAGATGTCCAATAATTCGACTCCAATTAACGATATTTCCAACACTGATAAGGTGGTGAATAGAGAAATAGTAGAGCTTCATAAATTGCATGGCCTCACGTAAAACTAGAATGGAAATATTTTAATTGCTTTCTCTTACTAAAAGAAGCAATTTACTTGGCAAAACAGTTGCTAGGGTTAGCACTCCTGGCTTAGATGGTATCAATCGCTAGTTTGTCTTTTATATGTTAATTGTTCAATTTGACATTTACAAGCTGCAAGGTAATTTTTTTTCCCATAAGAAGAATACACTTTTTTCTACTTACCTCACAGACAAAATTTTGAAGAAAACATTTCTGATTTAAGCTTTTTTCCTGTGTTTCAATTTCGATGGTAGGCCTATTGAAATGCAAATACATTCATGCAGCGGTATTAGTAGAAATAAACGAGTAAATTAGGGCCCTCCCAGGGCCTCCCCTGAAAAAAAGTGGAGGGGGCCAGGGCCCCCCGCTTCCGCCATTTATGCTGCCGTCCTCCTAGTGCTAAAAATCCATATGATGCTTGGAAAATGTTCATCCATGAGTCAATATTGAAATCGATTGCCAAGTTTACTACCGATGAAGATTTACCATGTGGAGATGTCGGCTTCTCGCATAAAGTTTTGGGTTTGATTGATGTCACGGAAAAGTATGTATGATAGCAAACATTACTCCGTACTTGGGCGCACAAGGAAATAGGGTCGGTGTGGTCTATTGCTGGGAGAGTCTGTTGTGATCAAAATTTCGAAGCATTTCAAGGGAAAAGGCTACAATATCTGTTGTGACAATTTTTTGACATCGCTACCACTGGCTAATAAACTGCAAAAATTAATGTTTTATAGTTCGCACAATACAAAGAATTGTGTCAGTATCGATGATCGAGCATAGGCAAGGAGGTCTGAATTCCAGTAATTTTTTTGGCACAAAAACAGTGGTGCAATGTTGTGTTGGTGAGATATCAACCAAAACCTAAGAAAATCGTCTGCCTTTAGTCCACTATGCATTCAACACCTGGTGTTGATACTACCACTGTTTCCAAAGAACCATCTGTGGTTAGTTTTTACAATGAAAACATAGTTGGCATTGACTGCTATGATCAAATGGCATGTTTGTACAGTACTCGATCAGCTTCCGGAAAATAGCCGTTAGCTCTATGTGGGGCAACATTCTCGATATTGCAGTAATCAATGCATGCGCAATTTACAAAAAGTCCACTCGCATTCAGCTATTGCGAAGACACTCATACTTGAGCTTATTTAGCATTTGCGTCGTCAGAAACAGCAACTCAGCTGCTCTGCTATCACTTTGACATCTGGTCCAAGAAAACGCAAAAAAGCTATAACAGGATGTAACAATGCAACTACATTTACCTGCTCCAAATGCCAAAATTCTACGTGTGGAAAATGCTCTCAAGATAATTTGAAAATAGTTTTTGTAAAATGCAATGGATGCTGCTAGAAAATGTGCAACATCAACCTTTTCTAAATGTTATTGATTGTAGTCTGTTGCTCATTGCTTTCTCCAATTATGCTTTGTGAAGTCTATACTGTGAACTTATCCGTAAATGAGTGTAAAACAGAGTGATTATTTTACAATTTTGCTCTTTTAAAATTTGCTTTGAAAAATAAAAATTTCATTAACAAAAGTACTGTGATAAAATGCTCTTATTTGAAACCAGAGCTGCAAACTTGATCGATTTTTAATCGAGTTTGAGTTCAAGAGATATTTGCAAATTCGAGTTCGGCAAAAATAATCGAGTTCGAGTTCACAGCCCAGTTCAAAATATCCCTTAAACATACCCTAACCAGGAGTGTATCCAGAAAATTTTGGTGGGGGGATGCTGTTTTGATTTAGTTTGAATGTTAGCTAATTACAAAGATGTTTGGATTCGAGAAAGGGCATTTAAGCTATTTAAAATTAATGTTTTCATACCAGGAACGTAACCAGAATTTTTTTAAGGGAAGGGCACCAAAGTTTGACATTTTTGAGCGTAGATTTTTCAGCTGAGTTGGTTTAAAGCAAAATGAGGACAGTACAGTTGTCATGTTGTTAACTCGTAATTTTGTGAATGCTTCTTGACACAATTGCTTCTGTGGTTCAGAGTGTCATTTTTACGAAAGCCACAATTGCAAAGTTGATGGTCGGCAGCGTGGCGCAGTGGTTCGGAGCGTCGTTTTTACGATGACCATAATCACAAGGTTAATGGTTTAACTCCCAACCCAGTCTCTTTGTTGCGTCCTTGGATAAGGTGCTTTACGATCATTATCTCTGCTTGGTGGAATCTGGCAAGCAGCAAATTCAAGTCACAGGAAATTCAACCAGAAAACTTGGATTCCATCGGAAGAAACAACTCCTAAGCGAGTCTGAATTCGTCCCAGGTACAGCACCTGCGTCGCTTTCTCGTGACAGGAAGATAAAAATGAAGAAATCATGCTGGTCGTCAGGAAGCAGCAGGTGCGCAGTGAAAGTCGTGACTTGTGTGTACTGCTTCAATGTGTGTGTGCATCATTGCGCAAAAAGGTGGAGCAAAAAAACTTTTTGCGTTAAAATTTCCATCAACAGAGAAAAATAGTTGCGGTTTGGTTAGAATAGCTGACATGCAAAATTTTGTTGAGCTTTCGAAAGGTTTTAAGGTGCCCCCGCTGCTTTGAAAATTTGATAGAGAGTTTCATGAAAGTATATCATAACAAGCGCTAATACAGCACTGTGCACAATTCATAAACAGTTTGTTTTTTTTTAGAACACTTTAATTATTTGTCGGCAGCGTGGCGCAATAGCATGGAGTGTCGTTTTTACAGTGACCATGATCGCAAGGTTAATGGTTCAACTCCCAACCTAGTCTCATTGTTTCGTCCTGGGATAAGATGCTTTACAATGATTATCTCTGCTTGGCGGAATCTGGCTAGCAGCAAATTAAAGAAGTCAGAAGAAAATTCAACTGGAACACTTAAAAACAAAGGCAACTCCTAAGCAAAGCTGGATTCGTCCTATGCATAGTGCCTTCGCCGCTTTCTGGTGATAGGAGGATAAAGATGAAGAAATCAAATCAATCAAATAAATTGACATTTTACAGCATTTAGATGGTAGTTTAGTTTAATTTATTTGCAGATGAACAAAAGTATTCGTGGTGCTGTAACTGTAGATGCAATGTATGGTTGCAGGGAGACAACGGGTGGACCTTTCGGTCATCTAGTCAGCTGCTACCCTTTAGTCGATCAGAAGAAATTTTTAAGATCTCATACAATGAGCTAGTGTAAAAAAATTTTTTTTTAGTTCTATTAATTTTTTCTGAAGAGCAATTAGTACGGTACATCAGCAACAGCGAATTATCTTGTCATAAATTTGACATGGTAAGCTAGTCGTAGTTTTGAATGAGGTGTTTTTTGAATTTGGTTTTAAATAATTTTGACGAAGAATTTTGAACGTCTAAGGAATGTCATTTCAGATTTTCACTCCTTGATTATTTATACATCTTTGAAATCGAATGGTTGAGTAGCGGGGTATGTATAGAAGTTTTTTTTGAGTTTGGGTTGATTTTGTGTTTCTGTGGGATACCTGGCTGGTAAGGGTTAAATAATTGGAGAGTGTGGATGGCAGTTAATTACTAAAATGGGCATGGACAAGTTTGACAATTTCAAGATTATAAAGATCGGGAAGTTTATGAATCTTAAATTTTGATTAGAAGGGAGAGGGGCTGTCTAATAAACGACCTCCACCTATCAGTTTTACCGCCTTGTTTTGGATTGTGATTATTTTGTTAATGTAAGATGTATAGGTAGAACCTCACATAAGCAAACTGTAAAGTAGTTGCGAGTGGATGAGGGAGTAATAAATTTTTAGTACCGGTAATGCATTTATGGGCAAGTAAAGACGAAGTTTTGAAATTGTACCTACGGCTCTGGAAGTTTTGTGTGGTACCGGTATGGTTGAGATGTGGGTGTCGAATTTTAGGCTCGAGTCAATTGTTACTCGTAAGTACTTGACATTGTTTCTTAAAGAAATAGGTGAGTTGTTCATTGAGATTTCAATAGCAGGAAATGGTTTGTTGAGTTTCAGCGGAATTACTAATGCATGAGATTTTGAAGGGTTTGCTGTCAGTAGATTGGCTTTGAACTAACCGGATATATTATCGAGATCATTATTGGAATGGGAAGATAAAGATGTTAGGTTTTTATCTGAGAGAGCTAGACAGTTATCGTCGGCAAAGAGCCTTGGCGTGCAATTAGAGGATGAGGGTAAGTCATTAATATAGCTACAGTAAGAATAGTAATGGTCCCAGGATTGATCCTTGTGGGACCTCAAAGCTGTTAGTTATTAAAGGAGAGGTTTTTTATTGATAGACACATATTACTTTCTATGAAGAAATGAACGAATTAATTTATTTGCTTGGCCCCGGATATCGTAATGAGTTAGTTTAGAAAGAAGAATATTATGGTTAACGGTATGGAAAGCTTTGGTTAGGTCAAGGAAAATCAAGCCTGTGCACTTGTTACTATTGATATTATCAAATATGTTTGTTACCACATCAATGAGAGCATGATTGGTTGATGCTTTGTTTTGAAATCCATATTGGGTGTTTTGTATGACCTTGTGTTTATTTAGAAAGCTAATAAATCTTTTGTAAATGATTCTTTCTAAGATTTTAGAGTAGCAGGTAGGAATAGATATAGGGCGATAGTTGGAGGGGTTTTCACGGTTACCTTTTTTAAATATGGGAACAATTTTAGCTATCGTGCAGTTAGTAGGAAAAACTCCATTGGTAAAGCAGAAGTTGTAGGGTGTAATAACGGATGATGCTATACGAAGAAAACGAGCAGGTGTATTATCATATCCAGTGGTTTTGTTGATATTTAGCGAGTTGATAGCATTGTAAACTTCAGTAAAATCGGGAATATCAAGATAAATGGAAGGAGAAACACGTTGACTGAGATATCTGAGGAATGAATTAGGGTCGGAGTTAAAGATTTAGGGTTGGAGTTAGCAACAGTGTTAGCCAGATTTGCACTGGTGGAACAAAAAAATTCGTTAAAATGATCACCTATTTTTTTCGAATCATTTGTGCAACATTCGTTAATTTTCGGTGATTGAGGTGTGTCAGTAGAACGTTCATAAGAGGCAGGGACGGCAGAACGAATGATATCCCACGTTTTTTGGGGATCGTTTTGGTTATTCTTAAGTTCCTTGGAATAATACAATTTTTAGATAAAGCTTTAAGTTTGGTTAGCTTGTTCGTGTATTTAAAAAAAAAAGATTTCTTAACAGCGTCTCCCTCCTGAAAGTGAGATTTAAACATCGATTTTTTTTCTCATGGATACAAGTATACTTTTTGTTATTCATGGTTTACTGGACAACCTTTTTTGTTTTGTGGATAGACGTGTAAGGGGAGCATGCATGTCAATGGTATTTATAATAGTCTGCAGAAAAAGGTTGAACAACTGATTGTAGTTATCAGTATTTAAGACTGGTTGAGCTGCGAAAGAATTGATAAGATTGGAGTGAAAGTCTTCACAGAAAGCTTCTGCCCTAAAGGATGATTTTTCTCTATAGAAAATTGATGGGGGTTTGTTGTTTGGTTTATATCTGGGTTTAGTAACTGCGCAAAGGATGGGGTAGTGATCTGTAATGTCAGTTTGTATCACTGCTGGAATCAAACTATGTTCCATATCATTGGTAGTTGTGTGGTCAATTATGGTAGAAGATGTCTCAGTTACTTTAGTTGGTTTGGTTATTAGGGGGACAGCACCATGACTAACTATTGTATTATATTCACATGCAGGGTTAGAACGATTTTCCAGGTGGATGTTTAGATTAAAATCTCCCAGGATATATGTAATTTCGTTTGAGAGAGTTTGGCTAAACAGTTATTAAAACTCTCGAGAAAATCTTTAACATTAGTTTAGACGGGGTGGCGATTAACAATGCCAACTATAAACTTAGAATTACTATTTTTTTCAGAAACGTTTAGCCGTAAGCATTCAGCAGTTGTTAGTTGGTGCTGAACAGGGCAGAGATTGCAGTTGAGCCTTGTGGAAACACATACAGCAACACCGCCGGCAGCTAACATGAAATTTTCATGCAAGAATGTATAATTTGGAAGATTGATATTAATTAGTGGTTGGTCTTTCAGTCTTGTTTCGGTAATACAAATTATGTCAGGAGTAAAATTAAGTGTCAACAGAAATTCGTAAAATGAATCAAAGTTTTTATGGAGTGAACGAATGTTGAGATGTAAAAGTATGAAGGAGTGATTATTATCAATGGTAGATTGGTTGTGGTGAGGGTCAAGGTATTTGCATGTTTTAATATTTGTTTTCATAAAGTTAAAAGCGTTAGGCCTATCACATAGCTCACTTGATGAAAGATCACTAACGTGCAGGGAGGCAGCTTGACTAGGCCAGAGGAGTTCTAATAATTCCATGTCAGAATCAAGTGCCATGAAAAAAACAAGCGAACTGGCAAACGGACACAAACCAAAAAATAACAAACACAGTTGCAAAATCAGTGAGGTGACCAGCGTTTGACCTCGTAAATGGTTATAAAGAAAGAACAGATCAAGACGAGATCAGAACTCGCATTAGTTTTGATTGCAATGTTTGATAGCGCTAGTTCGTAATTTTATTGACCTACAATGATCTTGGCACCGGTGTATGACAAGATGTAAGATTTAACAACGCAGTAAGTGGGAAATGCAAATAAATCAACTTGATCGAGTTGCGACTTTTTGTAGGCATTACAAGATGAGGGTTAGGAAACGTTCTTGTCACTGGCTAAGATATATGATTGATATTATAGTCATGAAGTAATACAGGTGGTTTCACACAATATTACTGGTAATTGGACTATAACTTAAGGTAATAATACACACTTTTAATGACCGGAAATAATAGTTTGTGTGACCGGAACCAAGACAAAATAATTAATAAAAAGAGCTACTGCTTGCAACAGTGAATGAATTAGCAGCAGATGTCGACATAAGTTCACTGGAAGTGGGACTAAATTGATCAGAAGTAGTCTTGGGCAATACACATTTTTTGTTGTCGATGAATAGTGAGTATTCGACATCAACAACTCTCCATTGAGTTTTTTGTCCCTTAAGTCGAGCTTCGTTAAAGAATGGCATCAATACTTTTTTGTTGTTGGAATATTGGTGATAGATGTTTGGTATTAAAAAATGGTTTGCGACTTTGATTGTTTTCAGTTCTTTTAGCGTTGTATTGTTTCAGCTTTTTTAGCTGACTTAAAATGAGCGACTTATCCAGGTCATTGGTCAGCTTCACGATTATCGGTCTGGTTATCTTCTTGCCGGCTTTGAAAATAGGTCTTTGTGGTAACCTGTGAATGTCAGCAATTGGTATATCACTTGGATTTAAGTCCAATACTTCACTTAAAAAGGTGTCATAAACAGTCTTTGTTTGGTTACGAGTTTCCCAAGCTTGGTTAGGCACTTCTTCAAGACCATGTATTAGCATATTGAGCCTTTTGTTGAAACTTTCGTGCAATATTATTTCTTTTTCTCGTTATTCTTTAAATCTTTGCAGCTCAGCCAATTGGTTAGATAGATGGGTATTTTAGCATCATTTTCTTGCTAATGCAGATCTAGCTCAGCATTTATTCTAAGCTCAGCATTATCAAGACGTCAATTGAAACTGTCTAGTTTAGATTCAACTTCATCTATTCTTTGGTTTATTTTGTTGACGACTTTCAGAATTTCGTCGATTTTGTTCATAATGCTTACATTGTCCATAGTTGCTGCTTTGTTTCTAGTTTTTTAGTAGGTGCTGACTTGGAAGTAATCTGTTTTAATATTATTGATACAACATGCTCTGAAACTACAAAAAATCACATGCGTCTGTTCGCTAGCTTGTTTGTGTTCATTTTCATGTGGGAGTTTCTGAAATAGATATTGTAATTGAATGTAGTATGTTTCGATAAAATACTACTGGTGATAGCTTTTACCGCTTTATAACATTTAGTAGGGCAGCCGAGATTTTGATAGATTTCAGATAAAAGTATCATGATTTCAAATAAAAATTGCGAGAATATTTTAGCTTTAGTTAAGAGTTGAAGGTTATGCTTAAGTTGTAAGAACTGACAGTAGCACTTGGACGCTAATCTTTCATCATATTTTTAGCAGAGTATTGTAACAACAGTGCAACCCTGAGGCTACCAACCTTTTTTGGTGTCGAAGCCGAATTTCAAATTTCAGATGGAGCCGCATGAAAACACTTAAGTAATTATAACAAAAATTATATAGCATGAAAGCACATACCAACAAACAGCAAACCAACAAGGAAAAATACACAAACCAATTTAATGTCCAACTTGCCTTGACTTTGAGCTTTGACTGGTTTGTCAAAGCGAGGTGCAATCATTGACAATGCAGTATGCCGTAGCTGCTGGAGGTGTTCATCGGTCAATTGATTGCGATATTGATTTTTGATTCTGACCATTTTACTGAAAAGTGCCTCACGCACGTAAGTTGATCCAAATACAGCCGCGTTTTTCTGGGCATTGGTTTTCAAGTTGGGATATTTTCCGTCTGAAACTCTATTCCAAAATTCAAGTAGGTCTTCACTTTGAAATAATTGCTTGAGCTCGATATCTGACTGCATGTCTTGCAACTCCAATTGAAAATTATCAGGAGCAGAGGCTATATTAACTGCAATAGGGTTTGCAAACATTTTTATCATGGGCAAAAAAAAAGTCATTCTGTTAATACGGCGATTGAACTCTTCTATCAAGTTACTGATAAATCTACTGTGTGCTTCAAATGATCCGTTGTTTTGATCGTCAGACAGCATTGGCAAATGTGTTGTAATTAGGGTTGGATTGAATTTGAATTTAAATCTGCACACAAAATCTTAATGAATTTAAATTTCGTTTTTTTAAAGTCAACGAATTTGAATTTGAAATTCGTTTTTTTCAAAATCATTGAGTTCGATTTTGAATTTGAGTTTCATTTTTTCATAGTCAATAAATTTAAACATCTTCATTAAACATTCGACGAATTTGGATTTTTTTGACTGGAAACTAACCAAGCCAAAGTGGCGATTTGTAAGTGGTTTATATCAGCACATAGTGCAAACGTACCATGAAATTTATCATGCAAACTGAAAGTTTGTGATGTGATGCTGCAAAGGTGGTTTAAAGTTATTCTTGCAATAGGTAACTTCCTAGTGAACCTGCGAAAGAATGAACTTTACACCCAGTTGACGGGACCCCATTTCTTTAAAAATCTTTTTAGGGCAGTTTAAAATGCAATAAAATTGCAAAAGAAGAGTAATTTGTTCTTTACATCAGCAATTTTCAAAATAAGTTCATCAAAATATATTTATATTACCATCAAGCAAGAGATAAAAGAACACCTACAGAAAGGTAGCCAACTGTTTTTTGTGGTAATTTTTTTTCTGCGGTTAATTAGACCCATCTGGTAATTTTTTTTCTGCGGTTAATTAGACCCAGATTTGAGTCAATTACAATTGTAATGACAATTGTGCCCCAACAGTGATTAGTTAGATTCGAATTGCAATTACCCTGCACCGCAAAACTCAATTGCAATTATAATTTGAATTACATGAGAAAGTGTAATAAATTATATTCAAATGCACTATGACAATTATTCTGTAATTGATCCGACTGATTAGATCTACAACTTCCCTGAGTAACTATATTTTGAACAATCGCTAGTACCACTCAAAAATGTCTGTTTTTTTTGAAAAGCCTTTTTGATAGTCTGGTATATCGAATATATCAACTAATCAAGTGTAAATTATCAAATTTTTTTGAGTTGAACTTAAATTTCGCATTGGTCCTCAAAATTGAAGGTAAAACTTTTGCAATGCAATGAAATTGAATTTTGAATTTGAATCCGCTCGCAAAGGCTTCATGAATTTGAATTTGAATTTCGTTTTTTCAAATTCAATGAATTTGAATTTCGTTTTTTTGGAGGTCAATGAATTTGAATTCAAATTTCATTTTTTCAATGTCAGTGAATTGGATTTTTTATTTATTCAAAACCAATAAGTTTGAATTTGAATTTAAAAAATTAAAAATTAACAAATGGATCCAACCCTAGTTGTAATACCACCAGCAAGCTGCGTTTTACAAAGACAAAGCTTGTTAACAAAAGCAGTTGGTGTGTTATACAAATTGTGGCAAAGCTTGCTATTGCTTTGTAGGGTGCGATTTAGAGAAGAAAGGTGTGCAGTGATTTCAACAAAAAACGAATCAGCAACCCAAACTTTGTCGCCAAGCTGAGTGTCGCGAAATAGGAAATTGTATTACTTCGCTGAAACAAAGATTGATAAGAATTGTATGACAAACCGTAGGAATTAAATCGTTCTTAGATCTGACCTCATGAAAAACCAAGACCTTCTTCACCAAACGAATATAATAAACGACTTAACTCACTTAGCTACGGTGCTCATCGTACTACTTCTCCACTGCTCACTTAGTGACACTATACAACAAGGGTTATACCCTTCAGCATACAGCAATATTGCTTACTCTACGCACACTAAATTGACACTTGAATGACTACACTTGAATAATATCAAGATCAAAAATTCACGCCTATTTATTCTCTAAATTTAAGTTCAAAAACGTTGTATGACATTCTTAAAAAGAAACAATATTGCCTTGATAGTTCAGTAGCTCATATTGCCTTGATAGATCTGTAAATCAGGTCGCCTTGATGACCCAAGAAATCGAGGTCTGTTTTTCGGCTAGAAAACTGGTGTCGTCTTTGTGGATCTCGCTGCAGCCTATGACATCGTGTGGCATCGCGGCCTGGCCTGCAAGCTTATGTGGCTTATTCCTGATAGACACCTGGTACGAATAATTATGAAACTTGTCCAGAACTGCAGCTTTACCCTCACGACCAGTAATGGAAAGCAAAGCAGACTCAGATGCCTGAAGAACGTCCCACAGGGATCTGTCTTGGCTCCCCTTCTCTTTAATATGCACACCAGTGACTTACCGCCGATGATCTAGCACTCATGCATATTGCTGGAGATAGGCAGACTTTGGAGCAGACTCTTAGCCAAGACATGGCAACTCTACAAACGTACCTCCAAAAATGGAGATTGAAGCTCAGCAAAACAAACAGTGTTGTCTGTATTCCATCTCACCAACAGAGAAGCAAAATGTGAGCTTTCGTTGGAGTTGAATGGCAAACCACTCCCATTCTCCAATACTCCAAAGTATCTTGGCATAACACTGGATAGATTTCTCACGTACAGGCGACACTTGAAGAAACTCAGCACCAGAGTTTCATCAATCAGATGACTAGCTGAAACTACCTGGGGCGCTGGTGCCTTAGTTCTGTGCACTGCAACCTTTGCCCTTGTGTTCTCGACTGCAGAGTATTGTGCACCTGTCTGGTGTCGCAGAGCCCACACTCGTTTGATTGATCCAGTTATTAATAACGCACTGCGCATTGTGACTGGATGCCTGCTTCCCACACCAACGGATTACCCAACGGTTCTCGCTGACATCCCACCTGCAGGGCTTCGTCATAGACAAGCCACACTGACCTTAGCTCGCTGAGCCTTGGAGCCAAACCATCTCCTCCATCACTAGATCATCAGCCCAGAACTAAGGCAATCACGGCATTTGAAGTCAAGGCACTCTTTTGTTCCTGCCGCCAGAAAAATACTATTCAATCTCAACCAACTGAACATCAGGGCGGCTGATTGGGCGGAACACTCATGGAGATTCAAGTGGAACAACTGCAACACCCGACTTAACTTCATTTACAACATCGACACCCCTCCTCCAGGTATGCATCTCCTGAGACATTCTTGGGTGCGGCCAAACCATCTTTGCACTGGTGTTGGACAATTCCGCTCATCCCTGCACAACTGGGGAATGGCTCCATCTGCCGCATGTGACTGTGGCGCTGAGAATCAAACGGAAGAGCACACACTAGCTTACTGTCCCCTGTTTTCCCCACCTCATGGGATAACTGGATTGGTCCGACTGTATGATGACACAATTACCTGGCTGCATGAATCTTGCCAGGCCATCTAAAATCATGCTGATACGAACGAACAAAAAGGAAACAAGAAGAGAAATCATACAACATGCAAAAATTCACACCAAAGTATAGTGTATACAATTGTGACGTCACAGGCACAATTTTTGATCCAGTGAAATTACGTGATGGAGAGATCTGTCCAGAATATTCATGCGTCAAGTAGAAAATGCGTCAGTAGAAAATTATGACTTCATAATGGGTCATTCTATGCATAATTTGCAATGGCTAGTCACCACATGCCAGCAAATGCAAAATTAGGTGCTTTAACAAAAAGAGTATGAACAATGATAACCACAAAAATATTTTTTTCAAAAATATGATACGATTTTGAAGTTGTTGTGATTTGAAATTTTGGCCACTACAGGGAGATTTTACTGACGCGTTTTTTTAAATTTAATTGTTTTCTTAGGACAGGTAAATCCTCAAAAATTGGTTATAGAGGGGTTTTTGGGTTCAAGAAATCCATTTTTGGTGTCAAATTTGCAAAATTATAACTCCTTCATGGGGTAAATTTCTTATTTTATGTAAACTTTGAATTGAAGTTTCGAGGTGTTGGCGCATGTCTGCTACACAGTTTTTTAGATCTGTAATACCTTTTGTTCACTTTGACATTATCACAGTGTTTTTTATTTACTTTTAATGCTTAATGACCATTTCTTTTAAACTAGGCGATAAGGTTTGTTAAGTATCATAACCATGTTGTTTTGAACCCCACTTAATTGGAAAAGCAGGATGTAGAGACTAAAAAATGCACTGAGCTGTTTAAACCAACGCTGCTATTTTATTTTATTAGTAATGCCAGTCAATTACACACTTGATAAATCTTATTAATACAATACAGTAGTGTTTCACAACCAGAGTCAGCAGACTCAATTATGACTTTGCAAGCACAGCTACTATTTTCAAAAATGTAGTTAGTAACACATCCTTTAAATAATTAATTAGAATATCTCTGTTAGCATTTCTGATTTCAGAACACTGAAAAATAAACAGAATACAGTACTGGTACCCGGTCATTGTAATTTCTCTTTGCGTAAACTGCCAGATTTTAATGATTACTTCAAAGTCAATGCAATCACCTTACGTTTGATATTTGTTTTTGCTTTGCAAAACCTAGCATTTGGCCTTGCCAAATAGAATTCAAAGAATTTATCAAATTTTGGCCAACTGCTCACTCAGTGGCTCGTTCGCTCTCAGTCCTTCCCTCCATCTCGTTCGATCTGCTATGAAACGACTATGAAATTTTATAATTTAGTTAAACAACAAATCAAAGAAGATTTTAATCGTAAAGATCCTTCATGTCTGAAATTAAATTATTATGGCGAGAAGCATCACTCCCCACTATGTCCCATGATCGAGTTCAACTAAGTTAAAAAGTTTTCATCAAAGATACAGAAGTATTCTAAAATCTTATCAAACGCACCAAGATGAAGAAAACTATTAAATCAAATTAGCTCTCTTTAAACAAGAAGCCACTAGATTGTTTGTTATTTGCACCTGCAAGTGCAAAAGTTGTGATTACTAGTGTTCTAAAACAAGAAAAGATTTCAAACTAGAAAAGTTCCACCAAAAGATTAAATGATAAAAGAAGTTGCTGAAAAATGATCATAGGGAACATTGATCCAGCAGAAACCATAGCTTTGCAAAGGCGACTGAAGAGGAATGAGTCTCGAAAACGTCAGCTTACTTTGCCTTCCAGTTCTGTTAAGTCTCCTGGAACAGACAGAAATAGCACCAGCTTTGGCTGCAGCTCAGATTCAGACGTGGATATAAAACCAGCAGTGATGAATGGCAAAGAAGAACCAAAACTACCCCCCAAAGCAAGCAAATGCGTATGGCATTACCAAAATTAGCTACAGCATATGACTGGCATGGAGTGTTTGACCGAGCTGCAGCCTCCCTCGCAACTGCTGTGTAACAGGATATGCCAATCATCAGTCAAAGCAACCCCAGCCAAGTTATTGATCGGTGCAAAGTATGAAGAGAACGTCACATGCAGCGTAAAGATTTAACAAATGATACCATCATTATACTTACTGGGTTATACTTCGACAGTAGAAAAGATCGAACCTTTGTCTGAGAGAAAATATCAAGTTCCACCGACAAATAGTCACTGAGGAACACATTTCGAATTCACCACAGTTTAAATTCTATTTGAATAAGATACCCCTGATGATCCCCCTTGGGTGAAACAGACTGTCGGCCCATGTCGGGTTTTAAATAGATGTTTTCAAACTGTGGTGAATTCGTATATTTGCTCTAACTGAACTCAGTTATTGAGAACTTTTTGAAACACTAATTCCCATTGTTATTGAGGAACACATTTCAATTGTTTTTGAACCTGGTTCTACTTATTGTACTCATGTTTCTCCAATTCTGGCACCAGCAAGAGTACCAAAAAATACTTGACGCTCTGAAGTTAAAATCAGCAGATCTTGAAAAATTTCAAGCAATAGGATGCAATGGAACGGCAGTAAAGAAAGGAGTTATTCGAATTCGATTACTGGAAACAGTGTTAAATGGACCATTGCAGTGGCTTGTATGTCAATTGCACACAAATGAACTCCTTTTGAGTCAGCTTATTCTTTATGTTGATGAAGCTACTGCAGGACCTCATGCATTTTCTGGTTCGATAGGAAAGTCCCTGGCTACTTGTCATTCACTACTAGTTCGAAAACACTATAGAGTTGACGGTGAGCTTTCAATGATTGATGTACAAGAGTTAAGTTCAGATCAAAAGTATTTTTATGAAATTTGCAATACAGTTATTAATGGCATGGTGTGTCCTCAAGATCTCTCTTTGCGTAATCCAGGCGCTACAAACCATTCTAGATGGTTAACTACAGGGAACCGAATATTGTGGTTATGTATTGGAACTGAACAACTATCCAATAAGCTAACAACCCTAACAAACTTTGTGATTCAAGTGTATGCGCCAATGTGGTTTAGCACTAATTGCAAGCCTTCTTGCGAAAATGGAACTGGCATTTTTTTTGGCCAAGCAGGATATTTTGACCATGCAGAAAATTTGTTGTCCATGATGACAGACAAAGGACCAAGTATATGTGAGCTTGGTCTTCGCCGAATTTAGAAGGCTAGAGAATCTATTCGTGCCTTAATATGTACGTTTAAAGTGCCGACTTTAAATTTATCTGCCAGCGATTACATTGATCTTATCGACTGGCAAGCACAGGGAGCAATCAATGAGCCACTGGTTATTTTCGAAATTTCTAGAGACAACCTGTTACTGTTCATTAATGAAAAAGAAACGCCATCGATCACTTTTCCTTGCCACACCCAACCAGTTGAACACTGCGCAAAAACGGTGACTGAAGCTTCAGCAGCCTTATGCGGTGCAGAACACTGTGATGGGTACAATAAAGTCCAAATAAATTCGCATATTTTGCCTTTTTTCAACACAAAAAGTGACTCCGTCTTTAGCTAACAATTTTAGGAGTACTCTCATGGTTTTTGTGTGGCAGTAATGTAACATACACAGTTGCCATGATTTCTGTTGGTTCACAACATTTGCTGATGTGAATTACGTTTTGAGGTAGTGCTTTTGAGAGATCTGACGTGCGTTTTGGGTTTAGTGGAGGCCGTATATTTTAAATTTATGTTTTGTGGTGGCAGCTTTTTGACAGTTTTATTGTAAATATTAATCAAAACAATTGTGTATCATTAAGTTCTTGTAACCCCAAAATGATTAAAATGCTCATTTTTCAGAGGTTTGTAGGGCCACCTGAAAGATCTAAGGTAGACGCAAAATTTATACAATGAGCAAAAAATGTGTTTTGGGGAAGTTTTTACCGCTGTTGATTGTACATACTCTTGAGGAGGTGGCGTTTTATGCAAATTAACGCTATGGCAATAAATGGACAAAAATGAATTTTTTCCATGACTGGGGGCACCTTAAAACATTAAAATATTCAAGTTTATTTTTTGCCACATTTATAGCATTGCAGCATAGCAACTTTTTGTTGCTATTGATTTTGTATACGAAAATAAAAAAAATTTTGCGTTTTTCACTCTACTTAATTGCGCATTTAGTTAGATATGTCATCTAAATGTGTGTGCATCACCGCATTAGTTGCAATCACTTCAAAAATGCGTTTGAGTGTGTGGCTGTGAATTATGGTCAATTGACATGATATGAGCTACAATGACTTTTTTTATTCCAAGTCGGCAGTATCAAAAAGAGATAACGAATTATTTGGATTCAATTCGATTCGAGTTATGGATGTGGTCATCCCTACCAGCCATCTGTCTACCTCACCAAGTTAAGGGAATCCCACTAAGTGCTTTCCCAACGACACAACAAGTATACTGAGTCTACAGCTCCAGAGGCGGGAGGCGGATAATCTCACCAATTGGCCATCTGAGCTGCAACTGTTTTTCCCTTGCAAGAACTTTGGTTTCATAGTGTTAAAAATGATTCTATACTTATTCCTATGACATTGTACTATACGTGAATTTAAGAATTTGTGTTCCAAGTATGAATCGCATGTTTTATTTCAGCCGAAAAGGTTCAATCATTGGGTAAGGATTGGCATCGTCCATGTTTGAGGTGTGTTAAATGTAAGAAGACTCTGTCCAGTGGAGGCCATGCTGAAGTAAGCACTCTCTGTTGTTATTCTAATTAACCCACTTTATAGCCAAACTCTCTGCTGTTTTTGAACAGCAACTCTGTTTGTTCTCAGAGATGCTGTGGTATGTGAATGCTGCATCATTAGGGTTAGGAAATATAACACAGCTGTTCAAGACTTTTTCTGAAGCAGTTGTTCTTGAGCATGGGTCCTTACAAAATTAAATTAGCAACATGATTATTGATTGCTAAATTCTGATAATAAAATATTCGTGCACTGTTTACTTGATTGTTATCTCATTGTGATGGAATGGTGAAAAAATTTTGCGATCCAATCCCTGCATTGGATTTGAGTTTGACATTATGATAAATGAATGATAATTTGTTACGTTTAATAAACACTAATGTCAGTCATGTGATAGCCCATGGATTGTTGTAAAATAGAGAGAATCATATGACGTTAGCCTTTTCTGAAATATTGTTGTTAAATACGAAGATATTTGAATAACAGTAAAACTGTGACAAAAAATAGTACTTCAAAATTTTTTCATCGAAAGTCAGGAAGCATCAACTAACGGTGAGGTTTTTGAATCTAGATGCTCCCTGATAGTCAAATGCAGGATGCATAATCTACATTCAAATAGTTATTCAAAGTCATATGATCTATTCATGGCCATTATAACGTTGCGGAATTTGGACCTAATGATTAACATGAAAAGTTGGTCTAACAGATCTTGATGAATTTAGCTCTAATTATATACTAAAAGATATCTATAACTTCGATTGAATGAATATTATAACATTAAACAGTATCAATTGCCAGTACTTAAAATATCATGAAAACCTCCAACAGTCTGTTTCGCCAGTGAGGCTATTCAGGGGGGAGGGGGAAAGTAAAGCTGTAAAATTTTATGCAAAAATGTTTTTATACGTAGTTCTTTTTCTTCTTTTTCGAGTGGGTGCAATGTTGCATTGGTAACTGGCATCACTCTAAATGTCTGGGCACGTATCAGACAGCCACCTTGCCAAGCTCTTTTCACAGTGAACAGACCCTGAATCCCTTTTGCATGGCGGTATATGGGACAGGACATAGGCGTCGATTTCCATGGGGGCAAGGGGTGCTGCCCCCTCGGGTATAAATTACGAGGGTACGAAATATCTGGCCCCCTCAGTTATCATCCATTTTATTTTGTTTTAATAGTAAAATCTGCAAACTGTTGAATGTTAAAACTAAGCGTGCAATCTGTGCTTTTGGCCACGAGCGCTTTGTTTTTTGTTTCGAGTTCGGCTGGTTGGTGTAGTGGTAAGAGAGACATTGTTATCGGTGTGGGAGGTATAGGGTTTGATTCTCAGGCCAGTCGGATTGAATACTGCGTCGCCAACAGCTTGATGCTATTGCGACAGTTCTTCGAAGTTCAGTGCTGTGTTGCCCAGGCGATGGACCACGGAGTTGGATTCCCCCACTACTTGTTGCATGCTTTGATTTAATAATGCAAGAAAAGCAAAGATTCGATTTTTTTTTTGATTTGACAAAAAAGTTGTTGCCTTTTTCTAATTTCGCAAAAAGACGCTTACTAAGATTTTGATGTGTTGATGTGATTTTGAAAAAATGCAGATACTTTGACAATACTGATCAATGATATGTTTGGATTCCTACACTGCTAAAAGTTTAGGTGCAAGATCAAAAATGCGACAAAGTTTCATGGTAGGTTACAATCAAAAATGCCATTCATAATGATCAGAAAAAGATGAAACCATGTCACATGATGATATTGAAGGGGCAAGCGTGTTGTATGGTGACTGGGATTCAGCCAACATCACACGCAAGCATCAATTATTATTTGCGCAGTTGAAAAGAATGGAGTGCCCCATTTCGATTGATGAAATTTGTGAGCAGTTAAGAGAAAATCAAGCAATGCTTGACATGCACCCACTTTCATAACCACTTTAAAAACGTGCATTGTCTTCCCAATTTGCATTTGTGAGGCTGAACGGTCTTTTTCAACTTTGCAAAGATTGAAAACTTACGCTCGACAATTACTCAACAACATTTAAGCGATTTACCTGTTTTAACCACACATTGTGATGTAACGGTAGCACTGAATTTAGACGAGGCTGTTACAGAATTTGTTTCTAGGTTTCAAACCTGCCAAAGCAAGTTTGGAGTGCAAGTTCAATAGTCCAAACTCATTTTTTGTTAACGCTAATTTTTAATCTCTTAATTTTTTTATATCATGTCCAACGCTAATTTTATGTCAGTCCAACACTTTTTTTAAATGTCAAGTGTTTAATTTTTGCTGTAAAGCATCCAGTCTAAAGTATCTTCTAAGAGCTTGAAAATGACAAAGTGATTAAAATTGCAATGTTTAAACGGTGAACGCTTGTCTGCAAATACTCGATATTAAAACTCTTCATAGCTTTGTTTTTTTATTGAAGTTCAACAGCTACTCTCAATTACTTAGAAAAGAAACGTTCAAGTAGAATACGCCATGGCAGCCACGTGTTGAGTAGTTTGAATTTGAAATATAGTAGGTCTTTACGCAAGGCGAAGGTGTACAATCGATTGCAGTTTGCTAAGTATTAACTCCCTAATTCCCCACATTCGTAGTTAAAAACCAACAAGTGTATCTGCGAAATATTTGTTTTAGGGTAAATACTGCACACATTTTGAATGACCGTAGCTTTGTGAAACTTTTTTTTTTCGCTTCTCGAGTATTTGCTTGAACCTACAAAAAATTGACTATGAAACAAAAAATTGTTTCATAGTCAATTTTTTGAACTATGAAACAGGATGTTATAATGATTCCACAACAATTAACCGGGCGCAATTGACCACGAACATGTTAAAAGGGTCCAACTGGCCATGACGTAAATTGACCGGAAGGTCAATTGACCGGAAGTAAATTGACCGGGAGGTCAATAACTTAAAAAACAACACATATAGCACTACATAATTAAGGGCACTAACATTTACATTAACTGTTATTTGACCAATAAGGAAGTTTATTGCACAAATTGTAGGTTGTGGGCGATGATATGTTTGTACGAGTCAGGTATTAAAATCTGTGCAGGTGACTGTGTTCGTGCAACTCTTTCGTAACTAACCCTTCTGCAGTATGGACACGTGCCTTACAAAAACTCTTGTAGCGATTGCTGCATCTCCAGAATGTAATTTTCTCGTATGAACTTTGTCCGTTTCTCAAGAAAATGTAACGGTTGTAAACTAATTTTTTCTTCCCTCTCTCAGAGATAACATCTGCCATTTTCAGCCTTTTTTCTAAGAGATAATATGTGCCATTTACAGACCTTAAAATCAGTTTTTTTTCTAAAAGTGTCAGCATCTAGCTTTAAAGTTACGTAAATGGAAATGCGTGTAAATGCCTGTAATCAAATGCGTGTAAATGCTTGAAAATGCCTAAAGATACAATGCAGAGTTTTCAAAGGTGACATTCGAATTAGACAAAGTACGCCAACACTGAAGAACGAGCATTATAACAACAAGTCGAAAGTTTGATTCTCATTCGAGCTAGTCAAGCACACAGAAAATTTGGATTTTAGCAAAAACTTTAGTTAGAAACAACTAGCGGTTGATTTGTGTATGGCGGTTGATTTGTGTCGCCTGCCAATTTGTTGCCGGTCAGTTGTTTAATACCAATTGTCGCCGGTTAATTGATGTGATCACGTTATAATATGGTCTGCAGTCTGTTCCTCTGCATCACATTCACAGGACATCGTGGAAACCATATTCGATTTATGCATTAGTGATCAAAAGAGGCCAACTCCAGTCCAGAGACAATTCAGCTGGACCCAGACGGGTCTGGGAAGCCCCATTCCAGGTTAAAGGGCGGTTACATCACCGAAAAATGAATGCAGATGAGAAGGACCCTCTCGCCTCCCAGTGCTTCACTGTGGTTCGCCCATCTTGCTGCACTGGTGCCTTGCATTCTGAGCAATTCCAGAGCAGCAGGCCCATTGGGGTGCCTTGACTTAAGCTGTTGATGCCCTCCATAAGGGTGGGACGTGAGCCAATCATGGAGTAGATGACTAGGCTGTTGGGCACGACAAGCAAGACAGTGTGGATTTCTTTTAATGAAGTCAGTCGGTGTGATGCCTGATGGAAGAAATAGGTTGTTTGTTGGTGTGGGACGCAGGCTTCCAGTCACTAGGCACAAAGCGTTGTTGATGGACTTGTCAATGAGGCGTGTGTGAGCACTTCGACTCCTAACAGGGGCACAATTGCTTTGCAGCCGAGTGGATCAAGGCCAAGGTAGCTATGCTCAACGTTCTAGCACCAGCCCCCCAGCTTGATCCTGCTAGGCGCCTCAAAAGACCAATGTGTGTTGTTAATTTTTTGCGCTGTGACTCCAGGTGTTGGCGATATGTAAGCAATCTGTCCAGCTTAATGCCGAGATAAGTTGGTGCAGCAGAGAGGGGCAGGATGCGACCTTTGCGCAGTGCCTATGGTATAGGCACTGCAACAGCAACTTTAAGCTAACGAGTTGCCCTATGGTTGTACTGTCGGAAAGCAGAGGTGACTGTTTTAGTGGTACTGAGCTTCAGCTTCCGTTTCTGTTATTATGATGACAGAGTTGCCATGTCCTGTGTGAGAGTTCCCTCCATCGACTGCCAGTCTTCTGCAGAGTGCATGATTGCCAGGTCGTCTGCATAAACAAACTTCCTGGTACCTGTGACAGGCAGGTTATGGGTGTAGATGTTAAAAAGTGCTGGAGGTCTGGCATTCGATTCCCGGGCAGGTCAAATCAGACACAGTGCCGCCAACGGCTCGCCACCGTTGCGATGTTTCTTAGAGCTGTGTTGCTCAGGCGCAAAACTGTGGAGATGGGCCTCGCCACTTGTTACACACTTCAGCATGATACCGCAAGAATGATGAAGATTTGATTTTGATTTATTTACCCAGTATGCATGTTAGTTAGTTAGTTGCATATTTATCCTCCTGTCACGAGAAAGCGATCAATGCGCTATACAAGCTCGCTTAAGAGTTGCCAGCCATCTGTCTACCACACTAAGATGGGGGAATTCCGTTAAGTGCTTTTCCCAACGGCACAACAAGTAAACTTGCCGGCTTGTTTTCCTCACTGTTCTTAAATGCTGAGCGTCAAGCAGGGAAGCTGTGAATACCAATGTTAAAGTCATTGGTTTGATCCGACTCGGAATCAAACCTGAGTCTACAGCTCAAGAGACAGACGCTCTATACCACTCGGCCATCTGAGCTGTTAGTGGTTCCAAAGGCCGACGGGCTTGCTGCATCATAATGAATTTTTTAATTCGTAATCATTTGTTGATGTCATAATTAAAACAAGTGATTATGACATTAAAAATTCAATTGTGATACAGAAAGCCCGTGGGTATTTGGAACCACTTAAGCTAAATGTTGCCAGGACTTGCCACCGCTGCGATGCTTCTCAGAGTGCAAAGGTGTGTTGCCTGATAAAGTTTTATGTTTTCATTTGGAAAATATTCGATATGCTAAAACTTTGTTGGGGTCCAGCTTCAGCATTCAAAAGGTTTGGATTAGGACCGCGAGCGGCCAGTTGAGTAGCCATGAACTAGACTCATAGGCCTTGTTACACTTTTCATGATACCCAACTTGGAACTACGTGAAAATTGGCAGGATTGTAGCCTAGCCTAAACCTTCTCTTGAAACTACCTACCGGTAAGTCTAACGCAAAATAGCACTTCAAAAAAACCAAGCATGCAATATCCAAACAACACATTTGCGTAAGCCTTGCAACCTAACCTAGAAGGACTTGATCAACCGCTAATCGTCTGCTTCTGTTGACTTATCTGTCGACTAAACCACCTGTGCCATGGATGTCGACTTGAGACGACATATGAAGCGACAACTTCAAACCAATAGCGGATGTGACGTCAAAATGATGTCACAAGTCGACTAATAAAGCTCCATGTAAATGACCTTAATGAGACAAACAGCTTTTCTCACAGCTATTCTAAGAGTTATGACAGAGGGTTTCTTGAAGCCCAACGCGAAAACAGCTTTTTTCAAACCTATTCTCAAATAAATAAAAAAATAAAATAAATAGTTTTGCTGTGCAGTGCTAACCCTAGCAATTCCTTTGCCAGCAAAATTGCTTTTTCTAGTCAGAGAAAGCAATTAAAACGTTTCAATTCTAGTTTTGCGTAGGATGATGCGGTTTATGACGTTCTACTACTTCTCTACACATCACCTTACCAGTGTAGGAAATAACGTTACATGGAGTTGAGTTATTGATTATCCCTGCTTTGTCTTTGCGTATATTTCAAGAAACTTACTGCTGTCGTTGTTTCTGTGATTGTTTACGTGACATATCGTAAAACCTTTATTTGAGTGCTACATGGCCACAGCATTCTATTTTTCAACCCTTCTCTTCTCCTATTGTGGCGTTTTATTAGTGGTGGCATCCCGTTGGAAAGGGTGGGAAAACTTTTCACATGAAGGACCTCATTTAAAAAAATTTAATGTCGAGGGCTGCACTGATTGGAAGAGTGTGAGTGAGTAATTTATTTATTTACCAGGCACATAAAAAACAGAACACAAGTTACACAAATCGAAAAATCACAGTTTAACTTCAAATTTAACAAATGAACAAAGGGTTGGTACAATATTGCCGAGACGGGAGACTGCGAAGTGACCATGGAAGGTCTTCGCGTCAAGCAGCCACCCCAAAAGCTAACAAAAAGGTCTACACATCCTCAATGTCCTGTTTTCTACTGAAAATTATATCAGTTGAGAGCATAAGAAAAAAAAGAAAAGGTCTTGATTCACGGTAGGAGTTTAATATTTCTGTAAGTGCTTGCGTGCAGTCTGCGGACCGTAGTTTACCTGCCCTGAGTTAGAGGATGGTGTTATATTCTTTGATTAGCTAGCTGGTCAGGATTTTGAGAAGATGAATTTAATTAATGAAAAGAAAAACTTATAACAGAGTTAACATTTAACCTTTAAAGAAAAAAAAAAACATTTTCCATAACACAGTTACTGATAAGTAATCAAAATTTCAATGCGGAATATCAGGTGACACGCCCTGTGTAGTCGTCCTCGTCATTTTCAACAGCACCTTCCCTTGTAGTGGCATTACAGGTGGTGTTCAATTAGAAGGTGTCTCCCTATTTTTCAATCCTTCCCCTATAGTGGCGCTCAAATAAAGGCTTGACGGACGGTTATGGTATTTACAGTGGCTGTTGGGTTGCTGAAACAATAAATTTTAGCTACACAATTACCTTGTCCACATGTCCAATTTATGTAGTCCACATGTTTAGACCTACAGTTCTTGGTTCTAGTTTCTATATCACAATTAAATATTTGGTGTCATAACTTGAAAAAGTGATTATGACATCAAAAGTTTAGTTGTAATGCACGAACTAAAAGCAAGAATCGTCTGTCTGAAACCCACATAAATTGGTTATGGCACATGTGGACAGGCTTAATATGGGTTGTAGGTAAAGAAAATCTGATCATTGCTTTTGCCCCCCCCCCCCACACACACACTTTAGAAATGCTTCCTCCATCACTGGTTACGTATCAAAAACATTTGGCAGTTCAAAGTCGATGTTGGCACAGTATTGCAGTTATGAAGTTTTTCAGGAAGCTTAATTATATGTAAGCCTAATGATAACAGGGCGGACCCAACAATGCTTTTGTAGGGAAAGGCAAAAGAAAAGTATTTCAGCTTTTTATCTCCAAGCCAGCATATCAGCATGCCTTCTCATGTCTTGGCTCTGATTTTGAAGTATTTCTTAATCTGGAAGACTTTGTAAGCAAACTTAACGGCCAAACATGCCCAAATGTGGATGAGGCTCGATATCGTTTATTTTGCAGCAAACCTTTGGATGAGAAGAGACTTGCGCCTTGTTGGTATGCTTTGTTACAGCATGCTTATTGTTGAAACTATCAGGTTGCGATTGATCACAGAGCGCTCAATGCACTTTTTGGCGCTCTTTCTCCAAACAACCACGGTTGGAGAATGACATCTGACTGCATTCATATAAAGAGGATATCTCGAGTACAAGCTCCACCGGAATTACTAAAGTGCTTGTCTAAAAACACATTGTAGTACCAACCAATGTTCTTGCCGTACCAATGACATATCATGCTCGTGAACCGATTGTCAAAACATAGCAGAAACACTTGCAGAATACGAACTTTACAATGACTGCAGCGACAATGACGTCGTTTAAACATAAATAAATTGAATTGAACTCGACAATGATTGCAGTGACGTTGATGATGAAGACGACGTCGTTTAAACATGAATGCTAAATTTATTATGTGCAAGTAGCCATTGCGGTATGACTTTACTGCGGTAATTTGTGCTATTATATTACAGTATTGTTGATTTCATTAAAATCAGGTATCACAACTAGAGATGTAAAAAAAACATTTTTTTTCACTTGTTTTTTTTTCTGTTGTTTTTTTTACGTTTTTTTTGTTTGTTTTTTTGTCTTTGCAGTTGACAAAATTAAATAAAGTTTGTTCTTAAAATAAAACAAGGCAATCAGCGTCAAATTGCATGACTAACATGACATAGTATCGCACATGTCATTGTACAAGGGTGTCCATAAATTATTGCTACAATTTCAAAAATTCGCCGCAGTCTTACTTTCAAGATATTTTCGATTGATTTGTTTTATAGTAAAAGGAAATGTTTCAAGTTTACATAGATGCTTTAGATACTTCTACATGATTGTGCAACATCAGTTGCATGTAAGATATCCAATCGATATTCAATTTCTAGCCTTGTTCTTGCTAATTCGTAATAACTGTGTCAAGTGCTTCAATTATTCGTTGTTGCAAATCACTGACGTCTCTGACTTTGGTTCAGTAAACGACATCTTTTACATAGCCCCACAGCAAAAAATCCAATGGTGTGATGTCAAAGGAATGTGGCGGTCATGGAATGGGACCATCACGTCCAATCCATCTTCCTGGAAATGTGTCAGTCAAAAATTGACGAACTGCAAGACCCCAATGAGGGGGTGCATCGTCCTGCTGGAAAATAACTAGTGGTTGATACTGTTCAAGCTGTGGTGACACATATTCTGTCAAAAGGTCGAGACAAATTTGAGCTGCAATTGATTTCTCAGCAAAGAAAAACAGACCAATAATTTTATCATGCATGATTCCACACCACACATATAGTTTAGGGGAGTCTCGTTCAAGCTCGTAGGTTTCTTAAGTTGTGTCTGTTTATTAATCCAGAAACGTGAAACGTTGACTCGTCACTGAAACAAACATGTTTTAAAAATCCTGGATCTGAATCTAATTTGTGTAGCATCGTTACTGCAAATTCTTTTCGTCGTGGCTTATCTTCTGGCTTAAGGGCTTTCAGTAACTGCACTTTACTGTATATGCATAAAGTCCCAAATATCTATGCAAAACTTTGTGAATTGTGGAGCGACAGATCTGCAATTGGGTAGAAGCCTGCAAAAAGACTTTCTAGGGCTTCTGGTGTATGCCACTTGCACAGATTCAATTTCTTCTGATATTTGAGGTCGGCCAGCTCCCTTTCTCTGCAACACACTACCATTCTCCATAAACTTTTCATGCCATACTCGAATGGTAGATCGTGCTAGTGGCTTGCATCGGTATGATTAAGCCGATAAGGCAGTGGTTGGCAACCTGTGGGCCACGACCCAACTGTGGACCTTTTAGCAATTTTTTGTGGGCCACGGACTATTCAGTTTTACAAAGTCTTTGTGGGCCGCATGCTGGCTGCAAATAAAAAGTAAGCCCATGCAACAAACAATAAAAACCTTCCCTTTGATGCTTTGCGCGGAAAACAATCCAATTATTTTTCTACTGGCGGTACATGGCTACACCAGCCAATTAGCTCAGTCGTTAGGCGCATGCCACAGGTACGGGAGGTCTGGGGTTTGATTCCCGGGCCGGTCAAATCGGCACAGTGTCACCAACAGCTCGCCATCGTTGTGAAATTTCTTCGGAGCTGTGTTGCCCTGGCGCTAAGAAGGGAAGATGAGATTCGCCACTTGTTGCACGCTTCGGCATAATACCGTGAATATAATGAAGATTTGATTTTAGTACATGGCTACAAAAGCAAAACTCATAGTGCCATGCACAAAAACGGGTGTCGTG
Source organism: Trididemnum miniatum (assembly GCA_964006365.1). NCBI lineage: Eukaryota > Metazoa > Chordata > Ascidiacea > Aplousobranchia > Didemnidae > Trididemnum > Trididemnum miniatum. The sequence continues at coordinate 32,667,235 of OZ023233.1, forward strand.
TGTCTTTCAAGGAATGCTCGCTTTGTTTCTTCAGTTTTATCGATGCAAGCGAGTGAGCAGAAAAAAAAGCACACGCTTTGCATTTTCTTTGGTTTTGAAACAACACATCACTTCTTTTTTTTTTGTAGTTTGTAGTCGTGTTGTATAATTTATTCGTTTTGTAGTCGTGGTTTTAAATGTAGTGGACCTTCAATAGCTATTGCAAGAGTTAAATGGGTTGTGTTGAAAAAAGGTTGCCGACCACTGCGATAAGGTATTGTGATCTAAAATTTTGTTGATTGTCACCACACAGAACATGAATAATGACGTCCGAGTATTTCACTATCTGGTAGTACTTGGGTTATTACATTTCTATTGATTTGCCTCAAAGTTTCGTCACAATTAGTGACCATTTTAATTAATCAATATCATTTGATTCATCACCTTTCGTAGCAGTTGCTATCAGCACGTTAGCTTTATCTTTGCTATCAGCTCGCAGCCTAGTATAAGTTGGGGAGAGAGGAGATCTTTAATATCCATATTGTAGCGACAGATATTTAATTCAGAACATAAAACGTTTAATGTTTTTAATTAGAAAATAACTTGCAGAAAATATGCTAAGCTGTTTCAAACAACTCCATCGTCCTTGATGATGATTTCTTTATTTTTATCCTTCTATCACGAGAAAGCGACGTAGACGCTATGAATAGGATGAATCCAGAGTTCCAAATTCGCTTAGAAATTGCCCTTGTTTCTAATTTTTTCACTTGAATTTTGCTTCTGAATTCTTCAATTTGCGTTTTGTTAAAATCCTCCAAGCAGAGATAATTGCCATGAAGCATCTTATTCAAGGATGCAACAACGAGGCTTGGGTGGGAGTTAAACCGTCAACCTTGCGATCATGGCTGTCGTAAAAACGACGCTCAGAACCACTTAACCACCCTGTCGACAACCACTCGACCACGCATTGCCATCCTTTATCAGAACATGATTGAAAATGGAAAGCTAACGCGCCCAGGGCAAACTAATTCAAGTGAAAAGCAAAACAGCTAGGGTACAACACAACTCATACCCTTGCTGTTTTGCTTTTCGCTTATATATGTCCGTTTGCCATGCATTAACTTATTATTTCTGATCATGCTGTAATGAAGGACTGACGATTTGTCCGAAAATGTTCAGCTTATTTTCTGTACCGACATGTTGTTTTGTGAATATTGTTCAGTTTATAATAATTGAAGAAGTTCATGTTCTTGGTCTCAAAACTTTTGAAACGAGTTAACGTGCAATGAAGAACAGAGATGGGGTGTCTGAGGGGGGCTTTGCCTCCTAGAAGTTGACATGGTTTTGATGTTTTAGTTGATGGTGCAATGATTCATCACCCCCAATAATTTCCGCAAATATACGCCACTGAGCATGACCCACCGGCCTCTGCGGAACCCTTAAAACTGCTTCAATAAGCACCTAGATTTCGAAGATTAAGAACGATTGGATTACTGTCTGAAGCCAGGAAAGCAAAGCACAATCAGTAAAGTTTTTTTTAAGGCCATGTTTTTAAGAAAAAAAAAAAAAAAAAAAGGCAAAACAAAGCATTTACATCTCTAAGTACAACTTCCATGTTGCATATTTTTATCTGCAAATAGATTATATACTAGTGTTTCCTTGCGGGAAGTTGGGATGGGAAATTTCCCCAGAAGTTAGGGATTTTAAAACTTCCTGTTTCCCAGGAAATTTATGTCGGGATCCCAGGAAAATTTTTTACATTAGCAAGGGTTTCATTGGTACTGATATCTATCATTCCAACATAAAAAATGGGTTGCTGCAAATTAAATTTTTTTTCCTAACTAAAAAATAATGTCTTTTCAAAATTCGCAAAATTTTTTAAGATGAAATGCTTGTAAAATCAAAACTTTTTTCTTAATTTCTCGAAAAAATTAAAAAACTCAAACAAGTTTGTCAAAACAACATAACAAAATGCTAAAAATAGATCTGAAATGCTGAAAATCATAAAAAATGTCAAAATAATCAAGCTCGGGAAAATTCCCGGGAAATTTCTTCAGGAGTTTCCCTGATCCCGAAAATCTCGAGGATTTTCAGGATCCCGGGAATTCCCAGGATTCCTGGGAAATTTTTAAAAAAACTTCTGTTTCCTGGGAAGTACTGTAAGGTAAAATACGGAAAAGGAAACCCTATTATATACCAATTCATGAAAATTTAAAGTGTCCTGTTGGGAAGTCGGGACGGGAAATTTGGGGTTTTGAAATTTCCCGTTTCCCCGGAAAATTATCTCGGGATCCCGTGAAATTTTTTTTACATTAGCAAGAATTTTAGGGGTACTAGTATGTCCATCATTCCGACATAAAACATGAGTTGGTGCAAATTTTGATTTTTTTTTGCTTGACAAAAATTATTTTTTAAAATTCGCAAAATTTTTTATGACGAAATGCTTGTGAGATCAAAATTTTTTTCTCAATTTGTCGATAAAAATTGAAAACCTCAAGCTAAGTTTGTCAAAACAACATAACGGAATGGTAAAAATTAGATCTGAAAGGCTGAAAATGAGAAAAAATGGCAAAATGATCAAGCTCGAAAAAAGATCCGGGGAATTTCCCGTATCCTGGAATTCCCGAGGAGTTTCAAAAAATTTCGCGTTCTTCAGAAGTTGAAAATTCGGGAAAAAGGGAAACCCTAGTTTGACGCTAAATACCAAATTTCAGTGCTCATAGAAACTAATATTACCAAAGTTAAGAAAAAATAACATTTTCTTTAAAAAGTTATTGAGTTATGACGTCACCAATCCATGACATCAATATTTGTTGGAAAAATGATATTTCAGCATGCTATTAGTGTAATATCGTCGAAAGCTCTTACACCGATTAAATCAAACCTTGTGTTATGAACGATTTTATTGAGAAAATAGGGCTTTACAGATGACTTTGCATAAATGAGCCGTTCGTTTGTACCACCAAATATCTACTCTTGTAATACAATATTTCGGTATAGAGGTGCTTTTTACAAACCACAAAGCACTTAGTCCTGAGAACACCCTGGGTTTAACATTTTTAAGGCACAGGTATATTTAACATAACTAATCATACGTTTTTGGCGATTTCGTAACGCCCTCTTCAGGATCTACAATGAATTAATGATTACTGAAAAACTACACTGCAAACATTGGCTGCAATAAAATCACAAAATACTAAGTCAGTTTCAGCATTTATTAGTATTTTGTGATTTTGTTGCAGCCAATGTTTGCAGTGTAGTTTTTCAATAATCATTAATTCATTGTAGATCCTTAAGAGGGCGTTATGGAATCGCCGAAAATGTTTGATTAGTTATGTTAAATATACCTGTACCTTAAAAATGTTAAACCCAGTGGTGTTAGCACATCTACACTTGTGTTACTGTATTTCAAACTCAACAAAATTTGCAGATTCGTAGATACTAGTACTTGCGAAATTTCAGCTTTCTATGTTGACTATCAATGAAGCAATACAAAACGAAACACACCCCTAGTGAAAATTCGAAATTTCAAAAAATTTTTACTTTTGGGTTATGGCGTCATCAACCGATGACGTCAATATTTTCCAGAGAGATGATCTTTGTATCAAAACTTATGGGATATTATAGTGGCAAAATACTGCTTTTTATATGACTATGCAAAAACAAGCTGTTTGTTTGTACCGCCAAATACCTACACTTGCGTTATTTCAAACTCAACAAAAATTTGTAAAGTCGTAGATACTTGTAGTAAGACTCTACATCCGAAATTTCTGCTTTCTATGCTGACTATCAGTGAAGTAATAAAAAAACGAAACACACCCTAAGGTTTTTTTTTTCACGATTTCAAAATTTTTTACTTGTGGGTATGACGTCATCAACTGATGACGTCAATATGTGACAGAGCGATGGCCTGTTATATGGAGATCATTTTAAGACCGATTTGAAGCATTTGCATAAACCATAGCACAAACTCCAATGCACTGTGTGTCTGCAAAAAATTTTTGATGTTTTTTTCTTGATGACGTCCGAAGAACAAAAAATTTGGATTCAGCATTTCAAAATCTACAATCCTGCCAATTTTTATGTAGTTTCAAGATGGGTATTACGAAACAATACATTTTTAGTCAGTGTAACAAGGCCTATGAAGAGCAATGCAGAGTTGATAAAGTTGGGGGATCATTGCGGTAGGATAAAAGGGTATTTTAATCCAGTAGGTGATAACTGAAAAGCAGTGCAACAGTGATGCAGTGATATTCTTCTCTAGGTTAGTTCTTAAAAAATTTTTCAGAATTTTTATGGGCCAATCCTTCAAAGGGGTCCATTTGGATAAGAAATAACCCATGTGCAACATTTCAGTCTTAATATTTAAGGGTTGCTCTAGCCTTTTACATTTTACAAAGGAGGCCAAATAACTTCAATTGCTTGCATTTCATTTCCAATTTTGAGCAATTATTGCTTTAAAGTTTTCTTCCTGCTGTCAGGAAATTTGTTGCGGTGTTAGTGAACAATTTTAAGTGAAAACTGCTGCTGTTGTTCATTCCATGTCATTAAGCCACACAGTACTCTTGATTAAGAGCACACTTCTTTTAGCATGTTCATTAACCACTTTCAGTTCTTCCACAACTGATGAAGCTGGGAGAAAATTGTCGTTCCAAGTATCAAGGTCTTTTTGTGGAAAACCACTTTTTGTCCAGGGTCAGGCAAAATGATGTGACACATTTGAAATTGTCAATATGACAAACGTGATGCGGTTAAAATGGTTGAAGTGAAATTTTATCATTTGCTGGTTGATTGACACTCGCTTTGGGGGCTCTTCACCACGTATTTTCTTCAATGACTGAATCATCTGGCCCTTCATAGAGAATGGAACGTTACTATCGAAAAAGCCAAACCCTGGATTTTCTGTGGCAAATACCACATATGGGCTGCAATATTACAGTTGTGACTGCAGCAGATACATCTTTATTAGTCGTTTTGTACACCGCCAGAGATTGAAAACAGCTGCAGTTTTTACTTAAAATTGTTCACGAACCCTGAAAAAAATTCCTGACAGTAGGAAAAAAACTTTAAAGCAATAATTGCTTAAAATTGGAACGTTGAATATTGTTAAGAAACAATTACTATTGTTGTAGCTTAATTTTTTGATTTTTTTTTTTATTAATATTTTTGATTTCCTTCAAACACCAAGCTGAATACACTTATCAAACATTGACAAAAACCACACATTCCACATCGTTTGGTGCTAGATGATGTGCAGTATTCAAATTAGGGAGCAAGTACAATTGAAGTCATTTAGCATCCTTCATAAAATGCATGAGACTTGAGCTACCCCTAGACATTAGGACTTCAGAAAAATATTTTGCGTGGGTTATTTTATATCCAAATGGACCCCTATTAAGGATTGGCCTATAAAAAATTCTAAAAAAGTTTATTAGGGCCACCCTATTCTTTAAATGCCTCATGAATTCCGAGATCTGTTGTCCATCAGCACAAGCTTCAACTTAACCTCTCACTTCGCATCTGCACTCTCTGTGACGTTCACAGGTAGTCATCTGTGGCATTCACTGCTGGGTCATTCCATGGCTAGTGGTACAGTCTATGAACCATATATCTCTGATTTTGATGAAATTTCGTGCAACAGTTCTCTATTAAATTCTGAGCAGATTGATATTTGTTTCACGAATATCGGACTAGTACTTTTTAAGATATCAAATTTTGAAATTTTGAACATTTTTGGGGTGCATTGTAACCGGTCAAGCGTGAAATTTTGTAGGTCTTCATTCGTCGTCGTCGTTTGGCAGGGCATCTCTTCCAAGACAGATGAAAGGACCAGGGCCGAGGGTTTATCCTTTTACCACCCTGGCCACCAAACTGCTTGGGTCAGATGCTGACTGTAAGGGACTTCAGCCAGCATCTTGTTTCGTCATCCAAAACCATTAGACCAAACATACCTCGGGGTGCTCGATGTATGGGACACTGTGAGATGATGTGATCTGCGGTTTGTTCACTGGCACCACACTCACAATTCGCTAGAGGAGCGAGACCCCATTTGTACATGGACGAACAGAAACGTCCAACACCAGAACGCAGACGGTTGAGCTTGATCCAGGCTGCTCTGGGCAGACCCATACCCAAGGGTCTGGAGCTAGCCTTGGGAATGAAAGCGTGGAGTGACAATGCGTTGGTAGAGTACTCCATGTCCCATTTCGTGTTCATCCACTCGGCTGCACGGACGTCCATCTCAGAAAGACTGTCTAGTAATTTCCGAGCAGCAGGTACAAATGAGTGTCTAGATTTCAATCTCTCCCTACATACGTCCTGTGACTCATGAAACTGGCCATGTAAAATGTGGTCAGGGTCCAGGGAGCTGTGGTTGGCTAGGGAGAGTGTCGCTCCTTGGCGGCGAAGCTCAGCTGGCTGGATGCCTGAAAGAATCGGAAGGTAGATCGATGGAGTGGGACGCAGGCACCCAGTGACAATGCGCAAGGCGTCATTTATTACACTGTCGATAAGCCGTATGTGCACGCTGCGGCACCAGACTGGTGCGCAGTACTCAGCAGTCGAGTAGACCAGAGACAGGGCAGCTGTGCGTAATGTCTTAGCGCTAGCACCCCAACCTGTTCCGGCAAGTCGCCTCAACAGTGAGACGCGAGCACTTAACTTTTTGCGCAATGCTTCCAGGTGAGGACGATATGTGAGCGATCTGTCCAGTTTGACCCCAAGATAAGTGGGAACTGGACAGAAAGGTAAGGTCTTACCGATGTTACAAACCTTAAGCTCACGCTTAGCCTCTCGATTGTGGAGGTGAAAGGCCGCCGTCACCGTTTTAGTGTGGCTAAGCTTCAATCGCCAGGTCTGGAGATATTCCGAGAGTGTAGTCATGTCCTGGCTTAGAGTCCTTTCCAACTCCTTCCATTCTCCAGATGTATGAAGTATTGCCAGGTCGTCGGCATAGGCGAACTTCTTGGAGGTTGTGGAGGGGATATCATGTATATAGATGTTGAAAAGGAGGGGGGCCAGGACCGATCCCTGGGGGACGCCATTTCTCAGGCGTCGTAACCTGCTAGGCTTGCTGTCGCCAGTTGTAAGGGTGAAGCTTCTGTTGCGGATCAGCTCCATAATCATACGAACCATGTGCTTGTCCGGCAGAAGCCACAACAGCTTGCAGGTGAGGCCACGGTGCCAGACAGTGTCATAGGCAGCTGTCAGGTCGATAAAGACGGCACCGGCCTTCTTTTTCGCTTCGAATGCATTCTCAATGCTTTGCGTGAGCAAAGTGACTTGATCCACAATGGATCTTCCGCGTCGAAAACCCGCCTGTTCCCGTGGGAGCAGAGGGTCAATAAGAGGTTCGACGCGGGCGTAGATAAGTCGCTCGAGAATCTTGTAGGGAACACAGAGCAAGGAGATCGGACGATAGCTCTTTGAGTCCTCTACCGGTTTCGAAGGTTTTGGGACCGCTACTACTAGCGCTCTTCTCCAGATCTTAGGAATTTTGAGGTGGTGCAGGCAGGAAGATAGGAAGCCACGTAGCCAAGATTTTAAGCTGGCTCCAGCATGGATTATCAGCTCCGGACAAATGGAATCAGGTCCAGGAGCTTTGCCTGGTTTTAAATGTTGGAGGGCAGCAGCGAACTCCCGATGGGAAAAACTCCCGGAGACATTCGCAGGATGTAATGGATCAGCCCTCCAAAGGTCAGACGCTTCCTGTAAAACGAGCCGAGATGAGCGTCGATTCACACCTTCGTATTTCCCGTTTTTAACCAGCTGAGAAGCAATAGCATCAGCTGAAACGGGACATTGACGAGGGGATTGTCATGACCTACCAGTCAAGTTGTTTATAGTATTCCATGCCAGCCGGCTGGAGTGCGAAAAGTCAATGTTGCGGACCGTCTCTGACCAGCGATTTCTCCGCTTCCCGTCGAGCCTTGTGAGTAGGGCTGTGGCAGCCCTATCCGAATCAGGGCCCCCAGGTGACTGCAGGAAATGCTGATAGAGGTCTTCACACTTCGCATCCCAGCAAGGTATGTGGTTTGATTGTCGACCACGAGGGATGCATTTCTTCGCCGCAGTGCTTATTACCTTGCAAAAGCACTGGTAAACCTGATCGATGTTTTGAGATTCAGGTGGCGGTATACTCTTGGCCAGTTTGTTGGTTAGGTTAGAATAGTGGTCCCAGTTGGCCTTGCGGAAGTTCCATCGCTTTACAGGCTTGCTCGGTTTTGGATGAGCAAGTTTGGGTGGACTTATAAGCGAGGGTCGGTGTTGTGACCTTGGGAACTTTCCTAAGATACGTCTGTCAGGTAAGCGACTGTCCAAATCGACACTGGCAAATGCAAGATCTGGGTTGGTGTCTGTTTTCCAGCGGCCAGAGTGGAAACTGGCGGCCTCCTTGGGGCTATATAGCAGGGTGAAGTTGTTGGCACTGGCCCAGCCAGCCAGGCATTCACCATCTGGATTGTTATTGTTATAGCCCCAGTCAACATGGTGGCAGTTGAAGTCGCCAGCATAGAGGCAGGGATGGGGGAATGCTGGAAGATCAGATGCTTGCATCCGTGTTGGAGGGGGTTTGTAGACGTTGACTATTTTATAGTTATCAACATCCACGCACACCCACTCGATCTCCGATGTTGGTGGGGACTGGTCGATTAGGATCCACTTCAGACACTCATGGACAAACGTAGCAAGACCATGCTTCCTGCTCAAGGAAAACCCAGCTAGATGGTAGCTCGGAAGATCTAACCTTTCTACCGAGGTGCAATGAGTTTCCTGTAAGAGGATGACGAGTGCCTCACACTGTAACGCAAGATGATGCAACACGCTCATCTTGCTTGCAGTGAGGCCTTCGATGTTCAGTTGGAGAATGCTGGGCCTTTGGAACTTGTTGACGGTGCGCCGAAGATGCGCATCGCCCCGTCCTGAAAAGGACGTTTGCCGCTGCCCAGCTTGAACATTGTTAGGTGTCTTGCCGTTAAGGCAGATTCGGTTTCTGTCAGCCAGATTAAATAGCGTAGACAGAGTAACGCTCCGGGCTACGGGAAAGCATCTGCCATCCGGAGCAGGTCCGTCTTCATTGAAACTGTACTTACTGCTGCGATAGTTGTATCTGCAAAACTAAGATTTACATGAGTTTTGTTTTAACTTCTCTCCATATTCAAGTCAAACTGATGGTTATGCATCATCGCGTTTGTCCACTAGAGGGCTTTAAAATTACATTTGTTTTGGTGTGCAGTCAAGCGTAACCCAGCTTTGAATGCCCATATCTCGAATACTTCCCCTTCGATTTTTTTCAAATTAATTTTGCAAAGAGGTTATACCAATAGCTTTAAAAAAAATGGTTTAAAGAGTGATATATGGGTTTGCTCTGTGCTATTCATTTATTTTTAGCAATGAACTATTTCGTCAAATTTTCAGCACTTTTTTCTGATTTTATACGTCTAGCTCTAATCAATATTTACAAATCGCTTAGCCGTGTTAATAGTAATTCAGTATTTTACCTGATCTTACTTTACAATCATCATCTTTAGATAACATCAGTAACGACAAGCCATTAAATGCATTGAATGGCAGTTACTGTCGAAAAGACACGTTTTTGATTTCTGTAGTGATTTTTTTATGTTACTAACTATTAGCTATAGTACTGGTACTTTTTATTCATGATCTCTTCAGTCAATTTCTGATGATAAGGGCATTTTTTTGATCTAAAAAATTTTATTCAAGACTTAGTTTTAGCAAAATTTTAGCGTTATTTTGACCTAATCGCTTTCGCCTATTGTTTACGCTACGTCTTGTTGCGCTTTTTTCATTACGAAATAATGTTTTATAATCTGCAATATACATTAACTTTTAAAGAAGAAGGTAGCCTACTTTGAACATTTTCTCGATCACTCAGTCTTGAAGCTAATGCAACAAAGCGACGCATGAGGTCAAAACTTAAGGTAATGAGCCTTTGTGTGAAATGGTATCGATTTATGGTGGGTAATACAAAAATGCGTTATTATCTCAACTGTTCCACACATTAACAGTTTGTCTGTAATCATGTTTCTAACAAAAACCACAAAGTATTTAGGTTGATTTCATGCATATTAGGTGCTGTTTCCTTCTCAATTGCCACACGCATTTTTACTATATTTTGCAACTATTTCAGAGTAATCAAATAAAACTGCGCATAAATTAGCTCAAAATTTAAAAACTGACTTGATGCAAAATTCTAGCAAAACAGACTTCTGAACACCTGAAACAAACGTTAGTACGTGTTTGATCATGTAATAAGGTCCTGAAAAATTTTTGACGACCCTTCTGATGAGTCAGAGAAGCAGCTTGGAGAGAAGTCATTAGCAGTGCTTTTAACTTTGAAGTTTTTGATATTAATTAGCTCTCCAAATCTTAATCAAGCTCTGTTTGAAGAAACTGTTAATAACATTTTGAATATTATTAAATGTACTACCAGCACCTAGGGATGTCCATTTCAGAATAATTAGGTATTTTAGAATAATTTCGAATCGTTTTTTTCAACTCCAGAATTTTGAATCCTTAACCGAATCTTAAATCTATAAAATGGCCGTTAGTATTATTTGGATATTAGTTTAGCACGCAACCGCTCAACTGCTGCAAAACAAAAAATCAACAGCTTGTTTCATTTTTAAATGGATTTATAGCCAGCACAAGGATTACATTATAACACTATAAATTCGAAGCATATGTAAACGCAGTGGCATATAGTCATGGAACTAACAGCAGGCATCCTGCATGCCCCTCTTACATTTTAGAAACACATGAAAAAATATGGATCCAGTATATATATGTAGAAGCGGTGCATGCTACACTCATGGCCTCTCGCAAATTTTTTACGACCTGTGACAAATGTCGTATGATCACTAGGGGGGACAAAAGTCAATAAAGTTATCTTTTTTTAGCAGCACAAAAACTTATGAAAGTGATAATCGCAAAAAAACTTTGTTGATACGAGGTCTATTTAAGGAGTCATAAAAAGTCATATTTTCTTTTTCAGGTCATAAAATGTGACCGTTGATTTTTGTTATGAAATACAAATTGTTAAACCCGAGTACCACCATAGATCAAGTACCTGTAGACTTCAAAATTGACAATTTTATGCTAAGAGGGGCAATGAGCATTTTCAAGTTTTCATGCCGACTTTCATGAAGCATTTGAAGCGACTTTTTTATCAGTTTAGAAAAAAGTTGTGCAAAAACCATTGTGTAGACAAGTAGACCAGATATTTCTCCAGCATTGCATGCCAATTTATTAACATACCAGCTAGCCTACATCAGCATCTGTAGTAGAATGGTCATTTTCGGTGGTAAAGTCCATGATCCATGGAAACCGAAATTTTACCGATGCACACGTCGCATTCTATCATAAAATAGTGTTCAACATTTGAATTTTTTTACTGATTTTCAAGTGAATTCTTTGTTCTTTTGAGTATGTTCTTGTTCAAAGTGCCTGTTTAGACTTACATATGAGATGTTAATCACGGAATACAGCATAAATTTTACTGTTTCAAAAATAAAGTCATATGTTTCGAAAAATAAAATCATATTTTTCGATTTTATAGGTCATAAAAAAATCGCCCTAATGATCACACACACATGAGGTTGAGCGCCCACTTGCGTTTATGCGGAACATTTGAAAAGATTTATGACGCGCAATTTTTCTTCACAATTAAACCGAATCCTAAACACGGAACCGGTTCTGTAGGATTCAATATTATGAAATGGACATCCCTACCAGCATGACGGTTGCCTCACTCAAATGGACATTCATACTGCATTACTATCAACAAGGCTAAGAAGCACTTTGTTGATATTGTTTGGGCCTATACAAATGAAAACAGCAAAAAGCACTGAAAATTTGACAAAATAGTTCACCGCTAAAAATAAATGAATATCACTGAGTAAAACCCAAATATCACTCTTCAAGCCAAATTTTTTTGAAAGCTGTTAGTATAAGCTCTTTGCAAAATTAATTTGAAAATATCGAAGGGCTAAAAATAAGTGAATATCACAGAGTAAAACCCTAATATCACTGTCCAAACCAAATTTTTTTAAAAGCTCTTTGCAAAATTAATTTGAAAAAAATCGAAGGGGAAGTATTCGAGATATGGGCATTCAAAGCTGGGTTACGCTTGACTGCACACCAAAACAAATGTAATTTTAAAGCCCTCTAGTGGACAAACGCGATGATGCATGACTATCAGTTTGACTTGAATATGGAGAGAAGTTAAAACAAAACTCATGTAAATCTTAGTTTTGCAGATACAACTACTGCAGCAGTAAGTACAGTTTCAATGAAGACCTACAAAATTTCACGCTTGACCGGTTACAATGCACCCCAAAAATGTTCAAAATTTCAAAATGTGTAATCTTGAAAAGTACTAGTCCGATATTCGTGAAACAAATATCAATCTGCTCAGAATTTAATAGAGAACTGCTGCACAAATTTTCATCATAATCAGAGATATATGGTTCATAGACTGTACCACTAGCCATGGAATGACCCTGCTTCCTTTCTGCGCTTTTTGCACGTGGGTAAATTGATAATCAACTTGAACTTAGTCAATCTGCACCGTAACTGTTAACGTGACGCCATTACTTATGAGTTGGACTTGCATTTTTTTACATTTCAAGGGAGAGCGGAGTTAGTTTTTATAATATGAAAACCACAACTTTAAGTACTTGTTCCTAAGTTATACATGAAGGGGGGGGGAGTGGAGTTTGAGTTTAAGTAAGTTTTTAACTACAGGCCAATAAGTTGGTTGAAGCACAACTTCATTTGGTGATTATATCTGTAGCATTCATAACAATTCGCAGAACAAACCAAAATTGATTTTTTTTTGGTAAAAACCTAATCATTGCAAAGTGTTTTGTTCCAGGAGATTACAGCAAATTTGTTTTAATGTGTATTTTTAGCACCAAGGGAAGCCCTATTGTCACACTCCATGTTATGCTGCACAGTTTGGGCCAGGAGGTAAGCTTGGGTTTGTTTTTGTATAGTCAGGGCGTGGAAGCTCTAAAAAGGGTCGAACCTCATAAATAATGTATATTTGACCAGTTTTTTGATATATGTTTGCTAATTGTATGTTCATTCACCAGAAAAAGTCTCACGCATAATGTCTTTGGGTTATGTCATTATGACGTCCTCTTTGCGTGAGCACTGCAATTTTTTTTATCGTGATTAGTTCCATTTACTTGCCTATAACTTTTGTTTTACACACAGAGTTGCTTCGAACCAAGTTCAATAAAACAAGTGAAACAGCAGATGTCTTCACATAACGTCCTCTTTGCGTGAGCACTGCAATTTTTTTTTATCGTGATTAGTTCCATTTACTTGCCTATAACTTTTGTTTTACACACAGTAGTTGCTTTAAACCAAGTTCAATAAAACAAGTGAAACAACAGATGTCTTCACATAATTCGAAATTATAGTTGATGACGTCACAATCCTCAGTTAACAAGGTCAAAAAATGCATTTTTTGTATTTTGAGTCGCTGTCAAGTTTTATAATCTTCGTTTTACTTCACATAAAAGCAACAAATTACTTTTTTCAGCAATTTTATGCAATACTACGTATTTGGTAAAAAACTGAATTCATTTTATGAAAGTTTTCGCACAAAAAATTGTGTTTATATCTGCATGGATAAAAAGCTGAAACTAAATGCTATATGCACTATTTCAGCGCTGCCCATGCTGTATTGGTTAAAACCAAATGAAGTACGAAGTGCGAGTAGTTTTTGACGAAATGCGAAAATCACAAATGATTTTGTCAATTACGTCATCCATTGATGACGTCATCGTGTACAGAGAAATCTCAAAACCTGATAATTTGGTGTATTCAAAATGCTTCTAAACCACTAGTTTATCACTCTCTTCATCTTCTCGCATTCCACAGGGCCGGCGCCAGGGGGGGACTAACACGTTTTCTCTGATAAAGATTTGGGAACCCCATTCAAACTTGCGTAAGATCCCCTGCATGTTCTAGCTACGTCGCTATATCTATGCATGTGGTGATAGCAGAGGTGCTGCAAGCAATTTTACAGAGTCAGTTAATTTGAAATCGAAAACAAACGTAAACTACCAGAGATTTCAAAAGATTTTTGATGTTTAGATTTTTGTTAACGTGTTTTAAAAATGATTTTGATTCAACGCAACCGTTTCGAAACTTTAGTACGATGACGTCATCAATAATGACGTCATTAAACATTGTATGTTATTTTTCACGTTGCATTGCAAAGTACTTGTACGTTGTTTATTATCTTTCTTCAACTGGTTCAGCATGGCCTGCCTGTGGTGAATTTGTGTTTTTACGTTTTACTTATATACAGTAACTACAACCATAATTTTTTGCATGATTACTCGAAAAAAATGTGTTCAGTTTTGTAGTAAAGACTAATTATAGCATGGAATTGCTCATGAAGGTAACTTGTTACATTTATGGAAAGCAAAACGAAAGTTATCACAATTGAATTCCATTCAAAACTTTAAAAAATTAACTTTTTATAGCTTTTTTTGCTTAGGTGTGATGACGTCGTTGACGCATGCCGTCATAAGGTCATACGAAGACCTCCCAACTCTCACTTGTTTGAGTGGAGTTGGTTTGAAGCATCTGCATTTTTTAGAACGAAAGTTATAAAAAATTATTTTTAAGCTTATCAATTTTCACATTTACAAAGAATGATGTCGTCATAGTGACGTAACTCAAGGAGATTAAGCGTGAGGCTTTTTTAGGTAAATGTGCGTACAAATATCAAAAAACTGGTTTATCTATATTTTTTAACGAAATTTTGCAAAGCTACCACGCCCTGACTAGTAGTGTTGTATGTCTCGTTTTCCTGGGACAATGTCTTAACTTAGTCATTTTGTTGGCCTGTACTATGTTAGCTTGGTTGTGTATATGCTTATAAATTTATACAAATGGAGAGAAATTACAAGAGTGTTACGGGTTTTTGGAATTTTTATAGTATCTTCATATGCAATTAGTGTGATCAAGCGTCATCAAAGTCCGTATTTTAGTGTAAGAGAAATTTGAGCTCTGCTAGTTGTAAGATTAATTTCATGTTCGCAAATGGAAATCACATACTCGCTAACATTAGTGATTGGTCAATTGGCTAACAATCTGTCATTAACGTCAAAGCAAATTATGTGTACTTCAGAACCGCCAGCTCTAAGCCTTCCTCTAGCGATCAGCTGTATTTTTATCTTTTAGAAACGCCTATTGGAAGAGTTGTCAGTGAGCGTTTAGGGGCCATTGTCCATGAGAATTTACGTTGCAAAAATTGTGTGCTAATGTTAAAAAGTACAGTTGATCCACGTTTGCAAAATTTCGTTATGTTTTCTTAGGATTTTTGCAGAAGATATCACTGATTATTGCATCATTCAAAACAACACATTTATCGTGAATACTCTTGTGCCTCTAAATTGAAAGCATGTACTTTTATGAACAAACAAGAAATAATATAATCAATTGAGGTAATGCGTGCAAAACTTAAATTCATTGTATTGCGCGTTTCATTACATAACTTTTGAACGACATTACTTTCAATGCTCTTTCCTTTTTCATCTTCTAAAAAATTCATTTCTCACCAACTCAATAGAATATGAACAAAATTTTTAAGTGCGTTTGGCAGTGCCATTAGTTTGGCTGGAAACACCAAAATATGCGGGAAAATCAAGTTTGTGAGTGAGTTTCGTAACTTTGCTATTATTTCGTCACAGACGACAAAAACCGAACGTTCTTTTGTGCAGTAGGTGTAGTTTAAGACGCATTGGATTGCGGTCAAGTTTGGAAAAATTCCAATTTAGTTTCTTCCAGATATTCTACAAAGCATGCATTCAACCTGCAATTTACTAATAGCGAAAATGCGCGTTGCGGCCAGAAAACCTAGGTCCGGGGAGTTTGGGTCGGGGGGATTGGGGTCAATGGGGTCAGGGGGGTTGGGGTCGGGAGTTGGGGTTGGGAGAGTCGGAGTCGGGGGGGTGGGGTCGGGGGGGGTTGAGGAAATTGAGGTTGGGGGTCGGGGTCGTGGGGTTTGGTCGGAAGGGGTTGGATCGGGGGGGGGGGTTGGGATGGGGAGAGTTTGGGGTGGGGTCAGGAGAGTTGGGGTCCTAGGTCGTGACACCATCCTTCTTGCCACACTTTTCCGCACCCCCCACCTCCCCTTTTCTCAACCCCAACCCAACATCCTTTCCACACTTCTACCCCCCAAGCACATTTTCCCACACCCCAAACACACTTCCACACACCTACTCCCCACACCCTTTCCCAACCCAACACCTTTGCCCCCACCCCAACACCCTTTCCACACCTCTCCCCATATCCTAAACACACTTTCCCACACCCCAAACACACTTCCACACACCTATTCCCCGTACCCCACACCTCCCCATACTTTCCCACATTCTTTGCCCCCACCCCAACACCCTTTCCACACCTCTCCCCACACCCCAAACACATTTTCCCACGCCCCAAACATACTTCCACACACCTACTCTCCATACCCCACACCTATCCATACTTCCCCACACTCCCCACACCCCCAACACATCTTCCACACCTTCCCTTACCATACTTCCACACACCTACTCTCCATACCCCACACCTATCCATACTTCCCCACACTCCCCACACCCCCAACACATCTTCCACACCTTCCCTTACCTCCCTTCACTGTCCCGACACATTTCCCCACTTCTTCCATATTTCCCCCATACTTGACTCAACTTCCCCAACTACCAAAAATTACCCCATTCCCCATCATCCATACTCCCTCAAATTTTCTATACTCCCCCATTCTTCCCCATTACTGCTTTTATGCCTATTAGTCCTATCAGTCATTTGCAGACTGCAAACTGCATGTAAACAAGTAGTCGCAGCGAAGTGAAAAGCAAATAGAATTGGCCCACGTCACAAAGCGCTTTATAACAGACCACGTTAATGGGCTTATTAACACATAACACGCCTTGGAATGCGCGCACCATCATTGCAATGCGCTTGCCGCGCTTTAGCCAAAAACCGTCAAATGCGCGGATTGTGAGTATAAATGCCGCGTAAGTAACTGCTGGGAGTTAGCGATCCAATTTTTTTTGGAAAAGGAGGTCTATGCAATGATGTATTTGTAGGTGCGTTTCCGTTTCTTTTTTCTCTAGTGTAAGCGAAGCTACAGCGTTTTTTTAGAAAATGCACGCGCATTACCTCAATTGACTATATTGCATGAATATATGTTATCTCTCCAATACATTGAGTAGTTTAACTCGTAGTTCCTACAAACAAACCAACGTGATTTTTGGTGCTGTTACGATTGGAGTCTGATCGTTTGCTACAATTGATGACATCAGAGACGTACGTTCTATTGACCGAAGATGAAAATGAGAATTTTTGCAAAGGCAAATAGAGAAAAACAGTTAACAGCAAAGTTAGGCACACAAGTTTCAAATCTCGAAAGGAAATACTTACTGACTATCAGTGACCGTAGGCTATAGTGTGTAACAATCTGCGTGAATTGATAAATATTCGTTTTACGGTCACTCAGTCAATTTAAAAACATGTTTTTATTCGAATAGAATACACATGAAAAATAAATACCTCAATTAAAAAGTTGAATAATTGATTGGTGGTACAGAATTTCAAAATAGCTTTGAAAAAAGCTGTTTTCACATTCGGCTCAAGGAAATACTCTATCATAACTCTTTTGAGTTATAGGAAGCTTTGAAAAAAGCTGTTTATCCCATAAGCTTTTCGTGATGCACTCATCAGTGGGTAATCACGTCGAAGTGAGCTGTGGTATTTGTCTGCAATTTCGGACGTCCGCGAAGCGATAGAGCACTGGCTAATGAAATGCGAAATCGTTACGCGACTTGTGATTGGACACATCGCAATCGCCTGAAGTCTACTTGAACAAATTGAGAGTGTAAACAAACTCTTTCTGTTTGCATAGATTAGGTCGCTGTACTCTGATGTAGCTGGTTTCAAGCAAAGTAAGATGGAAACGACTTCGCGTTGAGTCCAGAATGCAAAATTGGTCTTCATTGTAGTTGGCAGCGCATTGGTCGTTTTCTTATAGATGCTGTCCAATGGCTGAATCGCATTCTGGAGTGGATTGTTTTTTCTTGCCCGCTCGGTTCAGTTGCATTTGTTGGGAGCCTGTGTGTTGTTGAAGCCATTTTGGAACGTGCTGTTTAATGCAATCTTGAAGTCATAGGTATGTCCTTCCTACGTACCGACTATCACAGTGGCACTTGTACTCGTAGATGACAGAACTCTTCTGATGGGCAGGTAAACATCTTTCC